>SJYV01033749.1:887096-966433 GCA_006410875.1 Neotragus pygmaeus
TGGAAAACAGTGTGGAGATTCCTTAAAAAATTGCAAATAGAACTGCCTTATGACCCAGCAATCCCACTGCTGAGAATACACACCAAGGAAACCAGAATTGAAAGAGACACACGTTCATCGCAGCACTGTTTATAATAGCCAGGACATGGAAACAACCTAGATGTCCATCAGCAGACGAATGGATCAGAAAGCCGTGGTACATATACACAACGGAGTATTAGCCATTAAAAAGAAAATATTTGAATCAGTTCTAATGAGATGGATGAAACTTGAGCCGATTATATAGGATGAGGTAAGCCAGAAAGAAAAATACCAATACAGTATACTAACACATATATATGGAATTTAGAAAGGTAATGATTACCCTGTATGGTAATGATAACCCTGTATGCGAGACAGCAAAAGAGACACAGATGTATAGAATAGACTTTTGGACTCTGTGGGAGAGGAAGAGGGTGGGATGATTTGGGAGAATGACATTGAAACATGTATACTATCATGTAAGAAACAAATTGCCAGTCTAGGTTCGATACAGGATACAGGATGCTTGGGGCTGGTGCACTGGGATGACCCAGAGAGATGATATGGGAGGATGGTGTGAGGGGGGTTCAGAACTGGGAACTCATGTACACCCATGGCGGATTCATGTCAATGTACGGCAAAACCAATACAGCATTGTAAAATAAAAAAATAAAGAGAAAAAAAAAGGTTCTTCTTCCACAACAATAATTTTATGAGACAATCTTTAGCAGATTAATATATATATAATTGTTACCTTATGTCTTTCTGTAATCAGATCCCCCTGACTCACCTAGTATGCCTCTGCATCAAAGTCTTAATTCTCTTTCCCCATCTGTTTGCTTATAGCTGGTGTGCTGGCAAGCAGTTGCTAACATAGTTGCCCGAGGGCCTAGTGGGAGAACTGCAGTGCTGGCAATTGTTTTCTTTTTCAGGAGCACACAGAGAAAGTCATGGCAGTCCTTTCTGTAATTTCAATATAAAGTTCTGCCATGTCATCATCTACTCTGTGTTCTCTGGTCATATAATTGCATGCTGTAATTCATCTTATATAATGATGGACCCGACTTTAAAGGGAGGGATTTTCATTTTTCAACTAATTGTAAGGATCAATATATAGCATGAGAAACAAGGTAAGGGGACTCTGGAGAGAGAGCTAGAAGGAGGGAGAATTATATGTAGACCTAATGTGAAAGGAACAAGGAGAAGATGTACATATTGTGCTATTATGGTGTGTTATATGTCTATTAATAGAAAATTCAGAGTTGATACATATGTACACAATGAGAATTAATATTTTGGTCTTGGTAGTATAAAATGAACAGAACAACCATATAGCGAAAAAAGAAGAGAGATTACTGTGACTAAAATGGGATGTGAACAAAGAAGTCTATATATTTGAATGAAATTGAAAGCAGCTCTGATTAGTTTAAGCCTGGATTCTCAAAGCACTCAACAACCAGCAAGAAAAAAAAGGGAAATGTTTAAGGTTTCTTTAACTTGGGGGTCAGGTAACTCCAGCCCCCATCAAATCTGACCCACAGTATACTTTTGTATTTTATAGGGGCTACAAATTATTTGTACAATTTGAAATGCTTCCAAGAAATCAAAAGAAGAAAATATTTTGGATCCATAAAACATGCAGGAAATTAAAATTTCAGTGTTCATAAATAAAGTTTTTAATTATGGCAGTGTAATAATATATAATATAATGTGGCAATATATAATATAATATAATATGGCAAATGTGTTTTCTCTTGTTATATAAATGCTTATATAATATTCTTCATTTTTCCAATTGACTAGCAAAACCTATAATATTTAGTAATAGGCCCTTCACAGAAAAAAGTTGCTCAACCTCTGGTTTAATCCAATCAGACCCATCTGAAATTGAATAGAATTCTTGAAGACTATATAGTGTTGCTAGCCAATGGAGTTCTAAATGAAGTAGATTAAGGAAAGGTTCTTACTCAGATCATTCACTGGAACAGATGGGACAAGAAAATAATGTCTATATGAATTAAATTATATAGCTTATTTGTTATTTTAAATTTATTATGTGCATTTTATATCCAAATGAATATAATAATATGAATCTGGATATATAATTTATTCATATTATAAGGAAGTTATTACTTGAGACCTATGGATGAGAGAATAGCATCTATTTTTGTTCAATAATATAAAGAAGAAACACTTTGGGGAAGATAGGATATTATATTCTAACAGTGAGACTTTACCCTGTATTAATTCATGTTCTTTTAACATAGTCAAGTTTTATTACCAATAATTAGCAAAAAACTGTGAGGGTGCTCTTTCCCCCTTCCCCTTGATAGTTTCCTCACAATAAAGAGCTTTGGGAGGATGTAAATAGAAATTGTAGGAATTAATAATTGGCTAATCTGTTCTGTAACAGTCTGGCAACAATCAAATGCAATCTCTAGATGACACTTTTCGAGAATGGAGAACAAATATAAAAGAATAACTATTTCCTAATTGGATTCATAAATTTAAACAAACACTCTGATGTATGTTTAGATTATAAAGTGGAAATAACAGGGTTTTAAAATTATAGGCCATTTATTTAGAAAGAGAAGGAAGGTCACATAACTCAAATCCTTAAAGATGACTTTCTGACTTGCAGCTAAATATCCCCTGGTTAATTAGGGGAGATTGACTCAGAACTCAAAGACAAGGCTTTATCACTAAGGGTGGATTTGATGGATTCAGGCACCAGATAAGATGCCCTTTGATAACTCTACTTACACAGCATATTGGAGATTTTCATTACTAACATATATACATTTACAAATAACTCTGCTACTATAAAATTACAATGGAAGTAATTTTTAAAAGGTTTAGAGATTTTAGAAAACAAGCAAATTAAAATCAATTGTTTGGCTTTACATTACAGTGTTTCTTCAAAATAATATAACATGTCTTTCTTTCTTTGAGTAAGGGGACCGGCAGATCTCTGGCTCAATCTTATCTTTCTAATTATTTCATTGTTCTGTGATTTGACTTCATGCTCTTTGGAAGTCACAAAGATAAGATAGAAAAGCAAAAACCAAATAAAGAATTCCCAAAGTTTCTACTGATTACCAATGAATTTTTAATAATACTTAAAATAATTTTACCCATGAAAGTTAATTTACAGTACTTCTCCCATGTAAAAAGATAAAGCATTATCAACAAGGCTAAAGGAAACTGCTCCCACTACTCCACATCCTTCCTTTTGTATATATGTTCCTTTCTATGGTGCCATCCAATCTCTGAGTCTATGGAACTTACTTCCAAAATGCCAGAATGAAAAAAAGATTATGGTGCAGGAGAATTATGGGAAAAAAAATATATTAATCACTATAGCCAGATATATTGCTACTAGAAGAGTATACAGTGAAACATCCCAACAATAATAGTTTAGCATATAAATCTGATGTCGCTCTCTGATACATGCATCTAATGGTTTCCCATTTCTTTCAGAGTAAAATCAAAGTTCTTATGAGAAGCACGAAGTCGCATTCAAGTTATGCTTCCACCTCATCTCTACTCCTTTCCTCCCTCATTCAGTGCAACTGTATTGATCTAATTAATTCTCCTCGAATAAGCCAGGCACACTTCAGAGCACATGTCTGTGTCTGTGGCCTGAGATGCTATCCCCCCAGTCATAACTCTTGGCAAGCTCTCTTGTTTCCTTCAGGTCTTCAAACTAAAAGTCACCTTCTTTAAAAAAAAGTCTGCCTGACTTCCTTACCTTAGTTTCCACTCCTCCTTCCTAATTTTCTGGAATATTTTGCTCCTTTGCACTTCCTCTGTGCTTCTCAGGAGGCTCAGTGGTAAAGAATCCACCTGCTGATGCAGGAGATGCAAGAGACATATGTTCAATCCCTGGGTGTGGAAGATCCCTTGGAGGAGGAAATGGCAACCCAGTCCTTGCTTGATACAGAGGAACCTGGCAGCCTTCAGTCCATGGGGTCACAAACAGTCAGACATGACTGAGCACACACACACACATGCACTCTATGCATTTTGCTTAAAATCTATTGACTAACACTCTCACTGGAATATAAGGTGCTGAATCTAAAGATTTTCTCTGATATATTCGCTAATGACTCCCTTGTACTAGAAGACTGTGTGTCATATGAGATGTATTCAATAAACACTTGCGAAAGGAATACATGTACAAATAGAACCTTTAATATTTTAAGATTTACTTCCTTCATATGAAACTGTTATGGCTGGCATAGTCAGTGAATTAATTCAACTTTTTCTTTGACAATAATATTAGGAAAAATTAGTATAGTTTAAGCCTCAAAAGTTAGACTGAAATATCCCAAGGATGGTGTCAGTACTCTCTCTCGCTACGTTTTTTTTCTCTGCAGTTTGTTTCGTTTCACCTTATTCTTAAGGCTTCCATGGTGGCTCAGCAGTAAAGAATCTGCCTACAATGCAGGAAACATGGGTTCAATCCCTGGGTCAGGAAGATCCACTAGAGAAAGAAATGGAAACCCACTCCAGTATTATTGCCTGGAAATTCCTACAGACAGAGGAGCCTGGTGGGCTACATCCACGGGGTTGCAAAGAGTCAGGCACGACTGAGCAGCTGAGGGTACATGCACATAATCTCACTCTCACCGTTTCTCTAGTGGCAAATGGTCCCTGACAGTTTCACAGATTTTGAAGTGTGCAAACTTGGCATCATTCCCAATAGTGCCAACTGAAATTGAGAGGAAGGTTATGATTGTTTTGGCTCTGCGTGTATCTATTAACCAAACCACTCAGGATGGACATAGGTTGAAAGGCTGTAACTTCTCAGGTCTCCATTTCACACCTACATGGCAGAAGAGATCTTCTCAAGTCTTTCTTCTGGATTAATCATTTCTCAGTCTACACAAAAAAGCCCACAAAGAAGGATTCTTCCATTTTTACTTAGTTACAATATCTTCTGAATTTTATGTAACAGGAATTCAGAACCTTTTTTTTTTTCCCCAGGATGCAGAAACTTAAACAAATCTGGAGGATTTTATTAGGGAAATAAAATTCTCCTGCCAACCTAGAAAACCTCTCCACAGAAGAAGAGAAGGAAAACAATTTTGTTATTGACTAAGCATTAAGCCAGAATGTGATACACATCACAGGTAATCTAAGAGTCTGGAAAATAGAAGGAAATCTATCCATTTACACAGCCAAGCAGATACCACCTATCACTTGCATGTTCTCAAATAATAACTAATTTTCAATTAAGAGGTCTGTCAGCACTGTTACACACATTCATTCTAGATTCACCTGGTACTTGGGATAGCCATTTGCTTTTGTTAGTTGATTTTATACAAAGGAAAAATAAACTTCTCATACCATCATGAGGGGGGGTACTTTTACAACTTGGAGGAAAGGCCAGCCTAAGTAGTTCCTATTCTCCCCTAGAATCTGAGAGGCAGCAGTTCTGTCTTTGATAATTACATTTGAAAGAGAGGGTTCCTGTATTCCTGAAAAGGATGTTTCTGGGTCCTAGCAAGAGGTTTATTTAGCTGCTAAAATGTTTACATACTTTTCAAGCAGAGAAAGCATTTAAAATGACAAGATTCTTAAAGAATAATGCTAGAAGGGGAGAATCTTTTCCCTTATATTCTACAGGGAGGGCTAAGTCTTTTTAACTTACATTTGCCCTTACATTGTAAGTTTTGAAAAAGGAAAAAGTAGAACAATATTGGACAAAAGAATGCATTTTGTGTGTGAGTGTTGTGTGAAAAAAAGGAAGTAGTGTGAGGTATTGCATGGAAAGAGAAATACATAATTACATAGAAGACAACACCTAAAAGCTGAGCACATTAGAGCAAAAAGGTCCCTGTGATGGTGAATAATTACAGAAATGTGTGTGTGTGTGTGTGTGTCTGTAATAAGGATGGAGTGGGCGGGGAGTGCTGTCAAAGTTGCAGGACTCATGTTTGTGGGGTTCTAAAACCCTTGAGATTTGCATTTCTCTAATAGTTAATGGTGTTGAGCATCTTTTCATGTACTTGTTGACCATCTGTATATTTTCTTTGGAGAAAGGTTTATTTAGGGCTTCTTCCCATTGTTTTTGATTGGGTTGTTTGTTTTTCTGATACTGAGTTGCATGCGTTGCTTGTATGTTTTGGAGATTAATCCTTTGTCAGTTGTTTCACTGGCAAATATTTTCTCCCATTCTGAGGGTTGTCTTTTCAGCAGAAACTGACCCAACATTGTAAAGCAGTTATACTCCAATTAAAAAAAAAAAAACAAAAAAACCTCTTGAGAGACTGAGTATACAAAAGGACAATCACCAGACCTAATGTAAAAGTAGAAATTTCACCTGCAACCTCGAGAGCAACCAGTTCAGGAAGCCTAACCATAGCTCCCATATCACTTGTCCCCATATTGTCATAATTTGGTCAAAAATTAAAGGGCTTTCTAATTTTTGTTCTTCCCTTTTTAACTTAGAACCAACTAGAAAAAGCCAAATATGCTCTCCAAACCAATCATATGAGATATTCCACAACCAGCTAACCAACCTCCAGCTTCCCTCTGCAAATAATGTTCAGTTGGAGCATACCTGAAGCTTTTTCTGTTTTGCTGCTGCTTCTTTTTTTTTCTTTTACTATAGAGCTGACTTTTTTACTTTGCTGACTGTCTCTGAGTCTCTGACAAATGCAAGTAATGATAGCTGAATCCCCTGCACATCTGGATAGCCTTTTCTTGTTCTCCTTTGAGTGGTTTTTGTTTATTCCCCCACACTAAAGATCTTGGTGGAGGCAAATATGAATTTAACTCTAGACACTTAGGAATTGTGAATCACTATGTTTATGTAAAAAAAAAAAAATCACTCAGTAAATGACAAGCCAGTAAAAAAAAAAAAGTTTAGTATCAGTAAATAAACAAAATTTATGTGAAAAAAAACTAAACAAGAAACTATAAATAATGGATTCTTTTCTCCTCAGTTCAGTTCAGTCACTCAGTCATGTCCGACTCCTTGCGACCCCATGAATCACAGCACNACTTTCACTTTTCACTTTCATGCACTGGAGAAGGAAAGGGCAACCCACTCCAGTGTTCTTGCCTGGAGAAACCCGGGGACGGCGAAGCCCAGTGGGCTGCTGTCTATGGGGTCTCACAGAGTTGGACACGACTGAAGTGATGTGGCAGCAGCAGCAAAGAGCTTAACATTTGCCAAACCACCAACTTGACTCTCTAGCCAGATTGATAAAATTTCAAAAGAAAAGGTTTTAAAAACGGCGTAGAAAACAAACACTATGTCAAAGGGCTATGGAGCTCCAGAGTCAAGAAAAACTTGATTCAACACACTATGGATTAAATAAATATCCAGGGAAACAGAAGATCAAGTCAAAAATTTGATTAAAAAATCAAATCAGAAGACCCTCTCTTACTCTATAGAACTATCTTTTCAACAAAAATGAGCCATCTGAAAAATTACAGGCAGAAAAGAAATCTGATCACAATGTTAATGCCTGGATGTATGGACTCAAGTGTAATCATTATGTTTTATCTTTTCACACAGTGTATGAAAGCATAAATAATTGCATTTTCAAGTCAAATTATTTTTACGAGTGAACCTCCATAACATTTTACAATTTTTGAGTCCTTAGATGAATGCAAATGAAGAGAACGTGGGACATTAAACACCCTGAAGAACTTAATGAGGCATACACGAGCAGATGGAAAACAAGCAGGGAGAATTGAATGAATGCTTCCTGACACATTTTCCCTATGAGGACAGAAAAAAATGATGGCATTTCTAGGGGATCTTCCAAATCTGGTCTAGCAACATCCTGGAGTTGTTAAATATGTCACTTCAAGGACAATGTCCTTATGTCTAAGCAAGGCTTACCCATAAAGGATATTAGTCACGTCTGAGTTGATACTAGTTTACCAAACATGGCATTTTCCATCAGGGAACTGGATGTAGAGCAGTAGTTAAAAAAAAATCCCAAGGGCTCCCCTGGTGGCNACAATGTCCTTATGTCTAAGCAAGGCTTACCCATAAAGGATATTAGTCACGTCTGAGTTGATACTAGTTTACCAAACATGGCATTTTCCATCAGGGAACTGGATGTAGAGCAGTAGTTAAAAAAAAATCCCAAGGGCTCCCCTGGTGGCTCAGTGGTAAAGAATCCACCCGCCAATGCAGGAGACAGGGGTTAGATCCCTGATCTGGGAGGATCCCAAATGCCACAGAGCGACTAAGCCCGTGCATGTGTGCTTGGTCGCTCAGTCGTGTCCGACTCTTTGCAACCACATGGACCATAGCCCGCCAGGCCTCTCTATCCATGAGATTTCCCAGGCAAGAATGCTGGAGTGGGTTGCTGTTTCCTCCTCCAGGGGATTTTGCCAACCCAGGAATTGAACCCACATCTCCTGCAGCTCCTGCACTGGCAGGTGGATTTTTTACCACTGAGCCACCTGGGAATCCCAGCTAAGCCCGTGAGCCACACCTCCTGAGCCTCTGCCCGAGAGCCTGGGAGCCACAACTGCTGAGCCCACATGCCCTAGAGCCTGCGCTCTGCAACACGGGAACCCATCGCGATGAGAAGCCAGCGCACCGCAGCGAGAGCATGGCCCCACTCTCCAAAACTCGAGAAAAGCTGCTGTAGCAACAGAGGCCCAACACAGTCATAAATAAGTAAATCAAATTATTTTTAAAAATCCAGAAAAGAAAGGCACTAACCAGGCAGGACAGTCTAACTCAACGATTTATTAAAACGTGAGCAGAACACTCAATTAGTTTAATTTACCAAGTGGCAATTCCGTTTCATGGACACCAAGACCTTCTTGTAGACAGGGTAGTGACTGAGCCTCTCTTCTCTGGGGGTTGGAACAAGGGTCATGACCATAGTGACCCCAAAAGGGGAAGACACAGGGATACCTTGAGACCAGGGGTGTGTCTTGTCTGTCTCTGCAGCTCTGAGGTCAGCAGTTTCTGGCACCAAGAAGGGCTTATTGCTGAATGAATAATCGAATGGCTGAATAACTGAAGAGATAGGAGAAAGGTGACCTGGGCAGAGGAGGAGGGCTTGCGCAATGGGAGAGGCTTGGAAACACAGATACATTCAGTACAACTTGCTGGAGGCCAGGCTGTGTGACTGGGGAGCAGTGGAGGACAGACTTGACCAGTGTTGGGTGGATGGTACACCCACGGCTGAGAAAACGAAACTTCATGCTCTAGTGGCCTGAGTCTAGTCCACAGGACACAGTGGAGTGGCCTCGCCAGATCTTTGCTTTAGAACATGCCTTGGGCAGCTGGCAGGGAGCTGTCAGTGAAGTTATGGTTTGGAGTCTGCCATGATGGTGCTTCCAAGGTAGCTCAATGGTAAGAGAACCCACCTGCCAAAGCAGAAGATGCAGGAGATGCAGGTTTGATCCCTGGGTCAGAAAGATCCTGCGGAGGAAGGCATGGCAACCCACTCCAGTGTTCTTGCCCGGAGGATCCCATGGACAGAGAAGCCTGGCAGGCTGTGGTCCACAGGGTCCCAAAGAGTTGGACACAACTGAGCGTGTGCATGCGTACACACCACACACACACCACACACACACACACACGTGGTGGTTTAAAGGAGAGGGTAAGGACCAGGATCGAGCAGTGGCAGAGGAGCTGGAGAGGAGGTGATGGCTGGCCTACGAGAGATGTGAGAGAGGACGAAGTCTCTGGGCCACAGCCCAAGTTATAGCTGACACCCATGCATTTTCTCACTATACATTTCTGGTGTTAGCCTGGGCCAGACAACGGGAGACCCAGCAAACAGTAGGAGTCAGCCCTGCTCTCGCAAGGCTCATCGTCTAGTAAGGAGACAGATGCATAATTAACAATACCAATGTAATACATCCTAGAACAGGATAGAATATGTTTAAGATACCCTGAGACTTTTATTCAGGGATATGTTTGGACACAAGGAATACCCAAACCCAAGTAATCCCAAGACTTGGTGTTACAGGATATATAAAGCAACGAGGAGAATTCCATGGTGGTCCAGGGGTTAGGACTCTAGGCTGTGACCACCAAGGGCCCAGGTTTGATCCTTGGTCAAGGAACAGAAGAATGGCATGGCCAAATAAAATTAAAAAGTGACTAGTATCATTGGTTCAATCATTCATTTAAAAAACATTTACTGAGAAACTGTGTGCCAGCCAGTGATCTAAGTGTGGGTATACAACAGACAAAAATCCCAGCCTTCATGAAGTTATATTCCAGTAGACAAACAAGAGAAATAAATATAACATGGAGTATGAGAAATACTGGTAAGTGCTAAGCAGAGAATATAAGGCAGGGAAGGGAGGTCCAACCCGTTCAAGGCAGGGGTTGGGTTGACCTTTTAGAGCAGGGGTCCCCCACCTCTGGGATCTAACGCCTGATGGCCTAAGATGAAGCTGATGGAATGATAGGAATAAAGGGCGCAATAAATGCAATGTGCTCGAGTCATCCGGAAACCACCCTCCCCCACCCTTGCCCCCAGCCCATGGAAAATCTGTCTCGCACGCAACCAGTCTTGGTGCCAAAAAGGCTGGGTACAGCGGTATCAGATGGTCAGGGAAGGCCTTCCTGAGAAGACAGCTCAGAGTATGGCAGGGCTGAGCCGCGCTTCCCACGGCTGCTGCCCCAGTTCCAGCCCCACGCTCTGTTTATTTCATTTTCCGAGACTCAATTCTCTCAGACTTGCTTCACTACAGTGACTGGACAGTTCCCGAAACTGTCCTCGCTCTTTACGGAAGAGAGTGCCTTAGTCCTTTTAAAGTCTGAAGATGAGGGACAGTGATAAATCAAGACTAAGGGAACACTTGGTATTTTTATACACTTGATGCACACACACACACACACACACACACACACACACACCAAGTCACCCTGCACTTTCTGTCCTCGGAGAACATCAGGCCGAGCAGCAGGGGATGGCCGTGGGCCTCCCCGAGCCCCTGTTTTTATACTCCTTAGCCCCCTCCTGGGGAGTGCATGGCCCTGGATCCTTGCACGTCCTGAGGACACAGCTATTCTGAGACTCCACTGAGGATTCGGTTAATCCAGTCATCGCAGGCCCTGAGGGAGCAGCACCGGAGAGGTCCTGCCTGCGGGACCAGATGACTCCTCCCTGCCTGTGGCCCCTTGCCTTGCTCACCGCAGCCAGGGGGATGTCTCTAAACACAACCTCTTTTTGTGGTTTTGTAAATTATTTATTTTATTGGAGGCTAATTACTTTACAATATTGTGGTGGGTTTTGCCATACATTGACATGAATCAGCCATGGGTGTGCATGTGTCCCCCATCCTGAGCCCCCCTCCCACCACCCTCCCTCAGGGTCATCTAGTGCACCGGCCCTGAGTGCCCTGTCTCATGCATCGAACCCAGACTGGCGATCCAGTTCACATATGATAACATACATGTTTCAGTGCTATTCTCTCAAATCATCCCACCCTCACCTCCCAGAGTCCAAGAGTCTGTTCTTTACATCTGTGTCTCTTTTGTTGTCTTGCATAGAGGGTCAACATTACTATCTTTCTAAATTCCATATATATGCATTATTATACTGTCTTGGTGTCTTTCTGACTTACTTCACTCTGTGTAATAGGCTCCAGTTTCATCCACCTCATTAGAACTGATTCAAATGCATTCTTTTTAGTAGCTGAGTAAGATTCCATTGTGTGTATGTACCACAACCTCTTCTTGCCCCTCCCATTTGCCCTCCTCCCTTCCCCACCNACTTCACTCTGTGTAATAGGCTCCAGTTTCATCCACCTCATTAGAACTGATTCAAATGCATTCTTTTTAGTAGCTGAGTAAGATTCCATTGTGTGTATGTACCACAACCTCTTCTTGCCCCTCCCATTTGCCCTCCTCCCTTCCCCACCTGGCTTCCCTCTTTTTGCTCCTGGCTTCTGGGAGGCCACATCTCCCTGACTCTCCTCTGACCTCACTGGCTGTTTCTTCTCAGCCTCTTGGCTTCCTCCCCTGTTCCTCTTCCTCCCCAAGCCCAGCCTCTAAACGATGGCTGACCAGGACCCTGTCCTCAGCCCTCTTCTCAAGCCTCATTCTGCTCCTCTCCCCAAATGCTATTATCTCACCCCGTGGCTTTAAGTGCCATCTACATGCTGATTCACGATCTTTCTGCCGAGCTTCACAACCGGAACTCCTCACCTAACCGTTCAAGTGCTCACTTGATTTCCCCACTTGGGGATCCACTAGACTATTTCAGACCTAACGTGACAGACACAAAAGCCTTTGATCCCAAACCCAATCCTCTTCCCTAGCTCAGCAAATGGCACCTGGAATCTACAGGTTCTGAGGTCCCAAACTCAAGTGTCATTCTGTTTTTTTTGTTGTTTGTTTTTAAACCAAGATATAATTGACTTATTCTATTAGTTTCAGATGTTATTCTGAAATGACCAATCCAAAAGTCTGGTTAACATCCATCACCATAATGGTTACACAAATTTTTCTTCCTAAGAATTCTTAAGGTCTACTGTTGGTAACTTTCACATATAGAGTACTATTAACTACAGTCACCACATTCTTCACAACATCCCAATGACATTTATTTCATAGTGGAAGTTTGTACTTTTTAACCCTCTTCATCTATTTCACCTCCTGAGCAGACCAAATTTGATCCTGCTGGGACCCTTGCACTCCAGTTTGCTCAGCCTAGAACGTTTTCTCCCCAGATCTTTAGTGGGCAGCTCACAGTTGGGTATAGTGAGCCCATGAGAAACCCAAGTTTCTCATGGGTAACCCCAGTCTGGAAGAGAATGGCTGAACTTGGCATATTTTGCTGGTTCACCACCCTGGGAGGCTTGTCTCCCAGGTAAGGCTGCCCCAACAGCAGGAGACAGAGGGTTATATCACTAGAGGTAAGAGCTAAGGAGGATAGAAGAGAGAGTGTTATCTGAGAAGCAACAACCACAGAGGAAAGGACCCAGACATTTGCCCTTTTCCTCTTCCTTAGACTTACCCCAGCTCATTGGAAGAGTAGGAGCACAGAGAAAGAGAGAGAATCTTTAAATCAGACAGGAAAGTTTTACGTTTTAAATGGGATTGCATTGAGATTCATTCACCAAAAGGAAGCAGGCAACTATAGAGCCAGCCTGCCCAACCCCAGGGCCAGCATCACACACCACAGCCCCACCAGTCTGCTGCCCTAGCCCTCAGCCTTATTAACTCTTGTCTTGAAAGCTGGTTTATTTCTTTCTCTGGGAAAACAGAAGACTGAAAACAGAGGGGTTGTTCATCGGCTAGAAATGGTGTTTACCACCTATGGTAAACACCCCATCAAAACGATTTTAAATGCCCTTGCCCTATCAGCTATCCTCAGAATGCTGATCTGGGCAAGGAAGGCAGGCAGCCCCACTGTTGCTCCTCGGTCAACAAGGATGACTGCCGGTCTGCATTCCACACAGTGCTTTGGAGGGTTTACGGGTTTGGCAGTTTAGGTGACCCAACATGCTGGATTTCCCAGGACCCACCCAGGGTGTACCTGCTTCCCTAGCCACATTATTGATGGCATTTCCTTTCTATTAGTCTCAGAAGAGTTCCACTCTGGATAATAAGTTTAAATGGCCACTCTACCAAATAATCATGGGGCTTCCCAAGTGGCTCACCGGGTAAAGAATTAACCTGCAAAACAGGAGACTTGGGTTCGATCCCTGGGTTGGGAAGATTCCCTGGAGGAGGAATGGCAACCCACTCCAGTATTGTTGCCTGGAGAATCCCATGGACAGAGGAGCCTGGCGGACTGTGGTTCATGAGGGTGCAAAGAGTTGGAGATGACTAAAGTGGCTGAGCACACACACACCAAATATCCATAAAGATTAGCTGAGGGAGGCAACTGCAAGGCATCCTTGAGCTGGTTCATGACAGTTCAGATCAGTCACTCAGTTGTGTCCGACTCTGCGACCCCGTGGACTGCAGCATGCCAGGCCTCCCTGTCCGTCACCAACTCCTGGAGTTTACCCAAACTCATGTCCATTGAGTCAATGATGCCATCCAACCATCTCATCCTCTGTCATGCCCTTCTCCTCCCACCCTCAATCTTTCCCAGCATCAGGGTCTTTTCCAATGAGTCAGTTCTTCACATCAGGTGGCCAAAGTATTGGAGTTTGAGTTTCAGTTTCCACATCAGGACTGATTTCCTTTAGGATGGAGTGGTTGGATCTCTTTGCAATCCAAGGGACTCTCAAGAGTCTTCTCCAACACCACAGTTCAAAAACATCAATTCTTTAGCACTCAGCTTTCTTTATAATCCAACTCTCACATCCATACATGACTACTGGAAAAACCATAGCCTTGACTAGACAGACCTTTGTTGGCAAAGTAATATCTCTGCTTTTTAATATGCTGTCTAGGTGGGTCATAACTTTTCTTCCAAGGAGTAAGCATCTTTTAATTTCATGACTGCAGTCACCATCTGGAGTGATTTTGGAGCCCCCCAAAATACAATCTGCCACTGTTTCCACTGTTTCCCCACCTATTTGCTATGAAGTGATGGAACTGGGTGCCATGACCTTAGTTTTCTGAATATTGGGCTTTAAGCCAACTTTTTCACTTTCCTCTTTCACTTTCATCAAGAGGCTCTTTAGTTCTTCTTCACCCTATAAGGGTGGTGTCATCTGAGGTTGTTGATATTTCTCCCAGCAATCTTGATTTCAGCTTGTGCTTCATCCAGTCCAGCATTTCACAGGATATATTCTGCATATAAGTTAAATAAGTAGGGTGACAACATACGGCCTTGAGGTACTCCTTTTCCTATTTGGAACCAGTCTGTTGTTCCATGTCCAGTTCTCNCCAGCAATCTTGATTTCAGCTTGTGCTTCATCCAGTCCAGCATTTCACAGGATATATTCTGCATATAAGTTAAATAAGTAGGGTGACAACATACGGCCTTGAGGTACTCCTTTTCCTATTTGGAACCAGTCTGTTGTTCCATGTCCAGTTCTCAGATTTCTCAGGAGGCAGGTCAGGTGGTCTGGTATTCCCATCTCTTTCGGAATTTTCCACAGTTTATTGAACTAGTTTATTGAAATAGAAAAACATATATTTCTGCTTTATTGACTATGCCAAAGCCTTTTATTGTGTGGATCACAATAAACAGTGGAAAATTCTAAAAGAGATGAGTTCGTGACAAGGACTAAAAAAAGGGCAGACAGGGGCAGTAGAACTCAGAAAGAGCGAGCAGGCCCAAGAAGGGACTATCCACGAGGCTCCTTGGCTTCGGGCTCTGACCAGCAGAGAGGGGAAATGCTGAGGACTGCTGTCAGAATTCTCCCCAACACCCTGGATAGCTGCCCCTCACTGCTCAGCCAGTGCGTGGCAATGCACCAGAGCATCTTTATTCCAGTGCAGGCTTGCCATCCTTGACAAGCTCTAAACCAAAGGCCCCCAGACACGGTAGAGAAAGACAGCTACCCTAAATGCTGACCTTAAACGTGTCGCTGTGGGCTTACCCTCCCTCTGGGCAGGTAGAAGGAGTCACCCAGAGTGTGAGCATCATCTTGGTGTTCTGATTTACTCTGCTGGCCACACATCTTGTGGGATCTTGGTTCCCTGACCAGGGATTGGACCTGGGCAGTGAATGTGTTAGGGGAAGCACACTGATTGAAACCGCCCACCCTGGCCAGGCACCACAGTAACCATTTGCATGAGTTGTTTCATGACAGGAGATCCTGATAAGGAATACGGAACTAATAAGCCACCACCAACGAGAAGAGTTCGGGAAAGGTCGAAAGGAGATGGTGCATGTCCATCCGCTTCCCAGATTCCTCTCGCTAGCATCCATCTAGGCTGAGCGATGTGTGCACCACCGGGAAAGACTCTGAATTAGAATGATTGGTCAAATACCACCTGGAAACTAATCCCATCACCATAAAACCTGAGACTGTGAGCCACATGGCAGAGCAATTCTCCTGGGTTCCCTTACCCTATTGCTCTCCACTCGGGTGCCCTTTCTCAATAAAATTTCTTGCTTTGTTAGCATATGTGTCTCCTCAGACAATTCATTTCCAAGTGTTAGGCAAGAGACCTGTTTCAGGCCCTGGGAGGAATCTCCTTTCCTGCAACAAATGTGCTGAGTCCTTAGCACTGGACCACCAGGGAATTCCCTCATTTTTTAAAAAATCCATTTTCTGGTCCAAAAAAGGTAAAGAAAGAACACAGACACAACTCCATGACTGACCAGTTCATATTTCTCCTTTAGGCCTATTTTCCTTTTTTTTTTTAAATTAATTTCTTTCTGAATTCAGAACTTTGAATAAAGTCTATGGAAAAAATGTGTCTGCAGTTTCTGCCACAACCTTCTGATTCTCAACAACAAGTGATTTTTGAAGTTGAAAACTTTTCAATGATTGAAAAATCATTTTCTATTTCACTGTCTGAACATTTCCAAACCTGAGTACAGGGCTCTGGTGAACCGAAAAGACACTGGTACCCGACTCCGCTCAGGACTCATCCTTTCTGCATTGTCACCTAGACCAAGAGTTTGTTACAGCAATCCCCCAGATGTATTTATTAGAACACCAGCTTGCTCGTATTATATGAGAAAACAAGGGTTCTGTGAGCAAAGACCTTTATTGAAATGCAGAATTTAAAACATCCCTCTTCATTATAGGACTTCTTAGAGCTTTTAATGTGCAAACAGGTGAGTGAATACCCAGTGAAAAGAGGGAATATTCTCAGGCATTTCCCTCGTCCTTGATGTTGGTGCCATTTTCATGGAGGGATTTAAGTGTTTAAGGCAGACACTTTGGGAAACATTGTTCTACTAGGGATATGTCCATACAGTGTATAACTACTATATGTACAGTACTAATTATATTAATAATATTGCAAGAGCCTTTTCTTCCACAATATTCCAATATAATGATTCTTTTCATTACCACTGAAAAGGTGGGCATGTCGAACTATTATATAGCCTTCTTTAACACTTCTATTACTTAGGCTGTACAGAACCCGTGGGCACTGTTCTTAGTAAATCAAACCTACTTGTGAACTAAATATTGTATTATTTTGACTTTGTGCCATTGCATATCCTCGTTGAGTTTCAGCATTGCAAAAAATCAAAATCAAGAAATCAAGGTACTTTGTAAAAGGAGCATCTATTAAAAAAAAAAAAATCAGTTCTAGTTTAGATGTAAAAAGTCAGTTCTGGTCTAGGTGTCCAGAAAACTTCCTTTGGCACCTAGCAAAAGTGTAAACAAACAAAACTCCCAAATACCAGACATAGAGATGGAGACCTCGCTTCTTCCTGAGGCTAGATTCCTGTTAGATTCCAAAGCATATTGTAGTGGAAATCCAAAGATTCCTGGCGGCCTTGCATCTCTGCTATGCACAGTATTTCTTATGTGACTGGAAGAATGCACTATAGCTGTAGTAGTTGCTCGAGTGCCTTCTCAAGATTATTCTTCCCCAAAGCTCGAGGAACATAAGCCGAAAGTCAACCACAGAAGGTGTAAACAGCAGCGCTGTATCTCAATGTCCTCCCACAAAAAAGTCACAGTGCAGGCTGGAACTGCTGGGGTGCAGACCCACCATGTATCCGCCTTGCAATTCATTTGCTTTTCTCCCTCTACTGATACATCTAGAAAGAACTGCTCAGGCTGAGAGGCATAGAATGGAAATCCAAAATAAATCAAATGCTTTTCTTTCTAAACTGTGATGATCATACTGATGAAACATTCATAAAGACAGTAACTGAAGTGATGATTCCGATCCATTTCACATTCCCAGTTTTACTCTTATTCTAGATTATATATGCCTGTAGCCTGGAGAATTCTAGTAAGAGAGGCCTTTTAAAAGCTAGTGAAAAAGAAGCCATGTTGATTTTTCTTAAAGTACTTTCCAAATATTTTTACTATAAAACAAGTGTGAGAGAGAAAAGTTTCTAAATTGCACAAGTCCACATCTCCCTAAAAGCTCACTGACAACTATGCAGAATAATTTTGATCAGGCTGGATGACTGTGCCAGGCTCCAAACAAGTGGTTATTCTGTTGTGACATCTGCCAAGCAATGCGTCCATTGTTCTCTGGAATTTAATTCATTTTAAATTACTCCAACTAAATGATAAAACATGAGATGTGCTACACTCCAGGAGTAAAATACAATGATTGTTTTTAGTGTGACCACAGCTGTTAGCGGGGAAGCAATACAGCCTGTTCTAATTAGGCCCTGATTATTGTCTTCTGGAAAAGCTACTTCAAGAAATGCGAGTGAAATCCTGTTAAATGGAAGGACTGGCATAAACAATCTTGCCTACTCTGGTGCAACTGCAGGCCTGGCAGTGCCACATGTGAAATCTTCCCAAAAAACACAGCAATGGTTTTCAGAAGGGAAGCGATTTCAAAACTGAAAGATGCCTGGGATACCAACTTACTTTAGGATATAATTGAGTCTGTGTTTGTGTGTACTTGGTTGCTAAGTCATGTCCGACTTCTTTGAAATCCTATGGACTGTAGCCCACCAGGCTCCTCTCTCCGTGGGGATTCTCCAGGCTAGAATACTGCAGCAGATTGCCATGCCCTCCTCCAGGGGATCTTCCTGACTCAGGGATCGAACTCAGGTCTCCCACATTGCAGGTGGATTCTTTCACATGTGTACCAGTGTAAATTATCTTACTGATCCAGGACTACTGTGCAAATGCCCCCAAATCCAAAACATTATAACCGCCTGTCTCAAAAATATCCTAAAAGTTCCTAAGAGTTGTATGTGGTGGGGAACATCTGGAAACATGAATGATTAGGCACTAATAAAACAAAACAAGTTGACTCTCAGGAGAAAATACATACACACGCGTCAGAGTTTATGTCTCCCATATGCCACATATTTAATGTCAACTTTGGAAATAAGTTCAGATGAAATAAAAATCAAAGTTCTCAAAAGGTGAAAGATTAACTTAGCCATTAAATCTTCCCCATTGCCCCAAACATCAGCACGTATTTCATGTCTATGCAAAAGTATGCCTTCAAACTGCTCGAATGATATATGACACACCAACCAGTTTTCAAATAACACTGCCGGTCATCTTACGATTTTAAAAAATTAGGCAAAAGGAATTATAACACATTTCACACACACACACACACACACACACACACACACACCCCAGTGACAACATTTGGCTTTTCCTAAAATAAGTACATGAAGACTCTTAAGAGCAGCCAGGAAGGAACTTGCCCACGTCACCCCTCCCTACAATCCACGTAGTTTCCTTTAATCCAGTAGCAAATCTGGGCATATTTGAGAGGGGTGATTCTGACGGCCACATTGAAATCCTGTGGCGAACCATTCACGTCTACCCACTGGTGCCCAGAAAAGATGCCGATAATTTTCCGCTCCCACTTCTGCTGCTGTCTCTTCCACATCCTCACATAGACCCCAGACCCGCTGGCACCGGGCTGGGCATCGCACTGCTGGTAGAGCAGGTCGTAGGTCTCATCCTGGACGTCACAGAAGCGGTACACCAGGTTGCCTGGCCGGTCATTGTCGTAACCCGAGAAGTGGATCCTGCCCCCCGGCAGCTGCTTGGCAGGCGGGCTCACCCCGATCTTCATGAACTTTCTCTTGTGGGGCTTTTTGAGCTCCAGGAGGGCGTAGTCATAATCCATGCCGATGTCATTGGCGTTGCCCTTGATCCAACCCTTGGGGACGTGGGTGCGTTTCACCCGGATCCACTGGAATTTCATCTTCTCAGGCAGGGCTGAGCGTGAGTCGTTGGCGCCTCGACCACCGTCTTTGAACTTGGGCTTCAGGAAGCCCACCCGGAGCTTCTGGGTTCCTTTCACGTAGGTCTTGCCGTCGTGGATGCAGTGGGCAGCTGTGAGCACGTGCTTCTCGGCCACCAGGGTGCCAGTGCAGCCTGTGGATAACTTCACGGAGGTCGAGAAGGGGTAGTTGAGCAGGAAATCCTTCCCAAAGATGCTGAACCTGCTGTCATAGCCGTAAATCTGACGCTTCCTCCTAGACTTCCCAGAAGACTGCCCCTCGCCACTTCTGAGGACGTAGATACCCACCTGCGTCTCGGTGCGGCTGCCGTTGGCATAGAGGGTCTCGTAGGACAGGTACTGCTTGGCTTCTTCATAAGTGGGCAGCGGGGCTCCCTTATGACACTGGGGGCCACACGAGGAGGACACTTCCAGCTTGGCTTCAGCCCCAAAGTCTGGCTTGGCCAAGTTGAAGGTGGACTGGGGCAGGACCACGGGGAGGCGGTAGGCCGGCCAGGTGGGCTTCCAGTGGGTGCTGTAGGGGCTCACCTGCCCACAAGCGCAGAGGAGGAGGAGGAAGATGGGGCACCCTGGAGCCCCCGCCATGCTGAGCACCACCCTGCGGGAACAAAGACAAGCGGGTGAGGAGGGCGAGGTTCAGCAGAAGTCATCCAGGGGCATGCCTGGCATTGTCTGGAGCTGTGAAACTTCTTCAGGAATCGGGGTGTGCAGAGGAATCCCCGGGAACAGTCTCACATCGCAAGGGGTTGACCTTGTGTCTTCCTGGGGCTAAATGTCCAACGTGAAACTGGGTTATTTGTCCCCCTTGGTGTTTCAGAGGACCTTAAGGACGACCCGCGGAGGGTGGGTGCATGGGGCCATTAATTCCCAGATGAACTGCTTGACCGGCCCTGATACCCATGTAATTTGGGGCCATTCTTTGTGCCCAATTCTACATCTTCATCCTCTGCTACCCTCCTGGTCCCCCTGAACTTCTTTCCTTTCTTCCTCCCTCTTAATCTCATTACAGCCTGTACTTGGAAATGTTCAGAGTAACTTACTCCTCTTCGGGGTGAATTCAAATTACACAGTTTATTGAGTGACCAAGGCATCAAAAAGGGATGGCTCCACAGTGCCACACTTGATGGGACTCAGATCGCTTCTAAATGGTGAGTGATTCAGAAGAAGGCATGGGACTTTTTTGCTTTGTTTTGAATTTAGAACAATCATAACTATTATAAGTTTACTTCCAGAGTAGACAGGCCTCTAGCAAAGGAAACACTCCCTCCTCCCTTGGATTTTATTGTTAAAGACCAGGGTGTTGGGCTTCCCTGGTGACTCAGTTGGTAAAGAATTTGCCTGCAATGCAGGAGACCCGGGTTCAATCCCTGGGTCAGGAAGATCCCTTAGAGAATGAAATGGCTACCCACTCCAGGATTCTTGCCTGGGGAATCCCCTGGACAGAGGAGCCTGGAAGGCTATAGTCCACAGGGTCGCAAAGAGTGGGAGGTGTCAGGGTCTTTGTCAAAGACTGAAAGCTTTAAATTTGCATCAAATAACACACTGTGACTATTTCTGTTGGTTGCTTTTTCAGGTCTGTGCATTTGTGTTCCTAGCTAGTCTAAAGGCCTTGAGATTGGGCCTATGCTAGCATTCCACAAAGGTTTATTCATGGAAGAGTAAAGGAATGAATGAATGCATGTTAGTGTGGCTCAAAAAACACGTTTTTTGAATGCTGCATGATGAGTGCCAATGACAGACGTGGATGATGTGGTGGTTCAGAGAAAGGGCATGAAATCCCCTGGTGGGGAGAAGAACAAGGGAGGCATTCCAAGGGAGGTGACGCTTGAGACGGGTGATAAAGCTGAACAGAAATAAGTGAAAACAAACTGAAGGGGACACTTAGAGAAAGGGAGCAAGGATACGGAGACAGGAAGCAGCATAAGTCACTTTAGGAATTACCCTTAGCTCAGCAAGGGGGCTTCCCTGGTGGCTCAGACAGTAAAGAATTGGCCTGCAATGTGGGAGACCCAGGTTTCATCCCTGAGTTAGGAAGATCCCCTGGAGGAGGGCATGGCAGCCCATTCCAGTCTTCTTGCCTGGAGAGTCCCCTGGGCAGAGGAGCCTGGCGGGCTACATACAGTCCAGGGTGGGTCACAGAGTTGGACACGACTAAGCGACTGGACTGAACTGAAGCATCAGTCGGCTCTGACTGGCTCCGAATCTTCTGTTCAAGAGAAGCTGACTTAGCCCGTAGGTCAATTCATTCACAAGCAAGGATCCCAAAACAAGGACAAGGAGGGCTTAGGTCTTAAGAGGCGAGTGCAACCTAGTTGGGGTGAGAGTCCAGAAGAAACCGTTTTCCTATTCTCAGGCTTCCTCTTTGAGAATATACACTTGCGATCAACTTTTGGGTGACTTTTGCATTCTTACATAAAATTGGAAAACTGGAGGAATCATGTGCTTCCCACAGGGCTGCCTCCTGGACCCCTGCACACTACCGTCTCCTCCCTTTGACTATAACACGGAGGACATTAAAGTATGCTAACACTGAGCAACAGAAGCCTTAAGCCAAGTTTACTTAGGCTTGTCCCAAGGAAGAAAACACAGAGGTCCAGCTGCCAAGTATTCCCATTTTCAAAATAAGATTGCTGGGGAAGAGAAAGGAGGAGATGAGACAGTATGATCTTCTGTGTTATCATAAGCTGTCGACATTTTCCAGGGTCAGGAAGAATACGACAGTTAAAATACGCTCATATTATCAACCGGAACATGCATTTTCAAATCCCAGATCTGAGATATATATGTTAACTGGATCCTAGGAGTACCGGGTGCAAATTACTTACTGCAGCAGGACTGTTCCAGTGGCACATGCCTTTAGCGCTTCATCCAAACACTGAAACCGTCCACTGGCAGGGGTGTCAGGGAAGACAATAGCAGGAAAAGAGTCTGAAACTACTTCAGACAAACCTTTAAAAATCCATCCAGGAAGCTCATCTTACTGAAGGCAAAATTGATCCCAATTTCACCTTTCCAAGAGCTTTGCCTATATAGTAAACCCCTGTTAAAAAAACACTTTCGGACTTCCCTGGTGGCCCGGTGGTTAAGAATCTGCCTGCCAATGCAGGGGATGTGGGTTTCACCCCTGGTCCAGGAAGATTCCACAAGTCGAGAGGCTTAGCCCCTGAGCCACGACTACTGAGCCTGTGCTCTAAGGGCCTGCAAGCCTCCAACCACTGAAGCCCGAGCACTGAGAGCCGATGCTCAGCAACAGGAGAAGCACCGAGGTGAGAGTCTGGTGCTGGAGAAGACTCTTGAGAGTCCCTTGGACTGCGAGGAGATCCAACCAGTCCATCCTAAAGGAGATCAGTCCTGGGTGTTCATTGGAAGGACTGATGCTGAAGCTGAAACTCCAATACTTTGGCCATCTGATGTGATGA
Organism: Neotragus pygmaeus; assembly: GCA_006410875.1. Lineage (NCBI taxonomy): Eukaryota > Metazoa > Chordata > Mammalia > Artiodactyla > Bovidae > Neotragus > Neotragus pygmaeus. The sequence goes on from SJYV01033749.1 coordinate 910,260, forward strand.
GCCGACTCATGGGGAAAGACTTTGATGCTGGGCAAGATTGGGGGTAGGAGGAGAAGGGGACAACAGAGGAGGAGATGGCTGGATGGCATCACCAACTTGATGGACATGAGTTTGAGTGAACTCCGGGAGTTGGTGACGGACAGGGAGGCCTGGCATGCTGCGATTCATGGGGTCACAAAGAGTCAACAACCACCACCACAAGGAGAGGTCAGTAAGTAAAACTGCTGAACCGACAGCGCTGCGTAAAGCTCTAATTCCCTAAAAATAAGCTTTTCGGTTACCTCCAAAGACTAATTCTGAGTTTGAAATATCAGTTACAAGTTCCCTATACGATTTCAACTCTATCCATTTGTGTGGTGAGACCTTATTCTGAGAACTTTTTATATCTTCATTAAACTTTCTGTGTAACACTAAAAGCTACAAATATTTTATTATTTTATTCTATTTTGCTCCATTTCATTTTTTTGGCCACGTGGAAGTGAGATCTTAGTTCCATGATCAGGGATTGAACCTGTGCCCCCACATTGGAAGCGTGAACTCTTAACCACTGGACTGCCAGGGAAGTCCCCACGGGACNTGAAAAGTGAAAGTGAAGTTGCTCAGTTGTGTCCGACTCTTCGCGACCCCATGGACTGCAGCCCACCAGCTCCTCCATCCATGGGATTTTCCAGGCAAGAGTACACAGCTGAGTTGTTTAAAATGCATTCAAGACAAGGCCCACACATTTAGCGAGTGCCCAGTCTGTATAAGGTGACTGTATAGGGCCTGTGATAAGAGAGTTGTTGTTGAGTTTCTAAGTGGTGTCCAGCTCTTTTGTGACCCCATGGACTGTTAGCCCTCCAGGCTCCTCTGTCCAGGGGATTTCTTAGGCAAGAATACTGAAGTGGGTTGCCATTTCCTTCTCCGGGGGATCTTCCCAACCTAAGGATCGAACCCACGTCTCTTGCATCTCCTGCACTGGCAGGCATATTCTTTACCACTGAGCCACCTGGGAATAGAGGGAGGGACGGAGAAAGCAAATATCCCTCATCTCAAGGAACTGATGCTTTGGATATAACCAAAACAAAATCAAACACAGGAGAAAGTGAGATACAGGCTGCATCAGACTGCAGCTACAGAGCATGGAAGAGGGAATTGTTAATTCCCACTCTGGCAGGTGCTGAAGTCTCCCAAGAGGTGGTAGAATTTGTACTGAAGCTCAGAGGATGAAGCCCTGAGCAGAACATCAGCAAACATGGCATTGGGTTCCTCTACTGTGTAAACAAGGCAAACAGTGGGAGAGTGAAGAGGGCAGAGCTAGGCCTAGATTGTGCTAATTGTAGCTATGTTTACTGAGTGCGTACCGTGTAGCGAACTTCATACATGTTAATTCAAGAAAACCGAAAAAGAGGAACTGTGGTTATCTCCACTTCGCAGGCAAGGAGACTGAGATTCAGAGGGCTTAAATGGGATACCAGTGTGTGCCATTCAGTAACATAGTTGTGACTCCTGCCCCGTCTGCTGCACTCTGTCAGCAGTTTCTGCCGTGTTGTACTGCTTCCCAGACCGGCATTTTCTCATCCTTACAATAAGGAAGTTGATGAGTGACTGCCATCACTCCAACTCAAAACATCCTTTTGATTCTGTCTTGCTTTTGTTCCAGGCTTGCAGTCACTTAGTAATGACCTGTTAAATGGCCTCCGTGCAGGAGACAAGATGGAACTGAAAGATAATTGGAAACCCAGGGTGGCGGGGAGGGGAGAGACCCCACACCAACTCTGTAGTCGGTTTCAGTGCTGAGTTTTTAAAAATAAAAAAGAAATATAATTGGTTTACAGTGTTGTGTTCATTTCAGGTGTGCAGTAAAGTGATTCATTTATACACACGTATATATTCTTTTTCAGATTCTTTTTCCTTATAGGTTATTACAAGATACGGAGCGTAGTTACCTGTGCAGGAGGGCCTTGTTGTTAACTATTTCATATGTGTGTGTGTGTGTGTTAGTCACTCAGGTATGTCTGACTCTTTGCGATTCCATGGACTGTAGCCCACCAGGCTCATCTGTCCGTGGGATTTTCCAGGCAAGAATACTGGAATGGGCTGCCATTCCCTTCTCCAGGGGATCTTCCCCACCCAGGGATTGAACCTTGGTCTCCAGCACTGCAGGTGGATTCTTTAACCTCTGAGCCACCAGGGAAGCCCCATTTTATATATAGTAATGTGTATTTGTGAATCCCAAACTCCTAATATATCATTCCTCTTAGTACTTATTTTTTACAAGGCCGTGACTCACACGCACCTTCAACAATTTGCCAGTTTAAAAGGTGTCCATCAGAATTATTTCTAAGGAGATAAACTTACACAGTTAAAAATCATTTCCATCGGTTTTCTTATATCTGTGGTGATGATACGGATACAGGAGTTTATTCAGTAAGTGGAGGTCTCTAGCTTTGAGTAGTGAGTGAAAAGAGAAATGGAGTGAGAGAGAGCACTGAGGGTTGGGAGGGAAGCAGGCATTCTCAACCTGTCTGGGTGCCTTCGGGTAAGTCATCTCACTTAGCCTGGATTTCTCATCTGTAGAGAGTCTAGAGGACCTACTATTACAGTGTTTGAGCTGACAGCATTGTGATCCTTATGTGAGAATGACCCCCATTTGTATCTTCAGGCACCCCCAGCATGTGGTCCTGAGAGAGCAAAGGAGGTGGAACTCTCAAGTCAGACTGGCTTGGGCTCAATTTAGAGTTCATTTAGTTGCGGGGCAATAGGGGGCAAGTGATGTGACTTCTGTGCCTTGCTTTGCTGTTCTATACAGTGGGGTTTATTTCAGGCCGTAGTCAGGACTCAGTGGAATAATCAGTACAAAGCACACAGCACTGGGCTAGCATAAAATAAATTCTGAATTGATATTACCTATTGTTATTACTACCACTGCAAATGCTTAATGTTTCAAACTTGTTGAATGAGTTGAATGAATCAATCGAATTGTTAAAAAGTTTTTTCCAGGCTTTCCAAGAATGAACCGTCTCAGGACTTCTGTTCAACCCTAAGTCTTTCATCATAGGTTTGGTTTGTAGGCAGCGAAGTTTCCTAGTCTAGTCATCCTAGTCCAGTCATCCCTTAGTATCTGTAGAGAGAGGGTTGGTTCCAGGACCCCTGCAGATACCAAAGTCCAAGGATGCTCAAGTTCCTTATATAAAATGGCATAGTCTTTGCGTATAACCTATGAAATCTTCCAATAATTTAAATCATCTCTGAGCATGCATGCTCAGTTGTTCCAGTCATCTGACTCTTTCTGACCCTGTGGACTGTAGCCAGGATCTTCCCGACCCAGGGATGGAAACTGCATCTCCTGCATCTTTTGCATTGCAGGTGGATTCTTTAGCTACTGAACCACCAGGGAAGCCCAGGTTACTTATGATACCTAATATAATGTAAATGGTATGCACACGGTTGCTGATATATGGCAAATTCAAGTTTTGCTTCATGGAACTTTCTGGGTTTTTTTCAAAATTTTTGGATCCATGGTTAGTTGAATTTGTGGAACCCATGATACAGAGGGCTAACAGTACTGAATTTGGGAAGAGTTACAGGTTCAGATGGGAGCCAGGGTTCTAGGCTTTTTGTCTCCCCTGCCAATCTCCCCATATGGCACCTTCAGTTCATTTATTCAACCAGCATCTTCAACAGGAATATTGTTAGGTCTATAAATCTGTCAGTGTTTTAAGGGCAAAGCCAGATTTTTCCCTCATGAAGATTGGATTTAAAATCTTTATGATAAAAAATAAAACCACAACTAGTTCCCATAATTAAAAAAATGATAATAAAAAGAACCAATAAAAATAATCTTTACAGCACTTAATAAAGTAAACATACTCGTATAGCACTTAAAACTTAAAAATCCCTGTTTCTGTTAAAAGTATCGATTGTTGTCATTGTTATTGTTCAGTCACTAAGTCATGTCTGACTCTTCGTAGCCCCATGGACTGCAGCACACCAGGCTTCCCTGTCCTTCACTATCTCCCAGAGTTTGCTCACACTCCTGTCTATTGAGTCAATTACTCATTTTGAATATTAACACTTGGAAATATAAGTAGTCAGTATACTATGAATAGAAATATGTGAAAGCATAATATATAAAGCCTTAAAATATAAAGTTGTTGTAGAGCTAAATTGTCACGTTGCTACACATGGTAGCCTAAAAAGAAAAGAAAAGAAAAAAAACTGCACGCAAAGGAAAGCTTTACTCTAATCCTACTTAAAAGAATATAGCAATCTAAAGCTATTAGAAAGAAAAACAGGCTTTGGCACTAGCAATTTCCTGTATGATGTGGACACTATTTGAAACTGAAAAATTAGAAACATTTTGAAATAACTGTATGTTTCTCATTTTCTCTGGTGAAATTCAGAAAGTCTCTGGAGGCCAGTGCTGGGCTTCTCTGATGTACTCTAACTTGTATACTGGATCTCATGAGCAAGAACAAAAGAGAAAGAAGCTGCAGAGCGGCTGGCCTTGAAATAGACTCAAACAGCTTTTAGATATTCTCTTTTCAATGGGAATCTTATTAAAATTTCTTTCAAATCTCGATAGCTTTAAAAGGCCTTTTTGGAAAATCCTTTTGTTCTCAACTCATGTTTGTATTTCAACTTACGTTTGTATTTATCCATGAATATTGGATTCTTTCTTTTTCTGTCTTATAAGGAGTAATCTTTTATGCAGTTAAGTGTGGGGACTGGATATTCAAATTCAGTGTCTTTTTATGAGGTTTCTCCTCTTTCCTGGCGAATTCTACTCATCTTTTAAGCTCAGATATCAACTCTTCTCTGAAGGCTTCTAAACCCTTCATTGCTAGAATTGTAAATTCATACTCTTTGTCCTCAGAGAATTGTATTGAAATTATATCTTACATTGTAACTATATATTTACATGTTCAACCTCAAGCGGTCCAGAGCTTCTCATGAGTGGGACCACTGTCTTGTTCTTCTAGACTCTACGATTTTCCTCTGTCTTCTAAGAGAGCCTGGCTCAGGATAAAGGCTCAATGAATTTTTACTTAATAAAATGATTGAATGAATGAACAACTAAAACTCTAATTAGCTTAAACCATAATGTCTGAAATAATTTAGTTTGCCATCTCAGCCATTAGGAGCAAGGCATACTGTATGTGAAATTTTAACCATTGGTGCTCTAATATTTTCCAGGATGTAAATCCAAATTTCTGTTTGATGCCCATTCACCATTCTTTCCTTTTGGGTTGCTTAAAATAACAAATTCAATTCTGCTTGGTGTGCTGGTTACATTTCAGTACTCATGCTATGGGTACACATTGGTCTTCTTAGGCATCATCTGTCTAAGACTTGGGACTGTCCCACTGACTTTCTGCGGAACCCTTTGGGTTGTGTTCTGAATCACACTGGATGCCCTCAGGACTGTGGAGTCTGCTTCTCAAACTCTTATTTCCTCCCACATTCTGGAAGATGTTAATAGACATGGTTGAAAAAAAGTACTCAAATTACACATATTAGCATTTCAAATGCTCTGAGAAGTCCTGAGTGAAGAAATCTGCTTAAGCTCATTTATCTCTACCCCATCTTATTAGACCGTAGACTCTTTTCTTCAATATGATGGTAACATGTCATAGAACAGTGAGGTTCTGTAGGATACGGTTTGAGAAAAACTATCCATAAGCTAACCCCATTTCTAAGAGCAAACCACTTCTGTTCTTGATACATGGTTTGTGCTTTTTTTGCATCATCACCTTTACTTATATTTGAAACTCTTTCCTTCATATCCACTTGTCTCAATTCTAATTTTTTTTTAAATTGGAGTATATCTGGTTTACAATGTTGTGCTCGTTTTAGGTGTACAACTTAGTGATTCGGAATTTCTACAAATTATACTCCACTATAGATTAAACAAGACGATAGGTGTAACCCCTGTGCTACCCAGTAAATCCTCACTGCTTATCTATTTATGTACAGTAGTTTGTATCTGTTAATCTCATACCCCTAATCTGTCCCTCTCCCTTCCCTTTCTCCTTTGGTAACCACTAGTTTGCTTTCTAAATCCACCTCTATACATTTTTAAAAGGCCTAACACTATGTCACATCCTCTGCTGCTGCTGCTAAGTCACTTCAGTCGTGTCCGACTCTGTGCGACCCCATAGACGGCAGCCCACCAGGCTTCCCGTCCCTGGGATTCTCCAGGNGGGTGGGGTGGGACTTACCCGCATGAAGGCGGGTGGATGTCAGAGCTGGGACTGCCGCCGGTGCTCTTGGAGGCAGGGCAGGTTCGAGGTGACAGCTCCGGGAGCCTGTCTCCCTGATGAAGCGGTGAAGGTCACGCTGGGAGGAGACTCTGGTATTGACACTGGCAGCTGGACTCCCTTCAAGGAGGAGTGACTTTATCCGGGTTTCCAGCAGACTAAAATTAGTGGGGAGAGCACTGAGCCCCTAGGTCTTGTGGGATCTGTAAGCAGCTGTTCACGTTATCGTCCTTGTCCCGGAAAAATGAAGACATAAGCCAGAACTTGTGAGAACGGCTCTAGAGCCGTTCCACCTACCACCTCTGGCTGTCTTCAAGGTCCCGAGTGTGCATCCTCTGGCTTTTCCCAGAGCACACGGATGCTTTATTTCTCTTTTCCTCAAGGCTGACTGAGGCCCTGTTTGGACAACTGCGTGCAGCCACTTGACACGTATGCAGTGCGTTCACTCCATCAAGCAGGGGGGTGATAGGAACAGAATAGTTTGGGGATTATGCTCTCAATCAAAATTAGCTCCTCCTTTAAAACTTTGCCATCCTCCAGTTGGATTTTGACACTCATCTTTTGCTCGTTATTTTCTTTTATAAAAATTTTAAGAAAGGTACAGTGTTTCCCAGTTGCTGCAATCAGCAATATTGAGATCTTGGACATAGTCATATAGTAAATCACATAGTAAGTCACATAGTAGCCCACAAGAAGCAGATTTGAAAGTTGTGTGTGTTAGTCGCTCAGTCGTGTCTGACTCTTTGAGACCCCATGGACTATAGCACGCTAGGCTCCTCTGTTCATGGATTCTCCAGGCAAGAATACTGGAGTGGGTTGCCATTCCCTTCTCCAGGGAATCTTCCCAATCCAGGTATGAAACCCAGGTCTCCCACATTGCAGGCAGCTTCTTTACCATTTGAACTACCAGGGAAACTCCATTTGAAAGTTGACCTGTATTACATATTATTCTTTATGATTCTGGCAAAAAAAAAAAAAGACAAAGCAAAATAAAAACAAAAAATTAGCTTCTCCTAGTAATGTGACAACATCCCAAGGTGACATGATTTTTTTTGTTTTAATGTTGAAATGAAGAATGTGGTTGGCTTCAAACCCGGAAGGCCCAGAATAGCCCAGTTCTGCACTTAACGATTATGATCTCATGATTGTGTAAACAGCATCTTGGTAAAGTGAGGTTATCCAAACTATCTTCTCTTTTAGGACAAGAGATGGCAATGTCTGTCTCTTTTTTTTCCTCTGTTTTTTTTTTTAACAATGCAATAAAATTGAATTATTAAATCCTTAAAACCCTTTCTGCAGGAAAATTAAAAGCAAATAAATGACAAGTCTTTGATTTGTTAGACTACTCTTTGAAAGGTTGATTGCTGACTTCAAGGCAAATTCCAGTTCTGGTAGCAGCCCTCCGACCTCAGCTCCAGTTGTAATTTTATTATCAACACTTTCATCTCTTGCTCCATAATCCCAAAGCTTTAGGGAATTGAAGTTCATTCAAAGGTTGAGTATTCTTGATCTGAGCTTGTTAGGAATCACCCTTTGTATTTACTCTAAGACCTGCCTGACTAGAGTCAGGGGCATGAGTGAGCCAATAAAATTGTTTTGTATAAATTTATAGTTTTAAAAGTTTTTTCTTCTTGGTAAAAGTATTTATAGCTTTGGTATAAAGTTCATCTTTACAATAATGACTATTTATTATCTACCAGGTATCAGATACTTCCACTACTTACTGCATTGGACTGAATAGCCCTGAGCAGTAGGTACACATATTCCTGTTTTTACTGATAAGAATCCATGGCTCTAAATAATTGAGTAAAATTCCCAATTTGAAGGGTTGGAGTGGTGATTCAACCACAGGACTCTCTACCCCAAATCCATATATCATTAAGTTGCCCATATTGTTTTGGTTAGGATGACTTCACGTATTAGTAATGGAAACCCCTGACTTATGCTGGTTTAAATGACAACAAGGAAGTTGAGGACTGCACATGTCAATAAATGGAAGGATAGGGTGGTTTCAGGTGAGGGGCACCGAAGCTCTGCAGTTACCATAAACAATTACATCCAGGAGGAAAGAAAAAGAAGTTCTCTTCTTATATCTCTCTCTTAGAAGCAAGACAATGATACTGCTTACCAGACCTCTCTTCATATCACAGTGGTGGGAATTCAATGGTCATAAGTCCTTTACTAAATCAGCCACTGGCAAGGGATGATGCTATCTATTAGCCTAAGGTAAGTAGCACAGGATAATTGGGAGGACGGGGGCTAGATGTCAGAAACCTTGGGTTTTAGTCCTAGTTCTGTCATCTACTTGGTTATAGAGACTTGCTAGTTGCTTAGGCTCTCTTAGACCTTACCTCTTCCTTGCTGGTAAACAGGGCTGATGGGTCTTGCCCTACTGATCTCTCAGGGTTGTAAACCAGGAAGGAAGTAAAGTCTGTAGAAGTATTTTGTGAACTGTGACACACGATGTAAATGCATGTTATGGCTTCTATTAACATGATTCAGAGTGAATGTCTGGGCATAAGCTATTTTTTCAGTTACACTCATATGTGCTCCTTGATCATCATCATGAAGATAGTTTACAATTCCCGGATGGGGAAGATGCCCTGGAGGAGGGCATGGCAACCCACTCCAGTGTTCTTGCCTGGAGAATCCCATGGACCAAGGATCCTGGCGGGCTACAGTCCATGGGGTGGCAAAGAGTCGAATACAACTGAGCATGTGTGCGTGCGCGTGCGTGCGTGCCTGCGCACGCACACACGCACAAACACGACGGTAGTTTAGAATTTTCAACATTTTGTCAAAACTTGACCTGAATTTTACTTTTGTGTTGGAAAATTAGTAGTGCAAAAATGGAGTGGGGGGAGTGTGAGATTTAGTACTTAAGAAAGACAATTTCCAAGCAAGCCTATGTGCTCCTCTAGTATCTGTTTATATATGGGTAGATTGTTTAGAAATTATTTTTTATACTTATTCAAAAGCAAGTTTCCTAAGAATCTATTAAACAACCTTTCTCATTCCTTCCTTTATACCAATTCAGTAAACGTATGGATTATTACTATGGGGGCAGGTGATGGGATCCACCAATAAGAGAACCAAAGCCAGACCCTATCTGAACCCACTAGTGATGTCCCACTAATTCACCCCTAATAACGACCTACTATATTGGGGAAGAACTCTAGAGAGCAGACTAGATAGAAAAGCATTAGTCACTCAGTCATGTCCAATTCTTTGCGACTCTATGGACCGTAGCCCACCAAGCTCCTCCGTCCATGGAATATGGAATTCTTGTCCAGGCAAGAATACTGGAGTGGGTAGCCATTCCCTTCTCCAGGGGAATCTTCCTGACCCAGGGTTGAACCCAGGTCACCTGCATTGCAGACAGATTCTTTGCCTTCGGAGCCACCAGGGAAGCCCCAGATAGAACATATCCACAAATAGCTGTAACAAAATATAGAAAGACATGAGGAATTGATTGGTTAAAGTCCTCAGCTGTGAAGAGATAAAAGGCTGTAAGAATTCAGAAGGGCTTCCTTGGTGTCTCAGATGGTAAAGAATTCACCTGCAGTGCAGGAGACGCAGGTTTGATCCTTGGGTCAGGAAGAGCTTCTGGAGAAGGAAATGGCAACCTGCTCCAGTATCTTTGCCTGGAGAATCCCATGGACAAAGGAGCCTGGTGGGCTACAAAAGAGTCACAAAAATAGTCAGACATGACTTAGTGACTAAACAGCAACAACCACAAACATAAGTAAATGTACTCCTGAATCTCGTGAGCCACTCCAACAAATTAACTGAACTCAAGGAGAGGGCCGTGGGGCCCTCCCATTTATAGGTAAATTGGAGAGAAGTTGTGGGTAATCTGAGGAACTCCTGCTTCCAGCTGACATCTGAAATGGAAGAGCAGTCTTGTGGGATGGAGACTTACTCTGTGGAACCTGGCACTGTTTCCAAGTAGGTAGTGTCCGAACTGAAGGACATTGTAGGACACCCAGCTAGTGTTGTGGAAAACTCCTTGGTGGGGGAAAGCTCCTTCACACATTTGGTGAGCAGAAGGTCAGGAGTGAAGTATTCTGTGTGAGAGTAAAAGAGACACATGGGGTGGGGAGGGGTAAAGTCTGTAGGTTTTTTTTAACTCAAGGGGCATTGGCGAGTCAGTGAAAGCTGTGCATTGACTGAGTGCCTTTATCATATCTGTGCTTTATGAGGATTAAGCGGCAGCTTCTGGGAAGCTAGATAGGAGGGAAGAAAATGAAGGCTGAGAGATAAATCTCAGAGTTTGTAAATTAGAGGCCATGAGAATCTGAACTAGATTATGGGCACTGGCATGGAGATCAGCCAATGGATACTTTGGACTGAGAAAGCAGAGATCTTGGTAATTGATATAAAGACCAGTTGGGAAACGGGGAGCCAGGAGCTTTTCATTTGTTTTGTTCATTCGTTTGTTTTGTGTTTGGTCATGCCTTGCAGCTTGCGGGGTCTTAGTTCTCTGACCGGGGGTTGAACCCGTGCTCCCTGCAGTGGAAGCTCCGGGTCCTGACCACTGGACCTTCAGGGAAGTCCCAGGAGGCTTTCATTTGCAAATAAAAAGAGGTCAAGGCAAACGTCCAATAAAGAAGTGAATTTAGCTGCTCCCTTAACTGTAAAGTCCTGAAACGGGTGTCGCTTGGGAGATGTTGGACCCCAGAGCTCAAATGATATCATCGGGGCTTGGGCTTCTCTACCAATTAGTTCTGTGCTGGTTGCTAAGGCAGCCTTGAGAAGCTACTAATTTACATTTTCTGAGACTTAAATCCAGTGGATGAGAGAGCTTGTTTCCTCATCGATTCCAACAAACATCCCAGGTCTGCTTTCCATTACAGAAACAATCCCTCTGGCTGCAAGAGATTATGCTGACTGGCTTAGACTTATATATGTGGTCTTTTATTTTCTCTTATAATTTTGATGATTTGTCCACAAGGGCAATCTAACTCTAACTCTAACTCTAACTCTAACCTAACCTAACTCTAGGGCTAGGATACATAGCCCTGTGACCAAAATCAGATCTCGTTCTGAGGAATTCTAACCAAAAGACACTATTTCAGAACAGCGAAGGCTGCATCTCATTCCATTTCATCAACTGCAACTACTTTTTGAGGCAAGTTTCTTGAGGACCTGGCACATATCTGAACTTACAAAATGGATAAAGCCTAGACCATTTCTAGGGCAGCCTTCACAGTGGGCAGCTCAGATGCTACATAAGTGCCCAGAAGATTTCACCTCTGCAAAACAGGTGAGTCTTGTCTGAGAGGGCTCAACAAAGGAATAATTATTTAAGAGTTGAAACGAGTATAAGCTTTGCTTCAGTACCATCTAGACAGGAATTGAATACCAACCAGATGTTGACAAATCATTTGAATTCCTTCCGAAATGGGGTAATGGCTCTAAAAATATTAGCATGAGCCATCTACCTGTTCTGAGCAGTCTTCTCTTTACATAGGATGTGTGATGTCTAATCTATGTTTTTAAATGAAACTTACAAAGCGTTTAAGTACACTAGGAAAGCTAACCCTTTTCAGAGAACCCAGTGGAAATTCCTTAGGTGAAGAAAAGAATCATTCTGTAAATTGAGTCCATCCATCTGAAAGTGCTTCTCTTTTCCCTTAATTTGTCGGGTATACATCCATTTTCATGTACTGGATCTGTTGTAAAACCAGGCACGTGCACCTGAACTGCATTAAGGAAAAATGTTAAACTCCACTGGAAGTCAGTTTTTTTTTGAAGGCGAAAAAACATCAATTTGAAAAGTGTCAAAGGCGCGGATGCAGCCTGAATCAGGTTTTTGCCCTCAGTCACATTTGCCACGAACACATTTTCAAGCGTAATGGCTGAGCTGCTTTTTTCAGCTTTCCAGAATGATCTTCACCCCACTAATGCAAATAGCTCTAACATCTAGTTTGGAATGAGATCAAAAGGATGAAAATTAGCAAATGCAATCCGGGTGGAACAGTTGAATTTTGATTCTGCAGAGCAGACCAGAGCACTCGTCTAGCACGAGCTGGCCATCCAGCAGGCAGTCAAGGGACACTGCCATCCCCAGGCCCTCCGCGCTGAGGGCCATAGCTGCAGTATGCTAGCTGGCCTTGCAAAGTCCAGCTTTAATGATGGCCTTGGCCCTTATTAAGCTCTTAAGAGTCATCCTGAAGCAAGCCAGGAGCTAACAGCAATACCGAGAGGAGATTCAGGTTGGGAGAGAATTGTTTTACCTTAAGTATGCATCTGTTTTTTAAGGTTTCCTTTTTATTTATTTTTTACTTATTTGGCCACATCAGATCCCAGTTGCAGCCTTCGCTATCTTTCATTGTGGCATACAGGTTCTCGAGTTGCAACCGTCCCTCCCTTGCATGAGTTCTCAGTTGTGTCTGATTCTTTGCGACCCCATGGACTGTAGCCCACCAGGCTCCTCTGTCCATGGGATTCTCCAGGCAAGAATATTGGAGTGGGTTGCCATTTTCTTTAAGGGATCTTCACAACCCAGGGATCCAACACATGTCTTGCATTGGCAGGCAAGTTCTTTACCACTGCGCTACCTGGGAATCCCCTAGTTGCAGTACTGGGCAGAGTTGCTCTGTGGCATGTGGGGTAGTAGTTCTCAGATCTGCGTCCCCTGCAGTGGCAAGGTGGACTCTTGTCCACGGGACCATCAGGGAAGTCCCAGTTATGCAGCTTTCTAACCAGGGACTGGATGCCTGGAGGCAGCTGGAGGGGAAAGAAGATAATTTGAGGTATCTATATCCCCTTCTTCTGAGTGCTCCCCCCCTGCCCAGAAATGAAAGGAAAGGCCAGCGAAGGGAACTTGCACCTGGTGATCTGCACCTAGCAAAGTCCTGACACAGTATACACTCAGTAGTGACAATCTGTTTAATGAAATAGTGGATGAATGAGTGATCGGATGAATGAATAGTAGACTAAGAGAAGTGACTTTTCTGGGAGGGGCTACACTTCAGCTTTCCTTAGGAACCAGGATGCAGATTGTTCTTTTGGTTACTGATCGGCTGGAGACAAGGAATTATGCAGAAAAGGAACTCATCTTAAATCTTTATAGAATCCAGACAACTCCTTTCCGAACTTATTTGGAAATGTTTCAAACTCTTTTCCCACAGGGGGAGAAAAAAAAATTCTGGGAGAATTAGAAGCCAAACCCGGGAAACAAAACAAAACAGCCCAGTCCTCTGTTGAATATATAGCACTTGAAAAAAATTTAAAGTTAGGGAAATTGTCAGTGATTTAACAATAGAAGACTAGAGAAATTGTTTAAGGCCTGATACCAAAATGACTTTCCTTCCCTGCACGACCTCTCTCCCTCTCTGCCATCTGTGTCTATACTTGTTAAAGGTGAGGCTTTGAAGGATGTTAGATGTTGGAGGAAAACTCAACAGCATGGAATACTCAGGCTGATATCAGACCTCCACGAATCCACGGATGGGTGATCAAGAGATAACCAGAATGAAGCATTCTCTTCTTTTCCCATCACCAAATTTCTTTATTTTTGTAAAAGTTAAGGCTCTTAGCTTCTAGGCTGAACATCAGGAATCAAATTCTGAAGAAAGGAAAAACAGGAAGAAAAAGACAGTGAATGAGTCCAGCCCATAGTGAAAGACCTCAATTGAAAGCATGGGAAAGAACATTCCAGAGCAACTCTTGGTACCCAACCAAGATCTGGGTGTGTGTGAGAAATTGTGATTGAAATTGAAAAAGAATTTCTGAAGGTCTCATCCAGTCTGGTTCAGATAGAGGAGAGACTCCCATTGTTTTGAAAATGGGTGACTCAGTGATTACATCCATGAGGCCTCTCTGTCTTTGCTCTGAAAGCTTGTTTGCTCTAGCGGCTGATAAACTGAAGATCTGGACCTGGCATCCATGACTTCTCTCCCATTGAGTCATCAGGGCCCCTCATCAGGTGTTGGGAGCTTATGAGCTCTGCTTTTAATATCCAGCAAGCCAGTTGGTGACTTAGTTGGCCTTCTCCATTTCATGACCCCAGGAGCAATGCCGCCCTCTGTTGTCCCCAACGAGCAGTGCTTCCCTTCTCCTGTCTTTGTCATCCTCAAAGATGCATGTGCAGGCTCGTTCCGTTTTAACAGTTTTAGTACTAAGCTGCGGTGTTTCTTGGTGTTCAGGAGATCTGCAGAAGAATGATCAGGATTGTACGTTTAAAACTCTCCATAACTGTTCCACTAATATTCTGTTTCTTGACCTCAGTGCAGGGTGCATAGATACATTCAGTTTGTGAAAATTCAGTAAGCTGTTCACTTATGTACACTTTTGTGGTTGTCCATTATATTTTGGTAAAAATGTTTTTTAAGAACCACCTGAACCAAAGGAATCAGAATTGCAGGTTTGGGGCCTGAGAATATTCTCAAAATTCTCAAGTAACTCGTTTCAGGGTCTTTACACTAAGCAGGAATAAAAGATTCAAAACCGTTGTGCCAGCGCTTGCGGTGGTATTTGTGGGCCTACTTCATTACTCATTTCATAAGTGCATTTTTTTAGGTCCAGGATCACAATAGTTTAGTCCAGTGGTTAAGACTCTGCACCCTGACCAATCCCTGGTCAGGGAACTAAGATCCCACAGGGTGCATGGCCAAAATATAAATGAAAAATAAAAATTGAACTTCCCTGGTGATCTAGTGGTTAAAACTCTGCACTCCCAATGCAGGGGGCATGCGTTCGATCACTGGTCAGGGAGGATCTTGCATGTTGTATGGTATGGCCAATTAATCAAAACATAAAAAACCAGTAGTTCAGTGATGGACCAGGTCCCTGTCCCCACTGCTACTGAGGGATCAGCGATCTCATCTAGACACCATCCCTGGAGGAACTCCTGGCCTTGATAATGAGCCCAGAGTTGGCATGCAGGCTGCTTAGTGCTGCAAGAGTAGAAAGCACGGGGTGCCTGGGAGCCCTCAGAGAGCCACCTACCATAACCTCCTAGTTGGCAGTTGTGCCCAGACGTCTGGCTTCTGCTTCCAATCCTAGGTGGATGCTCCCTGACGTACTCCCCTCCCCTGCCACATGACCTTGTGCTTCCCCTGTCCTGGCGGATGGCCCCACCCCTTGGAAGTCCAGGCCAGGCAGGGAGGAAAAATAGATGCTAGGAGAGGCCTTGTGCGTGGAGTGTAGAGCTAGAGTCCCTTGGTTCAAATCCCAGCCCAGGTGTTTACTAGCTGTGGGACTGATTACTGTGGTGTCTCATTAATGCTATCCCTTATTTCTAGGTGTGGTTACAGAAGATATTGTAGAGAGTAAATAAATTCATGTCTACGTAGTACTTAGATCAGTGGCTGGTATATAGCTAATGCTGTATGTCGTTCAGTCTCTAAGTCGTGTCTGACTCTTTATGGCCCCTTGGACTGCAGCACAGTGTGCTTCCCTGTCCTTCACTGTTTCCCAGAGTTTGCTCAAATTCATGTCCATCGAGTTGGTGATGCCATCCAACCATCTCACCCTCTGTTGCCCCCTTCTCCTCCTGCCCCCAATCCCTCCCAGTATCAGAGTCTTTTCCAGTGAATCAGCTCTTCATATCAAGTGGCCAAAGTATTTAATGCAGTGTAAATGTTGACTATTAGGTTGTCTTTGTTATTGTTGTTCTTATGTACCCTACATGCAGGTCAGGAAGCAACAGTTAGAACTGGACATGGAACAACAGACTGGTTCCAAATAGGAAAAGGAGTACGTCAAGGCTGTATATTGTCACCCTGCTTATTTAACTTCTATGCAGAGTACATCATGAGAAACACTGGGCTGGAAGAAGCATAAGCTGGAATCNAGAGAGAGGCCTTACCAGAAACCAAATCAGCTAACCTTGACATTGGACTTGTGGCCCGCAGAACCGTGAGAAAGTGAATTCAAGTTGATGTCAAGCCACCCAGTCTATGGTCTTTTGTTATGACTGATACGGCTGGCACGAGCGCTGTGTGTGCTTGTGTGTACTCAGTCGTGTCCAGCTCTTTGTGACTCCATGGTCTGTAGCCTGCCAGGCTTCTCTGTTCATGGAATTTTCCACGCAAGGACAGCCACTGAGTGGGTTGCCATTTCCTGTTCCAGGGGACCTTCCTGGCCCAGAGATGGAACCCACGTCTCGTGTCTCCTGCACTGGAGGTGGATTCTTTACCACTAGTGCGACCTGGGATGCTTTGATAAAGCTGGTAGTAGTTAGGTAACTGAGCAAATAACTCTCCCGAGCTTCCTTTTCCTTATCTGCCACATGAACATAATAGTTACCATGCCTCATTAGATTGTTATGGTCATTAAATGAGATACTGGAATGCATTTTAAGAATATAGCCAAAGGACCCGCACATAAAAGTTTTTAAAAAACTCATTCACACTGTCTACTTGATACATGATGATTGAGTAGCTTCTTTCTTCTAGGCATTATTCCGGGTGCTGGAAATCCAGAAATGACCAAAAGAAAGTCTCTGCACTCCTGAAGCTCACACTCTAGTTGGGGAAACAGATGACAAATGAGGAAACAAATAATGAAGAGAGTAGTGGGTTGTAATAAATGTCCTGTAGGAAATAAGTGATAAGAAAATAATCTGAAGAAGCCACCGACCATACAGTTCTCAGGGAAGGTCTCTCTGAGTAAGATTTTTGAGACTGAAAGAGTGAGAATGTGGTCATCAGCTGAGGAGCTGGTGGACAAGCACTGCAAGCAAAGGAAACAAGTGCCAAAGCCAGGAGGTGGAAAGGGCAGAGTGCTCCCAAGAAAGGAAGGCAAATAAATAGGCTTGCTCTGCAGTAAAGTGCCCTGAGACTGGGGACACAGTCAGAAACTAGAGTTTGCAGCACTTCACGGCCTTTTTCTGTGAGCAATGAACAGCTATAAGCTGATTCAACTGAGGGAATGACATATTCTGATACAGGTTTTTGGAGACATCACTCTGGCTGGTGTGTAGAGAATGGATTGTGAGAGTTATCAGCAGAAGCAGTGAAAGTTGTTAGGGGACTGTTATACCAGTGAAGCGAAGTTTGGATAATGGTGAGTTAGATCAGAGGTGGAGAGGAGGGTTTGGATGCTAGGTTATGATGGAAGAATTGGCAAGCATTTGTGACAGATTTGAAGTAGGAGCGGGGAACAGGAGGAAGCAAGGATGACTGGTAGGTTTTTGCTTATTGTTAATGGATGGATGGGTGTGGGGGTAGACTGGGGAAAGAATAGTTTTGGAGTCTCAGCAATAGCCAGTGGTTGGCAGATCACACTTTGAGAACTGCTGATGTGGAGGCTGTTGGGGACAGCAGGAGTGTAGTCCTCCAGAGGGCCAGAAGGAATGAGGTGGAGCACACAGGTAAAGGGGTTGAACAATGACAGGAAAGTGACAGTTGTTTCATTTTCATAATTGAGGAGAGAAGATTTGGTACGCATTTTTTAAGTTTATTTTTTTAATTGAAGTATAGTTGATTTAAGGCTAATTTTACATTCATTTTTATATTAGTTTCCATTATGGTTTCTCATAGGAAACTGAATATAGTTCCCTGTGCTATAAGTAGGATGTTATGATTTATCCATTCTGCGTGTAATAGTTTGTATCTACTAACCCCAAACTCCCAGTCCATGCCGCCCTCTCCTCCCTCCCCCTTGGCAACCACAACTCTACATCTGTAAGTCTTTTCCTGTATGTAGATGGGTTCATTTGTCCCATATTTTAGATTCCACATATAAGTGGTGTATGCGTGCTTAGTCGCTTCAGTCGTGTCCGACTCTCGTCGAGCCCATGGACCAGGCTCCTGCCAGGCTCCTCTGTTCACGGGATTCTCCAGGCAAGAATACTGGAATGGACCATTTCCTTCTGTCATATAGTATTTGTTCCTCTCTTTCCCGCTTATTGGGTTGGCCAAAAGTTTGTTTGGGTGTTCTGTAATATTTTATGGAAAAACTTGAATGAACTTTTTTGTTAACCCAATTCTTTACTTAATAGGATAATCCCTAGTTGCATCTGTGTTGCTGCAAATGTCGTTATTTCATTCTTTTTTATGGCTGAGTACTGTTCCATTGTATATATGTACCACATCTTCCTTATCCATTCCTCTGTTGATGGACATTTAGGCTCTTTCCATGTCTTGGCTCTTGTGAATGGTGCTGCTATGGACATAGAGGTACATATATCATTTTGAATGAAAGTTTTGCCCAGATATATACCCAGGAGTGGGACTGCTGGATCATATGGTAATTCTATTTTTAGTCTCCATACTGTTTTCCATAGTGACTACACCAACTTACATTTCCACCAACAGTGTAGGAGGGTTCCCTTTTCTCTACACCCTCTTTCAGTTCAGTTCAGTTCAGTCGCTCAGTCGTGTCCGACTCTTTGCGACCCCATGAATCACAGCTCGCCAGGCCTCCCTGTCCATCACCAACTCCCGGAGTTCACTCAGACTCACGTCCATTGAGTCCGTGATGCCATCCAGCCATCTCATCCTCTGTCGTCCCCTTCTCCTCCTGCCCCCAATCTCTCCCAGCATCAGAGTCTTTTCCAATGAGTCAACTCTTCGCATGAGGTGGCCAAAGTACTGGAATTTCAGCTTTAGCATCATTCCTTCCAAAGAAATCCCAGGGCTAATCTCCTTCAGAATGGGCTAGTTGGATCTCCTTGCAGTCCAAGGGACTCTGCATTTATTATTTGTAGACTTGTTAATGATCGTCATTCTGACCAGAGTGAGGTGGTATCTCATTGTAGTTTTGATTCATATTTCTCTTAATAATTAGCTATGTTGAACATTTTTTCATGTGCCTATTGGCCACTGTATGTCTTCTTTGGATAAATGTCTATTTAGATTGGGTTTTTTTAATTCATTTTTTTGATTGGGTTTGTTTTTTTTTGTTGTTGTTGAACTATTAATATATAAGTTATTTGTATATTGAAAGTTAAGTCCTTGACAACTACATCATTTGCAAATATTTTCTTCCTTTCCATAGATGGTCTTTTTTTTTTTTTTAATGGTTTCAGTATACATTTTATTGAAAGTGATTTGAGGCAGTTCTTCTCTAATAACACGTATTTTCTCAGTGAAGCATAAATCAAGGTCTTTGGTTGAGAGGGGAAGTGATAAAAGGGGATATGGGAAGTTTAAAGAGAAAGAAAAAGGTATGAGCTAGTTGACTTGGAGAGTGGGGAATGGATTTGCTGGAGAAGCCCAGCTCATCTGAGGTTTGTTAGCATGAATTTAGGAGAAGGCAATGGCACCCCACTCCAGTATCCTTGCCTGGAAAATCCCATGGACGGAGGAGCCTGGTGGGCTGCAGTCCATGGGGTCGCTAAGGGTCAGACACGACTGAGTGACTTCACTTTCACTTTTCACTTTCATGCATTGGAGAAGGAAAGGGCAACCCACTCCAGTGTTCTTGCCTGGAGAATCCCAGGGACGGGGGAGCCTAGTGGGCTGCCGTCTCTGGGGTCGAACAGAGTCGGACATGACTGGAGCGAATTAGCAGCAGTAGCAGCATGATTTAAAGACAGTTTAAGCTGATTGACCTCGCTTTGTTCTTTTTTTCCCCCAGGAATATTCAACTGCTTGGGCGTGGGCCCAAAAAAGGCAGAGAAGTTGGTTCACTGACTGCTGAGGTTTTTCTAGGTGAGTGTGAGAGGGAGGAGGAGAAGAGTTGAGCAAAGGAGTTGAGGGCGACCGTTGCCAGGGAGTGGCCGTTTGAACTGGGTAAGAAGGTGATGGAGAGAAGGATAGTGGAGAGAAAGTGATGGAGTCAGTAGGCTACCAGTTTTGATAAGGTGGTTGTCAGGGAGTGGGCTGTTTGGAATCAGGGAGGAGCTGCCGTCATGGCAAGGTCTAGGGCGTGACCGGGGGAGTGGATGTTTGTGGTGGAGAAGGTGGACAAAAACAAGAAACAGAGAGGCCAGGGAGGTGGACCGTCCATTCGTAGGCGTGTGGAAGGCATCCAGAAGACAGCAGAGGTAGAGCAGGACCCGGAGCCCATAACCGAAGGCCTCAGCTAGAGGAGGGGCTGACAGCTGACAACCCCCGGCAGTCATGAGAGCTGAAGGCAGGAGCCGCAGTTCTTGAGAGAGGAAGGGAGGGAAATGGTCTAAACTGTGGCATGAGCAGAGATGAGGCTCTCCCCACCTTTGACCCTTGAGGTACGCTCGGTGGGAGAGACAACAGGGTCTTGAGAGACTGTAGGGGAAGAAGTGTCTCAGGGAAAAGCCAGGTTTTAGCAAAGCCAGGAGAAGAGGGGACCGTCAGAGCGATGATGACATAGGGGTTTGCTGGTCACAGGTCTCTTCCCAGAGAGCTCTAGAAAAGGGAAAGTGAGGGATGAAGGATTGGGTTACACGATGAAAAATACGTAGCTTGGGTCTTAAACTTTTGTGAGCGCTTGAGGTGACCCAAAGACCCTTCTCCCTGTGAACCTCGATGGGGCAGCAAGAGAGAGGGTCACAGAGCACCCCTTTTTCAGATCAGCCTGGTATTATTAGGCACAGTTATCACCCAGCTCATCTCCCTGCCTCTGGGCATAGCTAAAGAAAGACTGTCCTACTTTTTGAAGTTCCCCAAGAAAAAGTAATTTTACAATCTCTCTCAGTAAATCGTGCCATGGTTTAACAATCAGTAACAGGTACACTGCCTGACACATAGTAGGTGCCCAGTAAATATTGTTTGAATTAAATGAATGAAGTCACAGTATCAAGATTTTCCTTTTATATCCTTTAATTTATTCACACTGTAGTGCTTGCCCATTGTACTACTTTGACAAAATGGATCCACAGTTAATGTTCCCATTTTATAATTTCCGTTGTCACAGATAAGCTGTTCTCTATCATCTTTTATTTAGATGCTGATTGTATTATTTAGGGGTGTCATATCTGTATCCTGGATCTCCTCAGCTAGGTTTAAATCCACTCAGTATATGTGGACTGGTTTGCTAATTCTCTTCTCCATAGCTTCTACTCCAGTGGAGGCAGAGAGTCAATATTTGGTAGGTGCTTTTTGAAAAAATGATACCTTCTGTAATTAATTCTTGAAATAATAAATCCTCATTTGAAAATTCGTTCATCTTCTTAGATAGCCACGGACATGTCCCATGACCTAACACTTAATGTAGCATTCAGATTGCCTGGGTACAAATTGTAGCTGTGTTTCTTACTAGGTGTGTGACCCTGGGCAAAACGCTTAATATTTCTGTACCTCAGTGTCCTTGTCTGTAAAACAAAAACTGTTAAATTATCGAACATTTGTTTTGATGAATAAATTAGCATGTGTGAAATGCTTAGAGCGATGCCTGGTACTTAGTAAGCACTTAGAAAATATTGTTGTTATTATTACTAGGCATATAGTCCAAACACATGGAGTTCTTTCTTTTTAAAATATGTGTTTATTGAACTGTTTCAAATCCTGAAAGATGATGCTGGGAAAGTGCTGCACTCAGTATGCCAGCAAATTTGGAAAACTCAGCAGTGGCCACACGACTGGAAAAGGTCAGTTTTCATTCCAATTCCAAAGAAAGGCAATGCCAAAGAATGCTCATACTACCTCACAATTACACTCATCTCACATGCTAGTAAAGTAATGCTCAAAATTCTCCAAGCCAGGCTTCAGCAATACGTGAACCGTGAACTCCCTGATGTTCAAGCTGGTTTTAGAAAAGGCAGAGGAACCAGAGATCAAATTGCCAACACCCACTGGATCATGGAAAAAGCAAGAGAGTTCCAGAAACACATCTATTTCTGCTTTATTGACTATGCCAAAGCCTTTGANTTTTCAAGGGTCCTTGTGAAGATTAAATGAGGTCAGGCATATAGAGCATTTAGCATACAGAATGCCTGACAAGTAGAAAGTCAATAAATGTTCGTCCTCTCTATTAATGTTAGCCTGACTGTCCTTATCTCTCGCCTGCTAAGCTGCTCCATTGGTCCATGAACCACAGTCATGTGGGGTCCCAGAAGATAAGGCAGTCATGGTGTTTTTACAATATCACAGATTGCCTAACTCTGTGGGATGACGGTTGGAGCCATTCAGACAGAATGCCTTGAGACAAATGCAGCTATGTGGGTCTCAGTTAGTAGCATCTGTATCATAGGAGAAAAAAGCACAGCCCCTCCTGAGTTAGAGGTAAGGGAGGCCATGTATTACCAGCTGAACCCAACAAAAATCTTCCAAGTCCCAAGTCCAAACCAGGCTGCAGGACTACTCTCTGGTAATCCCTGAGTAAGAATATGGCTCATGATATGGACCAGCCTCTGGAAGCAGACAGAAATAACTAACATTCATTCATTCATTTATTTACTCATTTATTTGTTTATTCAGCCATTTACTTTTCAACACTTGTTGGGCATCCACTATGTGGCAGAAACTGCTTTCATGTTGAGGTATAGAGATAAATCTGATTATTCTAAAGACTAAGAAAATTAGAGCAGTTCTAAAGGCTGTGGCTATTTTGAATAATGTCTGTGTTTGAGACATTATACTAAGGACTCAACATGTTTTATTTCCATGCCCCTTGCCCTGTAGTCCTTTGCACATGTTGTTCCCTCTTCTCTTTCTGGACTAAACAGGTCTTCAGAACTCAGTTGAGCTGCCATTTATTCCAATAAAACTTCTTTGACTACCCTTACCCCCAAGTCCAAGTAGGGGGCCTTCTTAAGTGTTTCCCAAGTATGCTGGATGCTTCTAATGGTCTTAGCATACTATATCAATGAATCATCTCTTTATTGATCTATATCTACCTCTAGCATGGAAGATCCATGAAAGCAAAGATGTGATCTTTTCCAAAGACCAGATCATTTGTCTGGTCTACCACTGTACTCCACCAGACTAACTGGCACATGGAAATCTCACAATAGATATATCTAGAATAAATACATGCTGATACTCACAAATGAAGTAAGTATTGTTACTTTTATTTTACGAATTTGTTGTCAAATAATTTTCCCAAACCTAAACAGCATGATACTGGTAGAAATGCGAACTGAACAAATTCATAGTGTTAACTTCCGGTGAGGTACTCCTAGAAGATTCTGAGACTGCAGCCTGCTGTCTTTGAGTATTGGAGTCTTAGGAGAAAGTAAGAGAGGAATTAAAAATGTATTATCTCCAGATTCAGACTTTCCCCTAAAAATTCAGAAAAAAAAAATTTAATTGGACAGGGAATAACTTTTTAAAAGATATCAGTGTTATTTAATGCTATATCTTTAAGCCACTTACAGTCACCTCCCATGCTACCACTTGTGTAACTTCCATGCTGTCTAAGGCAGTAGATTTTACTCCCTATTCTGGGAGCCCAGGGATTTTCTGGGGTGAAGAGTGGCTGTGTCAAGATGGGGAAGTAGCTCAGCAGTCGGGGCTCTGAGGCTGTACCCCCAGGTTAGAGCAGCTGTGCTCTTACTCAGGGCTGCAAACATTTCATTTTTAAAAGAGTTACGCTGCTAGAAAAGCAATACCTTGAAACCACCAGCCTACTGAGTAATAGGGTCCACTTACTATATACCTGCTAAGGGCCAGGTCCTTTACATACTTTAAACTTCTCTCTACAAAGTAGCCTTTGTTAATAGATGAGGCAGTTGACAGTCTGAGAGATTCAGAAACCTATCCAAAGTCATCTGGATCATAAGAGAGAGAATTGTCATTCCTGCCTAGTCTGTCTGCTCTCTTTCTGGTTTTATATCCTGCTTTGGAGTCCTTCCCATTCAACATATATTTATTGAGAAACTATTACTTCACAAGGACTTGTGAGGTTCTGGGGCGAGAAACTCACAATCTATTGGAAGAGAAAAGTATGTGAATAAATATCAACACATCGCGTTTTGGAATGTGATGCTCCAGGGAGACATGGGATAAAGAGTGATCACTTCTACCTGGTGGAGTGACAAGGTCGTCATTTAGGTTTCTTAACGGTGGCAGTGCAGCAGTATCCGTGATGATAGGAGTGGTGGAGAGATGACATTGGAGAGTTGGGGAGGCCAAATTTTAAAGGATTTTGTGTTTCATGCATACAAAAGTTCAGAGCCCTGTGTCTGGAAATTGCATCATTTAATTGATGTATAGTCCTCTAATCTTTAGTTGTTTTGAAAATTCAAGTCTTAGCTTAAAAAAAAAAATCTGTGGATGAGATTTGTTGCCATTTTAGAAGGAAAATGGAAAGATAATCTGAGGAAAGAAAAGTATTTGGAGGAGAGGGCCCTCTCCCCCAAGGAGTATGGACTTTAGGTACTGGGGATCAGTAAAGGATTACAATGCTTAATTTATCATACTGTGGCTCTGAAGTCAACAAGGGCCTCCTTGACCTACACATCCATCTAAACTTGCCCTACACTTCCAGTTTCACAGTCCGTCTCTCCCAATACTTGTTCCCTGAGGACTTACTCTCTCGTGGCCCATTTGTGTCTAGATTTTGTCTTCTTCCAGTCCTGTGTTGCACCAAGGATGACCTCAACCAGGCATGAAAGTCAACATGCAAAAGAATTCACTCACACCAAAGCACATGAGCCTTGTAGATTTAACTAAAGATTTCCTAGAGGAGTTAGAGGAAAAATTTACAGCAGTCACACCAAAGTCCACTTTTAGACATTCTTGTTCTCTCCAAATTCCTCCGTCATGCAGTAACTGGCCTAAGGCACTTCCTGAATCACCTGTTGAAGCTTTGAATTCTTTTGTTAAGATGTTCCCCAGGCCCAGGAACAGAACTAGGCTGAGGTCCAGGGATTAAGATAGACTTCAAGCCCCAGGTGTTTAGAAAAAGCTTTTCCACCCACCAACAACCTTCAGGCCAAAATACAATGTTCTTCATGAAAGGAATTCTAAAAATCCTAAATATCGTATGACATCCCTTATATAGGGAACCTAAAAAAAAAAAGATACAAATGAACTGGGCTTCCCAGGCGGCTCAATGGTGAAGAGTCTGCATGCCAATGTGGGAGACACAGGAGATGCACATTTCTGGCTTGGGAGGATCCCCTATAGGAAAGTTAAGTCACTCAGTCGTGTCAGACTCTTTGCGACCCCATGGACTGTAGCCCACCAGGCTCCTCCGTCCATGGGATTCTCCAAGCAAGAATACTGAAGTGGGTTACCATTTCCTTCTCCAGGGGATCTTCCCGACCCAGGGATCGAACCCAGGTCTCCCTCGTTAGAGGCAGATGCTTTAACCTCTGAGCCACCAGGGAAGGGGGAGGAAATAGCAAATAAATTTATTTACAAAACAGAAGGAGACTCACAGACTTAGAGAACAAACTTAGGAGGTAGAGAAGGGGGTGAGGATGGGAGAAAGGGATAGCTAGGGAGTTTGGGATGGACCTGTACACACCGGTATAGTTAAAATGGATAACCAGCAAGGACCTACTGTATAGCACATAAAACTCTGCTCAATGTTATGTGGCAGCCTGGATGGGAGGGAGTTTGGGGGGAGAATGGACACGTGTATATGTGTGGCTGAGTCCCTTTGCTGTCCACCAGAAACTGGCACAACATTGTTAATCGGCTATCCTCTGATACAAAATAAAAATAAAAAGGAATCTTAGTGTATAATTTCCCGGCTGGCTATAAAAGGATTAAGATAACAATAGACTCTTTGATCTGAAAGGATAAAGCCACACCAATGTTTGTACTGAGATTGTACTGGGCAATCTCTCTTGAAGAATGAGTAATCCTGTCAATCATGGGCAGAAAATATGTGTCAGACCAAGCCAAGATAGGTATTGGAAGAGAATCTTTTTTGATCTTATCAATGGGAAGAGTCAAGATGTTTAGGCAAAGATCCTAGGTGGTGGCCAACATTACCCACAGACAATAGGTGGGAGCTTTGAAGTGAGAGCTTAGGCAGAGAATCTGGGAAGGGATGTCAACCCTTTGGATGGCTAGCTCATTGACATTCACAGAGCTTGTATGAAACGGGAAGAGGTAAAATCCCTGAGAACAATCCAGTTCAAGTGGAATCAGAGCCTGTGCTTTGAAAATTGCATCATTTACTTGATTGATACTCATGTGTTTTTCTTTTGCTCTTCCCTAACCCTCAGTTGTTTTTGAAAGTCCATTTTAGCTGAAGAATCTGTGAAACTGACTTGTTGCTATTTTAAGAGGAAAGTAGATAGATATTTGAAGACAGAAAGAAAGATGTTGGGGGAGCATCACTCTGTTGAGAGGGTTGGAGAGCTGTTGGAGAATGGAGGAAATGAACAAATTGAGAAAATCCAAAGGGGAAGAGAACACTTAGAACCTAGAGGAACAGAAGAAGAGTTTCTAGGTCCAACTCCCATCCTCCCCCTCCAGGTTCTCCTTCCAGGCCAAAGTTTGAGGATATGAGTTTTCTTTTATTGGGAGAAAGTAACAGTAGATTTCTTTATCAAAATATGGTTGCTAAGCCGGGCCACTCTACCTCCTGTTTCTGAGCCATAGTAAAGATATACCTTTGTCAGTAAGGTTCCTGAAACTTGTGTACCAACACCGATTTTCAACCCCAACTACATACCTGCTCCCTCAAGGTTTACTGAAGATGGAGATGGGAGAGAAATGTTGAGATGTATCCTCTAGCTCACAGGTTTCAAATAATTGTTGCTAGCATTGGAATTCTTTCCCAAGTAAAATTGTAATTGCAAGCCACAAATATAGTGCAAATATAGTGCAATAAAATTAGACTGCTCTGGTTGAATTGCAACAGGGTGTCGGGAGCCCATCTTTCTTGCTCCCCCACTCCCACTTCATGCCAAGACTCCAAGTTTCCTCCTGGGAACTGTAGAGATGGAAGGAGTTCTTCATGAAGGCCACCCCACTAGATAGCCATCCTCAAAGCCCTTGCCTTATAAGTCTGGCTATTGCCTGTGGGTAAAAGTTCATCTCAGTCCATTTTAACATGCCCACTTTTCCCTGGAGACCCTTGTATGGGTCTCTGTGCCTAGGGGAGGCACAGAGTACATTTGATCTGTGAGGTTACATGCCTGTGCCAACATCTGCTGAGATGTCCAACAGCTCTTCAGGTCCTCAATCATCTATCCATCCAGGTTGCCTTTGAATCATTTTTCATTCACATCTGAAAGCTTCTCTTGTGTCTTACGTCCTCTCAGGAATGATTCTATAACTCCGGTGCCACACAATGACACAGGAAACAAAGTCTACTATAACTTTCAAAATCACTGCAGATGGTGACTGCAGCCATGAAATTAAAAGACCCTTCCTTCTTGGAAGGAAAGCTATGACAAAGCTGGATAACATATTAAAAACACAGACATCTCTTTGCCAACAAAAAGTCTGTATAGTCAAAGCTATGGTTTTCCCAGTAATCACGTGTGGATGTGAGAGTTGGACCATAAAGATGGCTGAGAGCTGAAGAATTGATGCTTTTGAATTATGGTGCTGGGGAAGACTCTTGAGAGTCCCTTGGACAGCAAGGAGATCAGTCCAGTCAATCCTAAAGGAAATCAACCCTGAATATTCATTGAAAGGACTGATGCTGAAGCTCCAATACTTTCATCACCTGATGCAAAGAGACAACTCATTGGAAAAGATCCTGATGCTGGGAAAGATCAAGGACAGGAGGAGAAAGGAACAACAGAGGATGAGATTATTAGATAGCATCACTGACTCAATGGACTTGAGTTTGAGCAAACTCCAGGAGATGGTGAAGGACAGGGAAGCCTGGCAAGCTGCAGTCCATGGGGTGGAAAAGAGTCGGACATGACTTTAGCAACTGAACAACAACATAACCTGCATATAACAGGCAATCATTTCTTCTCAAACATCTTTCGAGATTTCTGGCACAAGTTTTCTTTATTCCTGAAGCCTGAAAGCATTCTATTAGAGTGTTTGAGGCTTCAAAATCAAATACCGAACAGAGGGTAACCATAAGATGAAATATTGTTTACTGGAACAAGAAGTCTGGAAGTGATGGGGAGTAAGAAGATTGACTCTTTCAGCAATATAATGATGTCATCAAGGACCCAGGTACTTTCCATATCCCCCCTACACCGTGCCCCCTGCCCCTCCATCCTCAGGCTTGATCCATGGTTGGAGGTGGCAGTCACTGTCTCAGACATCACCTCCTTACACAACACTTCCAAAGACCGGAAAAAAGCCTCCCACATCTTTATTTATTTTTTAAATTGGAAAGTATAACAGAACAGATTGTCGAGTAAGAAGATGATTTTATTCAAGTTATTGCAATAGAAAGAATATTCATGAATGAGAAAGTTCTCTAAGAAAGGAAAGGGGGGCCTGGGATTTTAGTAAGGCTAGGTCAGCAAAGGGGTCATCCACAGTCTTATAAGAGTCATGAAGAAGACTAGAGATGAGTCTTCTTTTAGTGCATGGGAGAGCATTGCTGTAGCTGTTTCTTGGAATACAAAGGAGAAGAGAGATTTCAGAGAACAAATGTGTGGGGGAATTTCTTATCCAGCTCTGTTTTCTGAGAACACAGGGCTCAGGTAAAGTTCAATACTGCCTGCCCTTTTGTTGAAAAATGAATGAATATCACTTGTCACTGAACAACTCAGAAGTAATTTATAAACCCCTGAATGGAGTGAAGCAGAGTCTGAGAAATAGTCTCTTGAGGACTTTTTGTTGCTTCTATTCCTGCAAAACCAGTTCAACCATCTGCAGAGAAGTGGTGGCAAAGGTAGGTTATTTTAGGGTCCTGGAGATAAGGCATCTTAAAAGAAGTATGTTTAAAGGGCTTCCCTTGTGGCTCAGCTGGTAAAGAATCCGCCTGCAGTGCAGGAGACCTGGGTTTGATCCCTGGGTTGGGAAGATCCCCTGGAGAAGGGAAAGGCTACCCACTCCAGTATTCTGGCCTGGAGAGTTCCATGGACTATACAGTCCATGGGGTTGCAGAGAGTCGGACATGACTGAGCAAATTTCACTTTAAAGTGAAAAAGGGAAAGAGTGATATAAAAGGTTGTATTAAAGAACCAGGAGTTGTACTCTAAGAGTAACCAGTCCAGTGGATTCCCACAGGCCAGTGGAGGAATACATCCAGTTATGCAGCACAGCTCCTTGAGTTTCTTGAAGTTCTTGAGCTAGAATGTCAGTGTTCTTGGTGAAATTGCTGTCCACAACCAAGGTTACCTCTCATATAAGGGCATGCATGACCCAAGCATTTCACCAGCCTTCTTTGGTAGTCCAGAGAGTGGCTAGTCAAGAGAAAATTCCAGCTCACACATGCTCTGCCGTGATGATAGTGCTTTATATCAAGCAACAGAACTCCAGCTTCCAGATCGTCTTCAGGTCCTGGGGCAAATGGCCAGCTGCAAGGCAACCAAGAGTCCCAGAAAGAATATGGACCGTCAAGCTATAGTTCTTAGGGATGCCACCAGGCAGAAGGCAGATAAATTGGAAAAGTTAGTTTGGAAGGTTGTAGGTAGATACTGAAGGAATCTGGAAGAACTGAAAATTGGGGGAAAAGTGACTATTTGGGCAAGGTAACAGGATGTGGTTCAATTTGCAAGTACCCAGGTACCAAAACTGGTTTTTCCACAGGGAAGAAGGAAGTCAGTTAATCTCTGCCTGACAAGACAAAGTTTGCGTATCCATTGTCTGCAGTTTATAGAGAGGTATAAAATAGCTCAAATACAATGAAAATCTCATAAATAGATCCATTAAATGTAGCCAGCTCTGACCACAATTAAATCCCCTTTCAGGAACCTTCTACAACTTTCTATATCCATTGCATATCCTTTATTATAACTTCTCAAAGTGGCAAAACATAAACACATTTATTAACAGACCCAAATAGCATATAAAAATAAGAAGCAAAAGTATACAATCTAAATTATACTTAGTGACACCATTTCAGTATTCTGTTTTTTTAGAAATGATGTTAGTATCTAACAAATATCTATTAATGAAGTCAACGTAGTATCTGTCCAGGATTTTGAGAGTTGCCTAATGATCTTGGAAATTATGTTCAAGCTAACATACTAGAAAACATAATTACTATTGAAATAAAGCTTGTCAAAATAATGATTTGGTATGATTAAACAAATATTTACGTTTAAAAATTCTAAAATTCTATATATTTAGTAGAAGTAATGCTAACTTAGAGCTTCCCCAGTGGCTAAGTGGTAAAGAATCTGCCTGCAAATGCGGGAGACTTGGGTTTGATCCCTTGGTTGGTAAGATTCCCTGGGAAAGGAAATGGCAACCCACTCCAGTGTTCTTGCCTGGGAAATCCCATGGATGGAAGAGCCTGGCGGGCTATAGCTGTCTCTTATACACATCTTAACAAATATCTATTAATGAAGTCAACGTAGTATCTGTCCAGGATTTTGAGAGTTGCCTAATGATCTTGGAAATTATGTTCAAGCTAACATACTAGAAAACATAATTACTATTGAAATAAAGCTTGTCAAAATAATGATTTGGTATGATTAAACAAATATTTACGTTTAAAAATTCTAAAATTCTATATATTTAGTAGAAGTAATGCTAACTTAGAGCTTCCCCAGTGGCTAAGTGGTAAAGAATCTGCCTGCAAATGCGGGAGACTTGGGTTTGATCCCTTGGTTGGTAAGATTCCCTGGGAAAGGAAATGGCAACCCACTCCAGTGTTCTTGCCTGGGAAATCCCATGGATGGAAGAGCCTGGCGGGCTATAGTTCATGGGGTCTCAAAAGAGTCAGGCACGACTTAGTCACTAAATAACAACAATGCTGACTTACTGTATCAGTAAATCTGGATAAGTTTAGGAAGAAGATATTCATGTACAGTAAAAACATATTTGTATCATGATAACTATAACTCAGAAAGCAGATGATTTATTAAACTGAAATTGTTGAACTCATTTGCCAAAGACTTACTTGCATCCTGAGTACTTGAATCTTAAAAAAATTTCTAAGTTTGTTTCTGTAAGAATACCTTTTTTTTTTACATTGAAAGTATTCCAGGCT
Organism: Neotragus pygmaeus; assembly: GCA_006410875.1. Taxonomy (NCBI): domain Eukaryota; kingdom Metazoa; phylum Chordata; class Mammalia; order Artiodactyla; family Bovidae; genus Neotragus; species Neotragus pygmaeus. The sequence goes on from SJYV01033749.1 coordinate 941,357, forward strand.
CAATTTCCTTTATTTCTGGGCTTTTTATTTTAGGAACATTTAATTTATATATGAGCTTTTTTGTCTCTAAGCCAGCCAGAATACAAAGAGTTCCTTTAAGATATTTAATAATATAATTTGGGCATGCCACCCAGAGATGGGAGAATATTACACACTTAGATAATGAGAGGTTTTCTGAATTGCAGACATATAAGCATGCATAGGTGGCTCAGTGGTGAAGAATCCCACTGCCAGTTCAGGAGATGCAGGTTCATCGCTTCTCGGCCTTTTGGCTAAGATCAAGGAGATGCAGTTTCAGTCGCTGGGTTGGTAGGATCCCTGGAGGAGGAAATGACAACCCACTGCAATATTTTTGCCTGGGAAATCCCATGGACAGAGGAGCCTGGTGGGACTACAGTCCACAGGGTACAGAAGAGTTGGGCACGACTGAGCGATTAAACGACAGCAACAACAAACACACACAGAGAGGGAGCCACTTCCAGCTTCAGTTCTAAATTTCAGCCATGGGGTAAATGGGTCCTTTTAATTCTCAGTCTTCTTTCTCATACTTTCACTTTGAAATCCTCCCTTTCCTCAAAGCTGATTCTCATGTGCCTCTCCCGTGAAGCCTTGCCTAGCCCCCTTTAGGGGGTAATTTGTCACATAGCCCTTACTCCTCTCTGACCACTTGAATCAATCAACCTGGATACGGTTATTTATGCATATTCCTCATCTTCTCTCTAAATCCAAACTCAGGGATGGCAGAGATCAGGTTATCTTTCCTTTAGCAAGCATTCATTTTACATCCACTGTATTTCAGGTACTGTATAGGTACCTTTTAAACAACAAGTGACCAAAAGGTAGGATCCCTGCTTTCATGGGCTTCCAGTTTGGAACTGGATTTATACATTTGCATTCTCTGCAACATCTGCAGTGGTTTGTGGAATACATTAATAAAGGAATAGCTTCAGGCTTAGATTCATCCTGGTACTTGAAAGGGAAGTAACATTTTTTGGGGGGGTGGGCCTATTATGTACCCTGAGCTCGTGGGCACTTTGAACAAATCATTTACTTTGATCCTACTAATATCCAGAGTTTGAGTTGAGTGCTTTGTATACATATTTCTAATCTTTACAGCATCCTTGTAAGGTAGATGATTTTTTTCAACTTTGCATTTATTTGGCTGTGCTGGGTCTTCGTTGCTGTGAATGGGCCCTGCAGTCCCTCTCGTGGTGTGGAGCACAAGCTCTCCACACACGGGCTCTAGTGTTATGGCTCGGGGATCCAGAGTGCGGGCTTAGAAATTGTGGCGCGTGGGCTTAGTTGCCCCCGGCATGTGGGATCTTCCCGGACCAGGGAACGAGCCCATGTCCCCTGCATTGGCGGTGGATTCTCAACCATCGGACCACCAGGGAAGTCCCAGGTAGGTGATTTTTGCAGAGGAAACAACTAAGGCATAGTGAGGTTGTCCCCCTTGCCCTGAGTCGTGATGATTGTAAGTTGTCAGTAAGGAATTGGAACCTATGTCTGTCTGACTCCAAAGCTGGGAGTCAGACTACTGAGCTTAGTTGAACTGCCTTGCAGAAAGCTCAGGTTGTGTCTCCCAGAAGACAAGTCACAGGTTAAGTCCTGACTTAGGGAGCCTTTGCACAGCAGGCAGTTAAGGACAGGCTGGACCACACCAGTGACCCGAGGGCCCTTCCAGCCCTCGGCCAGGTGAGTGCTGGTGGGAGCCTTGGCCAGTGAGTGGTGGCGTGTTTTGTGGAGCTGAGGCTGAGGTTCCCAGGGGCAAAGGGCTCTCTCATTTGGAATTGCACCCCTCTGGGCAGTCAGGAGCCAGGAGCTACCAAGGAACAAGAGCTGTTCATGCCAGAAACACACTCCTCCCACTGAGTCCATACATCACATTCCTTGTTTTCAGATGAGTGCTCAGAGCTGGCGTTTCATGGAAGAGATGCTGTATGCAAACGAGCTCGGTGATAACCAGTACCAATGCATTGTCACCCATCAGGTCCACAACAAGTGGCTGCAGTCAGTCTGATTGATGTAACGCTGGGAAGGAGTGGGATGAGGGTTGCTGCCTTGACCTGAAGGATGAAGTAGCTCCCTCACTCCCTGCATAAAACTAGGACCCATAGGAAGAGCAGAGAGCTTTAGGACACATTTACTATGAGTTAGGGGCTTTACGGGCTTCCCAGGTGGTGCAGTGGTGAAGAATCTGCCTCCCAATGCAGAGACACAGGAGACACATTTTAAATACCTGGGTTGGGAAGATCCCGAGGAGAAAGAAGTGGCAACCCACTCCAGTACTCTTGGCTGGAAAATTCCATGGACAGAGGAGCCTGGTGGGCTCCATTCCATGTGGTGTCAAAGAGTCGGACACGACTGAGCACACTACACAGGGGCTTTACAGATATAATCATATTTATTTATCACAGTCGACCTCATAAGGTGGGCACTGTTGTTATCCTTCCCAAATTACCAATGAGGAATCAGGCACAGAGAGATTTAAGTCTCCTGTCCTGTGTTACAAGTCAACAGAAGCAGCAGGATTTGNCTGAGCAAATTTCACTTTAAAGTGAAAAAGGGAAAGAGTGATATAAAAGGTTGTATTAAAGAACCAGGAGTTGTACTCTAAGAGTAACCAGTCCAGTGGATTCCCACAGGCCAGTGGAGGAATACATCCAGTTATGCAGCACAGCTCCTTGAGTTTCTTGAAGTTCTTGAGCTAGAATGTCAGTGTTCTTGGTGAAATTGCTGTCCACAACCAAGGTTACCTCTCATATAAGGGCGTGCATGACCCAAGCATTTCACCAGCCTTCTTTGGTAGTCCAGAGAGTGGCTAGTCAAGAGAAAATTCCAGCTCACACATGCTCTGCCGTGATGATAGTGCTTTATATCAAGCAACAGAACTCCAGCTTCCAGATCGTCTTCAGGTCCTGGGGCAAATGGCCAGCTGCAAGGCAACCAAGAGTCCCAGAAAGAATATGGACCGTCAAGCTATAGTTCTTAGGGATGCCACCAGGCAGAAGGCAGATAAATTGGAAAAGTTAGTTTGGAAGGTTGTAGGTAGATACTGAAGGAATCTGGAAGAACTGAAAATTGGGGGAAAAGTGACTATTTGGGCAAGGTAACAGGATGTGGTTCAATTTGCAAGTACCCAGGTACCAAAACTGGTTTTTCCACAGGGAAGAAGGAAGTCAGTTAATCTCTGCCTGACAAGACAAAGTTTGCGTATCCATTGTCTGCAGTTTATAGAGAGGTATAAAATAGCTCAAATACAATGAAAATCTCATAAATAGATCCATTAAATGTAGCCAGCTCTGACCACAATTAAATCCCCTTTCAGGAACCTTCTACAACTTTCTATATCCATTGCATATCCTTTATTATAACTTCTCAAAGTGGCAAAACATAAACACATTTATTAACAGACCCAAATAGCATATAAAAATAAGAAGCAAAAGTATACAATCTAAATTATACTTAGTGACACCATTTCAGTATTCTGTTTTTTTAGAAATGATGTTAGTATCTAACAAATATCTATTAATGAAGTCAACGTAGTATCTGTCCAGGATTTTGAGAGTTGCCTAATGATCTTGGAAATTATGTTCAAGCTAACATACTAGAAAACATAATTACTATTGAAATAAAGCTTGTCAAAATAATGATTTGGTATGATTAAACAAATATTTACGTTTAAAAATTCTAAAATTCTATATATTTAGTAGAAGTAATGCTAACTTAGAGCTTCCCCAGTGGCTAAGTGGTAAAGAATCTGCCTGCAAATGCGGGAGACTTGGGTTTGATCCCTTGGTTGGTAAGATTCCCTGGGAAAGGAAATGGCAACCCACTCCAGTGTTCTTGCCTGGGAAATCCCATGGATGGAAGAGCCTGGCGGGCTATAGTTCATGGGGTCTCAAAAGAGTCAGGCACGACTTAGTCACTAAATAACAACAATGCTGACTTACTGTATCAGTAAATCTGGATAAGTTTAGGAAGAAGATATTCATGTACAGTAAAAACATATTTGTATCATGATAACTATAACTCAGAAAGCAGATGATTTATTAAACTGAAATTGTTGAACTCGTTTGCCAAAGACTTACTTGCATCCTGAGTACTTGAATCTTAAAAAAATTTCTAAGTTTGTTTCTGTAAGAATACCTTTTTTTTTTACATTGAAAGTATTCCAGGCTCAATTTCCTTTATTTCTGGGCTTTTTATTTTAGGAACATTTAATTTATATATGAGCTTTTTTGTCTCTAAGCCAGCCAGAATACAAAGAGTTCCTTTAAGATATTTAATAATATAATTTGGGCATGCCACCCAGAGATGGGAGAATATTACACACTTAGATAATGAGAGGTTTTCTGAATTGCAGACATATAAGCATGCATAGGTGGCTCAGTGGTGAAGAATCCCACTGCCAGTTCAGGAGATGCAGGTTCATCGCTTCTCGGCCTTTTGGCTAAGATCAAGGAGATGCAGTTTCAGTCGCTGGGTTGGTAGGATCCCTGGAGGAGGAAATGACAACCCACTGCAATATTTTTGCCTGGGAAATCCCATGGACAGAGGAGCCTGGTGGGACTACAGTCCACAGGGTACAGAAGAGTTGGGCACGACTGAGCGATTAAACGACAGCAACAACAAACACACACAGAGAGGGAGCCACTTCCAGCTTCAGTTCTAAATTTCAGCCATGGGGTAAATGGGTCCTTTTAATTCTCAGTCTTCTTTCTCATACTTTCACTTTGAAATCCTCCCTTTCCTCAAAGCTGATTCTCATGTGCCTCTCCCGTGAAGCCTTGCCTAGCCCCCTTTAGGGGGTAATTTGTCACATAGCCCTTACTCCTCTCTGACCACTTGAATCAATCAACCTGGATACGGTTATTTATGCATATTCCTCATCTTCTCTCTAAATCCAAACTCAGGGATGGCAGAGATCAGGTTATCTTTCCTTTAGCAAGCATTCATTTTACATCCACTGTATTTCAGGTACTGTATAGGTACCTTTTAAACAACAAGTGACCAAAAGGTAGGATCCCTGCTTTCATGGGCTTCCAGTTTGGAACTGGATTTATACATTTGCATTCTCTGCAACATCTGCAGTGGTTTGTGGAATACATTAATAAAGGAATAGCTTCAGGCTTAGATTCATCCTGGTACTTGAAAGGGAAGTAACATTTTTTGGGGGGGTGGGCCTATTATGTACCCTGAGCTCGTGGGCACTTTGAACAAATCATTTACTTTGATCCTACTAATATCCAGAGTCTGAGTTGAGTGCTTTGTATACATATTTCTAATCTTTACAGCATCCTTGTAAGGTAGATGATTTTTTTCAACTTTGCATTTATTTGGCTGTGCTGGGTCTTCGTTGCTGTGAATGGGCCCTGCAGTCCCTCTCGTGGTGTGGAGCACAAGCTCTCCACACACGGGCTCTAGTGTTATGGCTCGGGGATCCAGAGTGCGGGCTTAGAAATTGTGGCGCGTGGGCTTAGTTGCCCCCGGCATGTGGGATCTTCCCGGACCAGGGAACGAGCCCATGTCCCCTGCATTGGCGGTGGATTCTCAACCATCGGACCACCAGGGAAGTCCCAGGTAGGTGATTTTTGCAGAGGAAACAACTAAGGCATAGTGAGGTTGTCCCCCTTGCCCTGAGTCGTGATGATTGTAAGTTGTCAGTAAGGAATTGGAACCTATGTCTGTCTGACTCCAAAGCTGGGAGTCAGACTACTGAGCTTAGTTGAACTGCCTTGCAGAAAGCTCAGGTTGTGTCTCCCAGAAGACAAGTCACAGGTTAAGTCCTGACTTAGGGAGCCTGTGCACAGCAGGCAGTTAAGGACAGGCTGGACCACACCAGTGACCCGAGGGCCCTTCCAGCCCTCGGCCAGGTGAGTGCTGGTGGGAGCCTTGGCCAGTGAGTGGTGGCGTGTTTTGTGGAGCTGAGGCTGAGGTTCCCAGGGGCAAAGGGCTCTCTCATTTGGAATTGCACCCCTCTGGGCAGTCAGGAGCCAGGAGCTACCAAGGAACAAGAGCTGTTCATGCCAGAAACACACTCCTCCCACTGAGTCCATACATCACATTCCTTGTTTTCAGATGAGTGCTCAGAGCTGGCGTTTCATGGAAGAGATGCTGTATGCAAACGAGCTCGGTGATAACCAGTACCAATGCATTGTCACCCATCAGGTCCACAACAAGTGGCTGCAGTCAGTCTGATTGATGTAACGCTGGGAAGGAGTGGGATGAGGGTTGCTGCCTTGACCTGAAGGATGAAGTAGCTCCCTCACTCCCTGCATAAAACTAGGACCCATAGGAAGAGCAGAGAGCTTTAGGACACATTTACTATGAGTTAGGGGCTTTACGGGCTTCCCAGGTGGTGCAGTGGTGAAGAATCTGCCTCCCAATGCAGAGACACAGGAGACACATTTTAAATACCTGGGTTGGGAAGATCCCGAGGAGAAAGAAGTGGCAACCCACTCCAGTACTCTTGGCTGGAAAATTCCATGGACAGAGGAGCCTGGTGGGCTCCATTCCATGTGGTGTCAAAGAGTCGGACACGACTGAGCACACTACACAGGGGCTTTACAGATATAATCATATTTATTTATCACAGTCGACCTCATAAGGTGGGCACTGTTGTTATCCTTCCCAAATTACCAATGAGGAATCAGGCACAGAGAGATTTAAGTCTCCTGTCCTGTGTTACAAGTCAACAGAAGCAGCAGGATTTGAAACCAGACTGTTTAAATCCAAAGACTGTGCCCTTAACCACTGCATTATATAGCACCTCCAGGCAAAACTGACACGGACGATTGTTACAATAATAGCCACACGCGCACCACACCTCATGTGTCCACACCCCTTTGCAGTCTGTCATTGCTGCCTCTCTTATCAGGAAGGGGAATCTCTTGCTCCACCCTCTTTTTTTTTTTTTTTCTCTATCCTGGGCTTATCGCATGACTTGCTTTGATTAAAAATTATGGTTGAAGTGACACGGTGGGAGTTCTAGAGCCTAGAGCTCAGGAGGCTATGCAACTTCCAATCTTACCTTCTTGGAATTTTGAGGCCGCCACTTAGGAGGAAGTCCAGGCTATTCCCCGGAGGATGAGAGGTCACATGGAGAGGATGAAGGCTCTCCAGCCCACAGCCAGCACCAACTGGCAATTGAGTAAAACCCTTTTGGGTATTCAGCTACGGCTGACTCCGCTTGTCTGCAGCCATACCTGTGAGCCCAGGAGAAACCAGTGCAACCTCCAAGTAAATCCACTGAATCAAAAATAGTAAACCGTCATCTTAACCCACTAGATTTTGAGGTGATTTGTAATGAAACAATTGATAACTAAAATATATAGGTTTTAAATTCATTGTCTATCTTGGGCTAGCTGCTTTTTAGTAAGGGTTACATGAAAGAGAATTATATGGGTAGTTTGAGTTAGAGGAATGAAGACAGCATGTAATTAAACCCTTTTATTTTATAGAGGAAGAAACCCAGCCCAGAGAGAAGTGACTTGTCCCAAACCACAGTTTTTATAGCCTGAGTCAAGACTAAACCCGTCTTCAGAGTTCCATGTCTAGAATTCTCTTTGCTACATGACACTGCCCAACTACACTGCATTAAAAGAGTAAAAGAGCTATTTCCAACTAATTTTAAGAATGAACATGAAAAGCTGTTTATAGTACCTAGTGTTAAATTTATAGTCTTAAATTGTGACATCCATGCAAAGAGACCCATATGCCAAGGACCCATAAGATGCCAGGAAAGAAGCAATTACTGGAAACAAGGCTGTGAATTGTCATAATTGAATGTGTATATATATATATTGTCTCTGGCAGGATCTGTGCATTTATGGATATGCCAGCTTCTTGGTAGACCAGTTGTTCTCACCTTGGCTGCACATTAGAATCATCTGAGGAGTTTTAAAGATTGTCTGAGGCTGACCCAGGCCTCAAAAGTTTGAAAACTGGTTCTGAGTGAATCTGTTGCACAGCTGTGGCTGTGAACCCCTGCTCTGGACTGTGCATTACTAGAGGGGCAAGATTTTTATCTTTGCACCCCCCGGAGTGCCATGCCAGAGAACAATTGTTGATTGAAATTGGGGACACAGTGCTGAAAGTCCCTACAGAGAGCAGCTATTTCAGAGTGGAAAGTACATGGGCTTTGACGTCCAAAAAAATCTGTCTTTGCTTCTCAATTTTGCTTATTTAGTAGCTGTGTAACCTTGGATACAACAGGCTATCTGAGGCATCTATAAAATGGATATAAAGATAATACTAACTTCCCAGGGATGTTACAAATTCTGCTCAGGTTATTTAGCTTTCATAAAGCTCCTTGATAACAGTAAAGACCTTCTCAATATTGCTATTTCTATTCAGAAAGGAAACAGAGAAACTTTTTAAAGAAAATGGTAAAAGCAATGAAAGATGATTATAATAATTTAAGCAATACAGAGAGTTATTTTTAAAAATCAAGTACAAATTACCTATAATTCCTCCATGAAAAGTGAAAGTGTGAGTCACTCAGTGTGTCTGACTCTTTGTGACCCACATAGACTATAGCCCACCAGGCTCCTCTGTTCAAGGGATTTTCCTAGCAAGAATAGTGGAGTGGATTGCCATTCCCTTCTGCAGGGGATCTTCCCAACCCAGGGATTTGACCCCTTGTCTTCTGCTTTGCAGGCAGATTCTTTACCACCTTCCACTAGTAGCTTCGTAATTCTTCCATAAGTACACATAAACATTTTGTTATTTCTCCTTCCAGGTGTTTTCATTGCTGTCTCTATGTGTGTCTGCACACACTCAAACACATCCACAAAAACATGATTGGAAAAATACAGGAAGATGTGTTCATTTTCCTTGTTAATAACTTGAGTTCTTCATATATGGCTATGATGAAATGGAAACAAGAGCAAAGCCAGTGTAAATTTGCAGAAAATTTACACATTTGGGGTGCCTAATGGGGAAACAGTGTCAGACTTTATTTTGGGGGGCTCCAAAATCACTGCAGATGGTGACTGCAGCCATGAAATTAAAAGATGCTTACTCCTTGGAAGAAAAGTTATGACCAACCTAGATAGTATATTCAAAAGCATAGACATTACTTTGCCGACTAAGGTCCATTTAGTCAAGGCTATGGTTTTTCCAGTAATCATGTATGGATGTGAGAGTTGGACTGTGAAGAAGGCTGAGCGCCGAAGAATTGATGCTTTTGAACTGTGGTGTTGGAGAAGACTCCTGAGAGTCCCTTGGACTACAAGGAGATCCAACCAGTCCATTCTGAAGGAGATCAGCCCTGGGATTTCTTTGGAAGCAATGATGCTAAAGCTGAAACTCCAGTACTTTGGCCACCTCATGTGAAGAGTTGACTCATTGGAAAAGACTCTGATGCTGGGAAGGATTGGGGGCAGGAGGAGAAGGGGACGACAGAGGATGAGATGGCTGGTGGCATCACTGACTCAATGGATGTGAGTCTGAGTGAACTCTGGGAGTTGGTGATGGACAGGGAGGCCTGGCGTGCTGTGATTCATGGGGTCGCAAAGAGTTGGACACGACTTAATGACTGAACTGAACTGATGATTGTTGAAAATTATTCCCAAGGTTCCATTGTGGCTTACCCATTTTCTCCTCTGAAAAGACTGAGAAGTGTTTTAGTCGCTCAGTCGTGACTCTCTGTGACCTCATGGACTGTAGCCCACCAGGCTCCTCTGTCCCTGCAATTATTCAAGTAAGAATACCAGAATGGGTTGCCATTGCTTTCTCCAGGAGATCTTCCTGACCCAGGGATCAACCCAGGTCTCTGCATTGCAGGCAGGTTCTTTACCATCTGAGCCACCAGGGAAACCCTAAGAAGACTACTGCTTCCTACAAAAGCTTGGGAATTGGCATAAATAGTCTCTACCCAGGAGCCTTCCCTCTCTAGAAAGGCCTTAGTCACAGCTCCCAGATCCTTTCGGCCAGCAACCTTTGTTTACACGTGGCTTCAAAGGCAAGGAGGAAAGGAATGGAAGGAAGACCAGAAAGTGCTTATTCGAGTAACTATTAATTTGAGGAAAGCAAGTTTCATACCCGAGCCAACCTAAAGTTGATCCAAAAGTCAACAGTTATAAGAGCCAGGGCAAACACACAGGTCAAATCTCCGAGGGCTGTGCTGTCGAGCAAGTCCAGCTTCAGGAAGGACACGCAGATGACTGACCTCTTTCTGGCTCAAGCCTCCTTTTTTTCTGGATGTAATTCCTAGTAGCATCAGAGCCTCTTATGTGTCTGTCAGCTGGCAGCCTTATCCATAAGGAGGCTGTGTTTACAGAATCGATAAGGAACAGAGGAAGGGCATCTGTGTATCTAAACCAGGGGCCTCTGTTAAGGATGCTCCCAGCATGGGCACGTGTGCGAATGGCTCCATAAAAACAAGGCGTTTGCCAGAACAACGCCTTGTTCTGCCCAGGAACCGCTGCTCAGAACAGCCTTGGAATTTTTCTTTGCAAATTTTCTTTGGAGGCCCACAAGAAAAACCTGTTTATTTCTTTTTTTTTGTACCTTCTGATTTTTGTTGTTGTTGTTATGTGGACCTTGTTTAGAATAAAAGGAACTAAACTTGGAGTTGGAGAAACCTGTGTGTTAATTCCAGTTAATCTACTGACTGGCTGAGTGTCCTTAGATAATCACATATCCTCTGTGTTTCTTAATTTCCTTATCCATAATGAAAGGAGCATGATCATTACCTGCTTCCCATCACTTATCACAAGGGAAGTTACCGTGTTAGAGGCAGTGGTAGCCTCTAAGTCACTACCAGGCCAACTGGTACACCCTACCTGAGGTCACGGAATAGAAAGGCTCACTAACCAAATGAGGGTTTTGAATCTTGTGGATTACAGAATCAATGTAAAACACATAGTGGAAACAAGAAGAAAGAGATGAGCACTCGGGTACCGTGTGATCAGGGCGGAAGGACAAGAGCACAGAACCCTGGGGTGGGCAGTGTCCATCTGCCCACCTCACCCTCTGCCACATCAGCCTTCCCCCTCGGGGACCTTCCCTGCTGATGGTTCAGTTACAGGATGACAGTTGAGGTTTGAGCCAAGGGGCTCCCCAGTGGAAAGTGCCCTGCCCAAGAACACACAAGTGGTGGGAGAGACAGCTCCAGTACACCAGCACAATAGCTGTGGCCTGCAGTTCACCTGCTGAGCAGGCCTGCATTTCAGCCATGAGGTTTTGCAGGGGCCACACAAGTCAGAATGGGTGTCAATCAATATGTGGCTGAATTATGGCCTCATGGATATTCGTTGCTCATGTATATGTAGCACACCCAGAATATCAGTACCTCACAGGACTCATGCATATTTATCTGTCACTTATATTTAGTGCACAGGTGCCTCAAGAATATTTAGTGCCTCCTAAAAAGTAGAAGAAGAAGAAGAAGGCAATGGCACACCACTCCAGTACTCTTGCCTGGAAAATCCCATGGATGGAGGAGCCTGGTAGGCTGCAGTCCATGGGGTCACTAAGAGTTCGGCACGACTGAGCGACTTTACTTTCACTTTGCACTTTCATGCACTGGAGAAGGAAATGGCAACCCACTCCACTATTCTTGCCTGGAGAATCCCAGGGACGGGGGAGCCTGGTGGGCTGCCGTCTATGGGGTCACACAGAGTCAGACATGACTGAAGTGACTTAGCAGCAGCAGCAGCAGCAGCAAAAAGTAGATATCTTTTAAACTTTCTATCTATAGTTAAATATACACATGTCATAGTTTCTGTAATAACATATTTTATGAATTTCATTTATCTAGTTTTTTCCATTTCTGTTTCAGAATTGAGTATTTTCAACCAAACAATGAATATACACATTACAGCATTTTATCAGAGGGCTCAAGTGAAAAAGCAACTTGTAAACTGTAAAGTCCTCCATAATTTTAAAGGATTATTATTATTCCTGTTAGTTTGATTATGGCCGTTTATAAAAATCAATTTTATCTTCAAAGGGTGAAGAGAAGGCAGCTTAACCCAATGACTAAGAGCCATGAACTCTTCCAATAGTTGGCTTTAATAGTTTTGGGGAAATCGCATAACCTCCCTGAGACGGTTTTCTCATCTGTGAAATGGGAATAACAGTAGCAACTTCATAATGCTCTAGTGAAGATCCAATGAGATGATGCGTGAAAAGCACTTAGGAAATCCTTGACCCACAGGATGATGATGTCATTTAACCTCAATTGAATTCTGACTCTATGCCAAACCCTCACTGATTACATGATTCTATAGGTATGCTTATTATGCCCACCTTACAGAAGAGGATTTTAAGATAGAAACAGAATTCACATCCAGGCAACCTGACTACAAGCCTATGCTCTTGAACATTTTGTAACACTGACGCTACCACAACAAATATTCAGTACATGTTTTGTGATCACGTTAGTAACATTTCCCACTAGAGCAGATATTCAATATCATGTGGCACTGGTGTTGATATTTTGAACTGACTTTCAACCACAATTCTACCTTCCATCTAGTTAGAGAAGTTGTCGAAGGATACATGACACTTCCCAGAATCCTTGACATCTAGGGTTATAATGTAAATTCTGCTTTGAGGTTAAACGCATTGGTGAGTAACATGAGAGGCAGAAGTGAGATGAAGCCATCTTCTTGCTGCTAAGGCTGCTGGCAAACGAGGTGTGGTGGACAGACTCTCAGATGGCCCTGAGATTCTCCCTGCTGACATTCACACCCCTGTGAAATATGGGCGGTAGGACCTGTGACTTCCAGCAGCTCCAGGGACGGGTTTCATAGAAGACAATTTTCCTACAAACCAGAGTGAGGATGGTTTTGGGATGATTCAAGCTTATTACATTTATTGTACATTTTATTTCTATTATTACATCAGCTCCACCTCAGATCATCAAGCATTAGATCCCAGGGGTCAGGGACCCCTGTAATAACCCATGGGATGTGGCAAGGTGATGGAATTACATGTACATGGTTATGTTGCATGAGACTGCATCATCCATCTTGCTAGGAGATGCTCTTTATCTTACTGGTTTTTGGGAAGCTAGTAGCCATGTGGCAAGAGGTTGAGGATGCCATCTGCTTAATAATAATCAGTAAGAAACTGAAGCCCATTCTCTGACAGCCTGCAAGAAGCTGAATGCCACCAACAGCCATGTGAGCTTGGAAGCAGTTCCTTCCCCGAGCAGGACTCAGATGAGACTGCAGCCCCAGTTGACACCATGATGGCAGCTTCACAAGACGCTGAGTCAGAGGATGCATGTAAGCTATGCCTGGATTCCTGACCACAGTAACTATGAGATAGTAATGTGTGCTGCTTTCAGCCGCTAGATTTTAGATGAAATTGTCATGCGGCAATAGAAGACTAATGTGTGTGCATGCTAAGTCACCCCTGCTGTGTCCAACTCTTTGTAACCCCATGGACTATAGCCCACCAGGCTCCTCTGTCCATGGGATTCTCCAGGCAAGAATACTAGGGTGTGTTGCCATGCTCTCCTCCAGGGGATCTTCCCAACGCAGGGAAGGAACCCGTGTCTCTTATGTCTCCTGCACTGGCAGGCAGGTTCTTTACCACCCGCACCGCCTGGGAAGCCCTAGGAAGCTAACACGTGAGGCTATAGCTGGGAGATGATCTGGCTGTTGTGCAGCAACAGAGCCTCCTGACGCGGGCAGGGCAGCTACCATGGACTGGATATCCTTGAACTCGACAGTTCAGTGCTGGGCCCGTGCCGTCCGTTCCTCTAGCTCCTTTGGCGGTTTTACTCCCCTAATATCCCACGTTAAATCACTTTCTTCTTGAATTACTCAGAGTGGTTTCCATTTCCTATCTTAGTTCCTATCATCACCTTGCTTCAAAATCATGGCCTATCTATCCCAATATTTTATTCTTTCGTGATCCAAAAACATTTTAAGAGAGAACAGAGTAGTTTGCTTTCAAAATGTCAAGGAAATGATAGTATTTGAGCAAGTCTAACCTGTGAACAGCCACAGCAACCCTTTCTTAAAGAAAGGTAATATTTAAGCTCTTTAATTTTTATCATTCCTTTTTCTTAAGTTGAATTACATTTCCTTTTATTTATTTTTTAAATTGGAGTATAGTTGCTTTACAATGCTGTGTTAGTTTCAGCTGTACAACAAAGTGAATTAGCAATATACCTATGCATATATCCCCTCTCTCTTGAGCACCCGTCCCCCCATCCCATCCTCTAGGTCATCCCAGAGCTGAGCTCCCTGTGTTACACAGCTAAGGAAGGTAATAGCAATTTCATTTTTTAGAGGAAAAAACTGAAGTTCAAACCCTAAATTGCTTCCTTTTAAGGATAGCATCCATGGGATATAATTCAAGGTCAAAGGGACACCCGACTGCACATTCTTTTCACTGAACCGTGCTATTAAGAATATCCTGGATCCCCGTATATCCCTGCACTCATTCTGCAGTGCTCACAGTCCATTAGGACAGACCACTGAGAAAACAGACCATTGCAGAGCAGTACATCCAGTCCCGTGATGGAGCCTCGCACAGGATGTGGAGAGGAGAGTGGGGAGGGGCGTCAAATGACCTGGCTTGGGGGTCAGAGTCCCAGGAGCAGGGGTCCCATGGTGGCCTGGAATGGCCTTCGGTGCAGGGACTTCATGGATCGCTGATTTGAAGCTGTGGGAGCTCCACGGAGTGGTGCCGGGCAGGGACACAGGCGGAAAAGCTTCAGTGACTCGCGGAGACCTGGGGCGGCCTTGACCGGCCGGGAGCAGATCCTGTCCACGTTGCTGAGCACAGCGCGCTGTCCCTGGGGATGGTTCAAGCCCCGGGCTCGTTGCTCAAGGCTGACCAGCTGTCCAGCTCCAGCAGGCCACAGGCTTGTTTTCTTTAGTTGCTTGCTCTTTGGCACAAATGTATCTTCTATTAATTGAGGTTTTCAAAAATTAAGTTTAAAGCCTTTGATTGAGTCTAAAGATAGATCTGGCTCACTTTCATCAAAACTTACCCAGCTTTCCTGNCCAGCCAAGAATACTGGAGTGGGTAGCCATTCTCCTCTCCAGGGGATCTTTCCAACCCAGGGATTGGACCTGGGTCTCCTGCATCGCAGGCAGATTCTTTACCATCTGAGCCACCAGGGAAGCCCAGGGTTGTTAGGAAGACCAGATAAATATGACATGTAATCAAGCCATACCAGGCCCATGGCAAATACCCAATAAATTATCACTATCATCCACCGGAAGTGATTTAGAAGAGCTGGAGTCTTGGGTACGCACAGGACATTCTGGCCTACGTGGCCTTTTGAACTTCTCCCCCTTTTGTCTTTCTCCATTTGGAATCTGTTTCTCTTCCCCCTCTTGATGCTTGTTAATTTCTCCCTGGTTGTCAGTGCTGTAACCCAATGCTTGAGGATTTCACAGCAGGATGCACTGGAGCCAGTGTTTTCCATTTGGGTATGACTTCCATGTTCTTGCCTTGCTGTTGTCAATAACTTTAAAAGGGTGGAGGGTGCGGTTTACTGTACTGAATACGGCTGTGATCTGTGTTTTTGAAAATTGCTCGGGCAAAGGAAGGAAGTTGTCTGTGATGACACTGCTGGCTTTTATAACATAAATATGAAGCTCTGTGTTGTCGTTTGGCAAAATTCCCAAAATTTCCCTCAAGAAGCTCAGGGCAAGTTGAGAGTCAACTTCAGAGTGCAGAGATATATTTAATAAAAAGCAAAAATTACTCCAGATGCCAGAAATTGTTACAAACAAATACCTTGCCAAACATGCACAGCGTTCTTTCTCTCTTCATCAGTTCTCTATCTGTACACACTGTGTAGTCATTGCCTGGAACATTGAATGGGTGAGCTGTATTCCTGAGAATGTCAGAGCGTGAGGGCAGGTCTGGAGAGTGGGGTAGGTTACTGGAGGTTGGGGGAGTTTGGGACAAATGAAGAAAAAAGTCAATAAATGGAGACCGAGTCCTAAAATGAAGATCATGGCATCCAGTCCCATCATTTCATGGCAAATAAATGGGTAAACAATGGAAACAGCAACAGACTATTTTCTTAAGCTACAAAACCACTGTGGATGGTGACTGCAGCCATGAAATTGAAAGACCCTTGCTCCTTAGAAGAAAGGCTATGACAAACCTAGACAGCATATTAAAAAGCAGAGACATTACTTTGTTGATAATTATTGCCAAAACTATGGTTTTTCCAGTAGTTATGCACGGATGTGAGAGTTGAACAATAGAAAAGGCTGAGCACTGAAGAACTGATGCTTTCTAATTGCGGTGCTGGAGAAGACTCTTGAGGGTCTCTTAAACAGCAAGGAGATCAAACCAATATCAATCCTAAAGTAAATCAACCCTGACTATTCATTGGAAGGACTGATGTTGAAGCTGAAGCTCCAATACTTTAACCACCTGATGCTAAGAGCCAATTCATCAGAAAAGACCCTGAGGCTGGGGAAAATTGAGGGCAGGAGGAGAAGGGGACAACAAAGGATGAGATGGTTGGATGGCATCACTGGTTCAATGGACATGAGATTAAGCAAGCTCCAGGAAATAGTAAAGGGCAGAAGCCTGGTGTGCTGCAGTACATGGGGTCGCAAAACAGTCAGACATGACTGAGTGACTGAGCAACAAGTCCTAACAGCCGTGGTCAAGGCAAGCCTGTACTAGGTTAGAGCAGGGAGATAGATGCGTTGCAGAAACAGAGCGAGAATCTCTGGTGAAAAGCTAGGTCATTCTAAATATTTCAGTAAGGCCTGCAGGACGTGGACTGAATTCATGGGCGTGTGAGCTGTCGGGACGCACAGGGTCCCACCCTCAGAGGGGCGCCATGCTTACCTTAGTGCTTTGTTGTTGCTGTCTTGATATTCTTAAGAAGTTTTACACATGAGACCCTATATTTTAACTTTGCGCCGGGCCTTGAATATTATGTTGCTGATCCTGGCCAGGGAGCATTGAACTGAAGATTCATCTCCAGAAATACAAGCTGGCATGAACAAGAGAAGCATGAAGTAGTTACCCCTCCTGGTTATTGGGACAGGGGACAGGGGCAGTCATCAGGTGATTTTAGAACCTAATATTATAGAACCAGGCAGAGGTTAGGGACCCAGCTTGAATAGCCAAGGACCGTGGCGACAACTGACACTGCAGTAAAACTGTCTTGAAGCGTGCCTGGGGGAATTGACGCACAGAGCGCTGGCCTTAGGAATGCTGCGCTGGTATCCGGTGTGTATCCGCCAATCAGCTGTGGCCCCCAGCAGAGTCTCACGGCCACAGCCAATCAGCAGAGAGGAAGAGTAGTAAGGGCAAAGGAGGTCTCCCATAGATGGAGCTATGTGTAGATGCTAGCTTTGGCACTTACAGGTGTTTTGACTTCAGGTAAGGAAGGCTCCTTACTTCTCTGAGCCTTAATTTTGTCATCTATGGAATGATGAAAACAATACCTATTCACAGTTGATGAGAAGGTTAGATGAGATATGGTATATAAAATTTCTGCTACTTCACCTGTACCAGGTAAATAACCTACAGTTGCTCTTATAGCCTATTGTTAAT
Organism: Neotragus pygmaeus; assembly: GCA_006410875.1. Classification (NCBI taxonomy): domain Eukaryota; kingdom Metazoa; phylum Chordata; class Mammalia; order Artiodactyla; family Bovidae; genus Neotragus; species Neotragus pygmaeus. The sequence goes on from SJYV01033749.1 coordinate 958,865, forward strand.
TTAAGAGAGCCAGAGTTAAGAAAAGTAGGTTTTAATCCCACTGGCTGTGGGATTAAATCCCCTTGGGCAAACCACTTTGCATGTCTGAATCTCAATTTCTTCATAAGTAAAGGGAAATAAAAACCCAAGGCCGGAGACAGTGTTTGCACATAGTAGGTACTCACTAAATGCATATTAAATGTTCTGCTACACTGCAACAAAAGATATGAGAGCTATTTGCAAAGCTGCAAAGGGCTTTGACACTGTATTATCTTTTTGTTGACTTTAGAGAATCAGATTTATTACTTGGAGGGTAGGAATCAAATAAGGTTGAGATCACCTCACTCTGAAAATAAAATAACTTTCTGAGTGCTTGCCTCCCTTGGGATTTGGGTCAGTCTTTTGTTACTGGCATCAGCACATAGCTAACTAATCCAAATGTAACCAAACTGGGCTGGGAGTCTTTGCATTGCTTTTTTTCTTCCAAATTTTTCTTTCTAGAATAAAAAGGAAATGGTATTATCACATGGGGTACCACAAATCAAAAAGTATAATTAACGACAAGACATTCAATCTGCATGTACCTACATCAAATGGATTCAGAGCATGTCCTTCCTTTTCATGACAGTTCATGAAGCATGAAGACTATTTAGAGAGGATGAAAAAGTCTCATTCATTAGCCTCTGGGATGCCAAGAGGGGAAATGACTTATGTGCAAATGACACAAAGCACATATTTTTCTTGTTCTGAGTTTACATATTCCACATAGGATTAAAGGAAACTCTGTGTCACCAGACTACGTGCCTTGGATGAGAAGAATTCTGGGCTGCAAGGACAGGATAACAACCTGAACACTAAGACACCAAAGGTCAGCTTCACTGAACTGAAGTGACCTTGAGATTGAAATGATTCTTGAGGCATTATATACCTTCTGCCTCCAATGATGGAATAATATGACCGACAATTGCTGCTGAGACCAACCTGGGTAGACTTCCACCAAAAATCTGTGTTTCTCCTTTTATTATAGACAGTTGTTGCTTCTCTATCAAAGGCTAAGTTTCCCAGTCTTCTAGCAGTAAGTGTGACTGTGTCGACAAGTTCTCTACAATGGAATGTGTTGTAATTGATGTGTGTATATATCTTTTTTGGAGAACTGTGCACATAAATCTTTGGTCCATTGCTATTTGAATTGTCATTTTCTTCTTGAATTTCTGGTTGAGTATGATAGTTCTTTATATATTCTGATAATAGTTTTCTATATATATATATTATTTTTTCTTATAAAATATATGATTTGCAAATATTTTCTCCCATTTTGTGTGTTGTCTTCTCACTTTCTTGATGGCATTTGTGAAGCACAAGGGTTTTAATTGGTGAAGTCCTTTTTTTTTCTATTTTTTCTTTGTTGTTTGTGCTTTCGGTGCCATAGCTAAGAAACCACAGCCTAGTTCAAGGTCACGAAGATTTACACCTATGTTTTTTTCTAAGACTTTCATAGTTTTGACTTTTACATTTTCAACCTTGAACTATTTGAGTTCATTTTTCTATATGGTATGAGGTAGGAGTTTAGTTGCTTCTAGAATCATTCAAACATTCTCAGAGAATTACAGCACCCCCTTTTATGCCACACTGTCCATTTGTGTTTTTATGAGTTTTGACAGTCTGTATAATCAGTGTGTATGTGTGTGTATGTTTTCAAAGCTCAAGAAAAACATATCTTCCTTAGGATAGCAAATATTTGATGACCTTCTGTATCTGTAACACTCAAAACAATAGTTTAATATTTGTATACTGTACTAGAACTAGTCAGTACCTTTTTCTCATCTATTGTGCTATTTTATTTTCACTGAAATCCTAAGGTAGGTGATACTCATGGACCTAGAAGCTAAGAAATGTTAACATGGCCAAGATCACAATATTACTAATAAGTGAATTATAGACATAAAACCAGGCTTCCAGATTACATGCTCTTCCTGTTCTCTATATTTATTACTATGGTGAAATGGAGTGCTTTAAAAATAGTTTCATTAATTTATTCATATATTCCAGAAACATATAGTGAGCCTCTGTTATTTACTAGGCATTGTGCAAAACACTGACAAGAAATGATGAGCAACAATGGACATAGTTCTCTTACTTGTGAGATGGACTTCATGGATAATCAAATGGTCACACAAATACATTCATAATTACAGTTGTGATCAGTGGTAGAAGGTGGACTTGCATGCATCATTATGAGTAAATAATGAGGTGATCTGACTAGTAAGATAGGTCAGGTGACGATTCTCTAGGAAGTAGTACTTCACTGAGATATGAAGTTAATAGGAGCTAGGTGAAGAGCAGGTAAAGAGCATTCCACATAGAAATAATAGTCTGCAAATGTCCTGTGGCGGCATCCACCATCTGAGAAATCTAAGGATTTTGTCTACTCCATTTAAAATGTATTAGTTAAAACAATATATCACAACTGAACAGGAAAATGATGCGGTGTACACAAAAAGGGAAGTTAACCCTAACTTCTTTAAGACCTAATTTATCCATGTCTTTGCTTTTAAGCACCTACATTAGAAAATAAAGAGAAGAAAAAAAAAGGAAATGATATCACTGTATACACCTAAATCCATGCAATTGATCAACAAGAGTGTTTGTTGAGTATTTCAAGGACATGAGGATGTTCTTCTCTTCTCTGGGATGGTCCTCAGAAGAATAAACGTCCTCATTCCTTTGAGGGCTTGTGTGGCCTGTGAACTTGTGCGTGCATGCTAAGTCACTCAGTCATGTCCAACTCTTTGTGACCCCATGGACCACAGCCTGCCAGACTCCTTTGTCTATGGGATTTTCCAGGCAAGAATACTGGAATGGGTTGCCTTTTCCTCCTCTAGGGGATCTTCTTGACCCAACAAACCCACGTCTCCTGCATTTCCTCCTTTGGCAGGAGTGTCTCCTGGTAGAAGCCTTAATCCCATCAGGGCAGTCCCCAAGGTCCTGTTTCCAGGCAGAGTAAGCTGCTTTGCTCCAGGGTTATCAGGCACATTCCCGGTGCATTAATCAATTCAAGTTCTGGATTAAAGGCAATGAATCACCTTGAGGATTGTCTGTGATGTTGCTGCTTGCAGGAGTTTTAACAGCCAATTTGGAATCCAATACTGTTGTTGAATTTAGAGGGGAAAAAATATTCACATTTAAGAAGCATATTTCACCCAAGGAGGATTAATCATTTTTAAGGAGGAGACCTATGATGACTAGCAGGGAAAGAATGTCTGGGAGAAATTGTGACCTGCTAATTTAATTAGTATCTGCACTTTTATTTGATTTCCTTCCTTATCTAGGAATTTTGTTTGGTGTTGTATGTGCTTAGTCATTTTGTCATGCGTCAGACGCTAGGGATCCAAGCACTGATGGGAACTGGGCTACATAGAAGCCTAAGAAACAGGTCCTGTCTTGTAAGGAGTAGCCAGCAGAGAATCTGATCCCAAGAAGTGCTTTAAAAACATCGACTGAAATGAATAGTACTTCATAAAATTAAATGTGCTCATTGTTTGGGGGAGAGTGAAAAAAGCAGTTATCCTGTAAGTATAACAGCTTTTTTTTCCCCTTAGAGATGCAGGGTTTTATAGAGATTAAGGGTTCTAGATGTAGAGAAATTGACATGAAACCCAGGCTCAAATCCTATCTCTGTCAATAGTCACCAGTGTGACTTTGAGCAAACTGCTTGACATCTATGTGCCAGTTTCCTCATCTGTCCAATGAGATTAAGGCTAGTACTTACCTCAAAATGTTAAAAAATTTACAAATGCTACTTAGTATATGTAAAGCACTTAGTCAGATGTTTGATACATATGTTCAATATTAAGAGTATTTTGAATTGCAAAAGATTTAAAAGGGCTCAAGGATCACAGAGAAATAAGAGTAGGAAGTTCTCCATTTGAATGACTGAAGATCCGGATGTGATTTGTAGTGGACATGAGGATGGATGGGTGGATGGATGGGTGGGTAGATGGATGGATGGATGGATGGGTGGGTGGGTGGATGGATGGATGGATGGGTGGGTGGATGGGTGGGTGGATGGGTGGATGGATGGATGGATGGGTGGATGGGTAGGTGGATGGATGAATGGATGGATGGATGGATGGATGGGTGGATGATGGATGGGTGGATGGGTGGATGGAGGGGTGGATGGATGAAGGGGTGGATGGATGGATAGAGGGGTGGGTGGATGGTTGGATGGAGGGGTGGATGAATGGATGGATGTGTGGGTGAGTAGGTGAATGAATGAGTGGATGGCAGGATAATGGCAGCACAGGAGAGGGGTTAGCCCAGGGTCTGTTGTTCTATCTGGCCTCAGCAGAAGCTGTTTAATGTCCTACTGGATTTTATGTCATCTATAGGATGGGCAGGGTGTGGCAAAGCATCAGTGTGAGGTACTGTCTTTCTTTACATTTCTGTACAACCCACCATGCATGATTCTGATACAGTGAAGCATCAACATACCAGGGTTTGAGGGTTTGAGGAGAGAAGGCCAGGTAGGGAAGCAGGATGGTCAGGGAAGGCATTAGTGGTGGTGGAGACATTCGAGTGTCTTGGAGCAATGTTCATCAGCAAGGAGGCTACTGCAATAGGACAAGTTTGGACTCGTTCTTAAGTTCTTACTGGACTAGTAACCTTGAGAAAGTAAGGGCTTCCCAGGTGGAACTAGAGGTAAAGAACCTGCCTGCCGATTCAGGAGATGTAATAGATGTAGTTCAATCCCTGGGTGGGGAAGATTCCCTGGAGGAGGGCATGGCAGTCCACTCCAGCGTTCTTGCCTGGAGCATCCCATGGACAGAGGAGCCTGGCAGGGTACAGTCCATGGGGGTCACAAAAAGTCAGACAGAACTGAAGCGACTTGTGAGACCTAGGGACTCCATCAAATAAGAGGGGATCTTTGAGGGAGAGTTGAGATCCTGCAGGTGGGGCTGTGAGCTTGCAGAATTTGGGTGTTAGTGCGAATTTATTCGTTCTCACAGTTTGCTTGGGCTTGAGGGCATTTTGTTGTTGTTTGGGGTTATACTAAGTCTTAAGCACTCACAATTATTTCTTCCTTTTAAAGGTTCTGCTATGAATTACAATCATCTTATTTACCACTTTCAGTGACAATTTGAGAAGGAAGAAAAATAACATCTAAGTGTCAAGGAAGACATATTTATCCTCTTCCAGCTTGGGTCTAGTGATTGGGACCTGCAAATTTACTGACAATAAGCCGATTAACAGGAGAAGAGAAAAGGTGTATTGACAGGAGTTTAATTGCAGCTGTGTTTTGGGGAGCTCCTGCTTCAGTTAGATATGAAACATTCAGATAAGATTTCTTTCTGAATCATTTTAGCTCAGATGTTTTCATTTTACAATAATCTTTATACTAATTCTGAGGTCTGTGCAGTTCCCTACACACCTTATCAGATACTGTGCTAAATTTAATCGTATACCATTACTTTTCACAGGTTTTTCTGTAAGATTTCTCTCTCTCTCTCTTTTTTCTTCCACAAACAAACCTAGAATTGAGGATCACATAGGTCAAGTGACTTACCCACTATTTTTAAAAATGATGATGAATGATATTTGGTGTGTGACGTGCTCCCATGAGTCACACATTTCTTGCATGCTATGCATGACATGACTCCTCTCTCTTTTCTTTTTTAAAAAATATTTATTTGGCTGGACCAGGTCTTTGCTGGGACATGTGGGATATTTAGTTGAAGCATGCAGGATCTAGTTCCCTGGCCAGGGATCCAACCCAGACCCCCTGCATTGAGAGTGCAGAGTCTTAGTCAGTGGACCACCAGGGAAGTCCCAGAACCCCTGTATTTTGACTGAAGAAAGTATATCAGTAAACAGTGTGTGACACTGGTGTTATTATCAGTATAAGCAGGTGCTTATATCCTCTGTAATGTATTTTTAAAGACAATAACTAGCAAGCATCATTTATCTGTTTATTTTATTCTTACAGGTGACTTGTGATGATTTCTGCAGGCTGTCTCATCCACCTCTACGTCCTAATACCTCAGCCGAAAATGCTGTCCTGCCCTGCACCATTGCCCAGGTGTATAGTAGAATGCTGAGACCCATGAGATTACCCACCCCAGGGTATCGACCAGACTCCCAGATATGGTTTGGAAAACCTCCTCCGCAGCCAGTGGACTGGCGAGCATCCTTTGTCAACTGATGCCGTGTTCACATTTCAGGTCCAGGGGTGGGTGGACCCCCCGCAGTGGATGGCTGCTTGGTTAATGAGTCCCCTCTGAGCAAATATCCTTAAAGTCAGCTAGATTAAAATAACACCCTACTCTCCATACACTACTGCCCAGAGTACAAGAAAAATATATTTAATACGTATATCCAATTTATTTCTGCCAGTGAGCCATCCTTAGGAAAAGAATGCACAGCCTGAAAATATGTGTTCTCAGCGCTGGGATTTCCCTTCCTGCATCCCTTTATCCTCATAGGGAGTTGAAGGGCAGCAGAGAGCTCTCCTCCAATTTTCTCTTCAGTTTGTCTCCTATCTTTCTCTTAGTCTCTTTCTCCCTCCCATCTTTGCTGGAAACATGGAAGAAATATATCACTGCATGTAATACACAAATCTCTTCTTGCCAGGTTATCTGTCTGTTGCCCAACTAAAGAAAAACAATATGAAGGCAAACACTATATTTTTCATCTCTACCTTCAGTTTGCAATAGTATTCAAGAATAAATTATGCTGAATAAATAAACCAGAATAGCCCTCTTTCCTCATTGTATAAACAATCTCTCATGGCAGGCAGGGGCTTATTTATAAGTTATATAGTAATAATAGCAGGCATACATTAAGAACTAACCATCTGAGAGTCTTTTTTATATATTGAGGAATCCTGGATTCCCAAGCCTCACACATGTCAGCCAAATTCTAATTACTCATGAGCCAGGTCTATCAGAAATAATGTGGAGGTTACGATAAACATGGGGACGAAACCACAACATCTATTATCAAGCAACTTCAACTTTCACATGAAAGCCTGAAGAAACAAAATGCCCAAATATTTTATTTAATATAAAAATTGTATATATTTGAGATGTAAAACATGATAACTTGATATACATATATATAATGAGGTATTTAAACACATAAATATGTATATATGTGTATATATATATAAATACATATAGATACACTGCTCCCATAGTTACGGTTTTTCTCTGTGTGATTAAAGCACCTAATATCTACTTTAAGCATATTTCCAGTATTTGATAGTGTTATTAACTATAGTTATCATGCTGTATGTTAGATTTCTAGACAGACTCATCCAATAAAACTGTCACTGTATGCTCTTCTCTGACCAGCATCTCCCCATTTCCCCTCTCCCCTTCCCCACACCTAGCAGCACCATCTGCACTCTGCTTCTACAAATTTGATCTTTTTTTTTTTAAGATTCCGTATATAGGTGAAATCACACAATATTTGTCTACTTCTGTCTATTTCACTTAGTATAAGGTTTCAACCGTGTTGTTGCTAATGGCAGGATTTCCTTCTTTCTCATCGCTGAATATATGTGTGTGTGTGTGTGTGTGTGTGTGTGTGTGT
>SJYV01033749.1:967327-1012837 GCA_006410875.1 Neotragus pygmaeus
AGGAGGAGAAGGGGACGACAGAGGATGAGATGGCTGGACGGCATCATGGACTCGATGGACGTGAGTCTGAGTGAACTCCGGGAGTTGGTGATGGACAGGGAGGCCTGGTGTGCTGCGATTCATGGGGTCGCAAAGAGTCGGACATGACTGAAGTAATGGTTTAAACTCATCTGAATTTCACAACCTTATGAAGCAGGTACTATCATCACCCCCATTTTACAAGTAGGGGAACTAAGAGCAAAGAGGCATTACATATGTGCTCAAGGATACAAATCTGTAATTTCAGATGCTGTGCTTTTAATGCCCACCCATTACACTCCCCAAGTTGGGTGCACTTAATATGCGTTGCAAAAATAACTGCTAACTAGAATAATTACGGAGAAAGCAATGGCACCCCACTCCAGTACTCTTGCCTGGAAAATCCCATGGACAGAGGAGCCTGGTAGGCTACAGTCCATGGGGTCGCTAAAGTCAGACAAGACTGAGCGAGTTTCACCTTTCACTTTCATGCATTGGAGAAGGAAATGGCACCCCACTCCAGTGTTCTTGCCTGGAGAATCCCAGGGACGGGGGAGCCTGGTGGGCTGCCATCTATGGGGTCGCACAGAGTTGGACATGACTGAAGTGACTTAGCAGTGGCAGCAGCAGCAGAATAATTAAAGAAAGGATTGTTCTTATTATGTTTCTCAGGCAGACAGGGTTCTGCTCAAAATCTTTAAAACCTTTAACTCTTATTGAAAGTAGCATCGACATATATACACTACCGTATGTAAAACAGATGGCCAGTGGGAAGCTGCTGTACAGCGCAGGGAGCTCGGCTCAGTGCTCTGTGATGGCCTGGAGGGGTGGGGTCGGGGGTGGGAGGGAGACTCCAGAAGGAGGGGTTATATCTATTCATATAGTAGATACACTTTGCTGTTCAGCAGAAAATAGCACAGCATTTGTAAAGTAACTGTACTCCAATAATAATTTTTGTTAATAAAAAAATTTAAGTCTTACTTTAGAAAGCCCAGTGGAAATAACGATGGATTCTTCAAAGAGAGACCAAGCTCTGACCACAACAGTTGGTCCCTTTATTTGCCCTATCCTTTCCTCTCCCCTGCTTTCCCTTCAGCCTCATTAGGAGCTCCAGCCCTGTGACTGCTCCTCAAAGCGTCACTCTTGTTCAGATCAGACAGGAACCCCAGTTCAGTTCAGCCACTCAGTCGTGTCCGACTCTTTGTGACCCCATGAATTGCAGCACGCCAGGCCTCCCTGTCCATCACCGACTCCTGGAGTTCACCCGAATTCATGTCCATCTAGTCGGTGATGCCATCCAGCCATCTCATCCTCTGTCGTCCCCTTCTCCTCCTGCCCCCGATCCCTCCCAGCATCAGAGTCTCTTCCAATGAATCAGCTCTTCGCATGAGGTGGCCAAAGTATTGGAATTTCAGCTTCAGCATCAGTCCTTCCAAAGAACACCCAGGACTGATCTCCTTTAGAATGGACTGGTCCCCAGAGCAAATCACTAATGACACTCTTGCCATGCCCTCTGCATCCCAGCAGGCTTGTCATTGTCCAGTCCCCAGCTTTGTAAACCCTGAACTTCAGCCTAATCCTGTGTTTCACCTTCCCTCCCCACCCAGCTCTCTGAGTGCCCCTGAAGGGGAGCCCTGACCGTGCTGGTGAAAGAAGGAAAGAAAGAGAAGTCGCTTAGTCCTGTCCGACTCTTTGGGACCCCATGGTCTGTAGCCTACCAGGCTCCTCCATCCATGGAATTTTCTACGCAAGAGTACTGGAGTGGGTTGCCATTTCCTTCTCTGGGGAATTGTCCCAACCTAGGGATTGAACCCAGGTCTCCTGCACTGCAGGCTTCACTGTCTGAGCCACCAGGGAACCCCGACCATGTGGTGGGTGCTATGACAGATGTATAGCCTCTGGCTCAGCTGGAACCCAGGAGCACCATGCAGTCCTCCCTGTGCCCCTGCTCTCTCTCAGGGACTGTCCAAGCTCTGCTCCAGAGTTTCTAGTTCTGTTCTTAACATAGTTGAGGCACTTGGACCAATGACTCAAGAGCTTTATGTTTTACTCTCTCCATCTGTAGGAACACTGATTTCGATCAGTACTCTCCTTCTCCTTTTTCAGTTTTGGCTGTGCTGGGTCTTTGTCGTGGCATGCGGGCTTCCCCTGAAGCAGGGCAGGGGCTTCTCCTGTTGGGGAGCACGGGTCCTCGGGCACGTGAGCTCAGTAGTTTCAGTTCCCAGGCTCCAGGGTGCACAGGCTCAATCGTTGCAGCTCAGGCTTAGTTGTTCCTCAGCCATGTGGGATCTTCCCAGATCAGGGATCGAACTAGTGTCTCCTCCGTTGGTAGATGGATTCTTTACCACTCAGCCACTAGGAAAAGCCTACCCTGGGTTTTATAAGAGAACTTCCACCAGCTCATCACTCAAAAGCTAATGACATTCAGTGCGTTGCCAGCTAGTTTGAGCTCTGATATGTTCAGGTCTCTCTTATAGAATTGCCCAAGCCCAACTACTATTCCTGTGTGGGTAGAGGGCCTGTCCTTGCCTCTTTCCAGTCTGAGATGCTGTTTCTTGCCACCAGCACTCTGCACCATGACAGTGCCAGCTGCGTCTTCACCTCTCATTTGGGGATTGGCTTCTCTCAAACCCACTCTCAGCCTCGGGAGCTGGTTAGGATATATTCTCTGGTCCAGCCAGTACTCTGCACACTGCATCATCCTCCGCTAGCCGGGGAAAAGAATGCGATGGAAAGAGCAATTTTGGTCGCTGGAAACAGAGATAATAAAAGGATCTGGCCTTGGGCAGAAACAAACTCCTGATACTTACTGTGCAAAGTTTTAAACCTCTAGGATGCAGGGTCCAGCGGCATGTTTTCCTCAACTTTGACATCAATTATCATGTAAGTGGTTGGGGCTGGAGGGTGCAAAGAGTGTTACATGGAAAGTCCCAAAAGAAGGGGTCACAATAGTAAGGCATTCATTTTTATTTGTGGTTCTTCTGTAGCTAAGTCACGTCTGGCTCTCTGTGAACCCATGGATTCTAGAGTGGACCCTGGAGGCAACCTCTGCCATCACTAGCCTGTTTGTTCAGGTGCAGAGTCGTATCCGACTCTTTGCAACCCCATGGACTGCAGCACGCCAGGCTTCCCTGTCCATCAAAAACTCCTCAAACTCATGTCCATTGAGTCAGTGACGCCATCCAACCATCTCATCCTCTGTCATCTCCTTCTCCTCCTGTCTTCTCTCTTTCTTAGCATCAGGATCTTTTCCAATGAGTCAGTTCTTCTCATCAGGTAGCCAAAGTTTTGGACCTTCAGCTTCAGCATCAGTCCTTCCAATGAATATTCAGGGTCAGTTTCCTTTAGGATGGACTGGTTGGATCTCCTTGACCCCAGATCTTTTCAGTTCTCTTCCTTGCTCAGTAATAGGAGAGAAGAGTAATTTAACTGCTGCACGCATGCATTCATAACACTTTCTTTCTTTCTTTTTTTTTCTTCTTTGGCTTCAGCCTTGGGAATTTTAGTTCCCCAACTATGGAAGGAACCCAGCTCCTCCGCAGTGAAAGGGCAGAGTCCTAACCATTGGACCAGCATGGAGTTCCCCACAGCATTGTTTCTTTTAAGATATGAAAGTATGCTCAGGACTTTTGTACATCTTAATTGCTCACCTCTATTGAAAGCTGTTTCTTCTTCACACCTTTCTATGGTTTTTGATTTTTCACTATAATTTTTTCTCCTCTGAGGAATCTGTCACTGTCTATTGTAATTGTCCATCTACTGCAAGACTGAGTTCTGAGAACACCTTATGTTTGACATAGTCACAGGTTAGGAGGAGATGATTTCTTAGGATTTTCTAGACAAACAATCATGTTGCCTGTAAATAAATACAGTTTTAAAAATCTTTCTTAAAACTGAAAAATAGTTAGTTTGCAGTGCTGTATAGTTTCAGATGTACAGCAAAGCATCAGTTATATATACATTTTCCAGACTCTTTTCTGATATGGGTTATTACAAGATATTGAATGTATTCCCCTGTGCTATACATAGGCCCTGTTGTTTATCTATTTTATATATAGTAGTGTGCACATGTTAATCCCAAACTCCTAATTTATCTCCTCCTCCACTGCCATCCCCCTCCCCCAGCTATCCCCTTTGGTAACCAGAAGTTTGTTTTCTATGTCTGGAGTCTAGTTTCACTTTGTTATTTTCAATTTTATTATTATTATTATTATTTTTGCCTTTGATACTGGCTAGTACCTTTTGAACAATACTGAATAAAGGTGGTAAGAGCAAACATATTTATTTTGTTTTTCATTACAGGGAGAAAGCATATAGCATTTCATCATTAATGCCATATGTAGTTCCTTATAGAGCATTAGTATCTTCCTTTTCCTGTTTTGCTAAGTATTTTGAAAATAAATGGATTTATTGATAGCTGGTGAGAAGTTGTTCTGTAACACGGGGACCCCAGCCCTGTATGCTGTGATGACCTAGAGGAGTGGAGTGGGAAAGGGGAGGGAGGTGATATATGTATAATTATGGCTGATTTGTGTGTTGTATGGCAGAAACCAACACAACACTGTAAAGCAATTTTTCTCCAATTAAAAAATAAATGGATGCTGAATTTTGTCAGCTGTCTTTTGGCATCCATTTCATCAGTCACATGGTTTTCTCCTTTATTTTCTTAATATATTAATTATGTTGACTGATTTTTGAATCTCGAACTACCCTTGTACTTCTGAGATAAACCCTATTTGATCATTATGTATTACCATTTTAATAAATGGCTGTGCTTTATTTGAGAATGTTTTGTTAGAGATTTTTCATATATGTTCATGAGGGTTATAGATTTTCAGGTTTCTTAAAAAAATGTAATATCTTTTTGATATCTAGGCTTCCATGAATATGAAGGGGAAAAATAACATGAATGACTTAAAATTTACATAAGTTACTAACCATTTAATGATGCTAACCTTAGTAGATCTGTTTAGTTGCAAGTAACGAGAAGCGGCTGGAGCTAGCTGATCCCGAGGTCAGACATGAGATGGGTACCCAGCCTCTGCAAGGAGCTGGAGGCGCAGACCACCGAGCCTCCCAGCTCTCTGTCACTCTCCCTATTCCACAGCTTCATCCTTCCTACTTTTCAGACTTTCTCTCTCTGCTTCTCTGATTCTTATCTCAATTCCTAAGCTTATTAATAATAAATAAGTACATATATAAGGCCCACAAAGGTTCAGAAGCATTTTTAATGCATCGCTAGTCAAATCCATGCACAATTATAAAGTAATAAATTAGTGTTAGTCTGAGAAAAAGGAAGAATGATAGAACCAATGGATCCAAGTGAAAATTTCATTAGTAATGATTATAGCTAACACTGACTATGTACATGGGTCAGTATGTACATGGTGGCTCAGTGGTAAAGAATCCACCTGCCAATGCAGGAGGCCTGGGTTCCATCCCTGAGTCGGGAAGGTCCCCTGGAGATAGGAGTGGCAGTATTCCAGCCTGGGAAATCCCATGGACAGAGGAGCCTGGTGGGCTATGGTCCATGGAGGTCTCAAAAGGGTTACATGACTTAGTAACTAAACAGCAACAACAACACTGAGTGCATACTCTATGCTAGAGCCCAGATAAGTACGTTACTTGCTGTATCTTATATGATCTTAACCATTTCCTTATGGATAGAAGGTCGTGTTATCCACATAGTTTCAAGTTGAGGCCTAGGTGAAATAAGTTTACCTAATTCTCTCTGAATTATAAATTTCAATATTGCTACATCTAAATGCAGTGAAGGCCTCTGGGTAGGANATTGTTAGTGTATAGGAATGCAAGGGATTTCTGTGTATTAATTTTATATCCTGCAACTTTACTATATTCATTGATTAGCTCTAGTAATTTTCTGGTGGTGTCTTTAGGGTTTTCTGTGTAGAGAATCATGTCATCTGCAAACAGTGAGAGTTTTACTTCTTCTTTTCCAGTCTGGATTCCTTGTATTTCTATTTCTTCTCTGATTGCTGTGGCTAAAACTTCCAAAACTATGTTGAATAGTAGACATGAGAGTGGGCACCCTTGTCTTGTTCTTGACTTTAGGGGAAATACTTTTAATTTTTCATCATTGAGGATAATGTTTGCTGTGGGTTTATCATATATGGCTTTTATTATTTTGAGGTATGTTCCTTCTATGCCTGCTTTCTGGAGAGTTTGTATCATAAATGGGTGTTAAATTTTGTCAAAGGCTAACTCTGCCTCTGCTGAGGTAATCATATGGTTTTTATCTTTAAATTTGTTAATGTGGTGTATCACATTGATTGATTTGTGAATATTAAAGAATCCTTACATCCCTGGGATAAAGTCCACTTGAAGACCAGTATTTATTATAGTAAAGAAGCTTTTGTATTCTCAATAACCAACTGAGCACTTCTTTAGCAGAAGAATATCAAAAAGAAATGAAAATAACTTTGGTGCTAAGGAGGAATTTTATGAGAAAAAAACATAAACATTTTTATGAGAAAAAAATTTTTTCTCATAAAATTAATATATTATTAAAAATTTATGAATACTAAGTGCTAGGTGCTCTGATACATGCTTTATTTTCATTGGCTTATTTTCTAGTCACAACAACCCCCTAGTAGGTATTATCAGCTCCATTTTAGAGACTGAAAAACTGAGTTTCAGGAACTTTCCCAGGAATCACAAGACAAGATGGTGAATCCAGAAGTTCTGAGATACTCTCATTAGCTGTGAACTCTAGACATTGCTACATTTCCTTGACCAGAGAAAAATACCAGCTTCTACAGTGGAGAGGCACAGGGCTCATAGCCTTTCCCAGTTTTCTGAAAGTGCTAAAGACTAGAATGTAAATAGTCCTTCTGTGTGACATAGAGCAGGGCAAATACAAGCATCCACTGGCTGGAAGGTGGACTGCACACGCTTATCTCTTAACGCAAACACAGCAAAGCAAACGTGGCACAGAGACAAGGAAGAGGGGCTGCTGCGGCTGGCAGGAGTCTCCTGATCACACCCGGATGTTCATCCACCCAGACATCTGGGGCCCTGGAGAGGGCCAGGGTGGAGCCCGGGAAGCCCTCCTCGGCCCCTTCCATCACTCACTGCACTGATATTGGCTTACAGTTTGAGCAGCAAAAGTCCTTTGCAGAGGCTTTGCGGGGAGGTGGGTGGTGCATATCACAAATTGGCATCCAAGATGAAAACATCTTGATTGTTGATATTGATCCCAAGTGGGTTTAAAAAATTAAAAAAAAAAAAAGACAAATGTCAAATCAAACTGCTTCTAACTGCTGAGGTCCACAGGCAATGCTCAGGGTAGCTTTCTCTGGACTAATAAAACCTGGACAAATGGACACTTGGGGACTCTGCCCAGGGGACTTCTGCAAGGGAAGGCTGCCTATATCATATGAAAGCTCTTAAGGGGAGGAAATTCTCTCCTCTCCTTCACTAGTATACATCACCCCCATGGTCTTCACACCCACTCAAGCTAATAAATATGTGAATACACAGATGACTTCTTCAGTGATTGTTAAATTGACAGTAAAATCTTGAGGGTAGCAAATTTATCATTAAGGGTTAGAACCCTCATTCCTTATAGTTTTCTATTTATAAAAATAGAAAAGAGATCACCCATGAATAGGTCAAATATGTTTATAGGCAAGTCTGGAAAAAGATGAATGGCCAATGTTACAAAAAGGTAAATTCTGTAGGGTACTGTGAGACAAAGGTCAAAGCTTTGATTATAGTTTTTCCAGTAGTCATGTATGTATATTACCATTGGACCATAAAGAAGGCTAAGCACTGAAGAATCAATGCTTTTGAACTGTGGTGTTGGAGAAGACTGTTGATAGTACCCTGGATAGCAAGGAGATCAAACCAGTCAATCCCAAAGGAAATCAATCCTGATTATTCATTGGAAGGACTGATGCTGAAGCTGAAACTCCAATACTTTTGCCATCTGATAGGGAGAGCCGACTCACTGGGAAAGACCCTAATGCTGGGAAAGATTGAAGGCAGGAGGAGAAGAGGACAACAGAGGATGAGATGGTTGGATGGCATCACCGAGTCAATGGACATGAGTTTGAGTAAGCTCCGGGAGATGGTGAAGGACAGGGAGAACTGGCGTCCATGGGGTCGCAAAGAGTTAGACATGACTGAGTGACTGAACAACAACTGTGAGACGAGATGAAGATTAATATACAGAGCACTATCTCACAGTTCTACCTGTCTGTCTGTCTGTCTTGAGAAGTAATGTGTCTCCAAGAAAGGCAGAGACAATGTGTGAACACTGTCAAGGGAGTCAAGCTGATGACAAGATTTCAGGCTTCCTTCCAGATCAAGGCAACTGAGATCCAGTGTTTCTAAATCATTCCAAAATCATCCTTGAACTTCCTTTATATTGCTGGCACAGTGCTGGGTGCTGATGCCATAAACATGAAGACCAGTTCTCTTCAGAAACATAGGGATGGCTGGGGAGACACACACAAACAGACTGTTTAGACTGGGTGAGGAGGTGCTGCGTCAGAGTTATGTGCAGGGCACCATGGGGGCCCAATGCAGGCGAGGGAGGGAGTCAAGAAATGCTTCCGAGGGATATGTTTGAGCTGAATCTTAAAAGAATGAGTAGGAGAGGGCCACGCTGAGATGTGGAGTCGAGGGCACAACAGAGTGTGGTCTTGCCAGATCCTGCAGTGGCAATCGGGAAGGATCTGGGAACGAAGCTAGAGAGAGAGGCAGGGGCCTGGTAACAGAGAGACATGAGCATCCCCATCGGCAAATGAGGGAAGTGATGCTTAGGGAGAAAAGGTCCAATGCCCACGATTTAAAGCCAGACAGTCCTAAATTCAAGTCTCAGGTTTGCAACTTACACATGGAGTGAACATCTGAGTTATTTATCTTCTGTGTCTTGGTTGCCTGATCCGCAAGCTAGAAATAATGCCAGTACCAAAGCTAATGCTATGCTGGGCGGATTAAATGAGGCATGCAAAGCCTGTGTTGTCATTTCAGCACATTGTAAGCACTCGATAATGACAGAAATTAACTTTCTAAAAACGTATAACTTTGCTTAAGATTGCACAGTAAATGTCAGAATGTGGATCTGAACCCATCGGCTTGGAACACCTGGGGTGACGGTGGGAGGGACCTGCCCTGGGTGCTGGCAAGGGGGTGTGTGTGTGTGTGTGTGCAAGCTTGACAGAGAATTTTACAACTATCATCGAACTGAATAAACCATTCGTCTGCTTTTCATTATTATCAAGCATAGGTCATTCCAAACATTGTCAATGATAAAATACTCCCCCCTCCAATATTTTCTGTTGGTCTAAGAATTTCTAAACAATCGCCGCATGGTTACTGTTGAATTTTAATAATACCTATGAAAACCACAGGGGCCTCCGACACACACGGTAAGCTAGAATCTGATCCTTGCCTGGATCCCATTCAGCAGAGCATAGTTTTCAAACGATCGCTCCAGCCACTTTGTTTCCCTGTTTTAAACGTTAGACAGATAAACATTCCAAATGATCACACAGGGTGACAGAATTGAAGTGACTCAGGTTCTGTGTCTTTGTCTTTCAATCTTTGTGCTAACATTGTTCATTCTGAAGCTATTGTTTCAACAAGGGAATGTGTCCTCCCCCGGGGATGGGAACCATCAACTCTGCCCAAAGTGTACTTGAATGATTGTCAACTATTAAGAAGCTTTGTAGACAAAAATTTTATTTGAGAATAAGGAATAAAAATGGGCTAATCTAAAGCTATTAACTGCAAATCTTTTTTTTTTTTTTCATACCGAAGAGGCTATTTAAAAGTTATCTGCTCCAGGTTTTAAATACCCAAAAGCACTCAGCTCTGCAAGTCTGGCAGCCTTTAGCCCCTGGGCCAGTGTTTCTCGTCTTCTACCCTGACTGCTGCAGCGCTCCGACCATGCCCCTGTATCCTGCGTTCTTCTGGAACCCAAACACTCCTATCAGCGGGGTTAGTTGCTCAGGTTCAATTGTGTCCCTCTGAGGCTTTAATGAAATGCAAAATTATCACTTGAGATGGGCCACACCTTAGCGCTGAGTGGCTGGGACAGCTCAGGAGGTGGGTGCCCTCTGGGGTGGAGAGCTCCAGGTGAGGCATGAACCTCGGGGGTGGGAGGGGGAGAGAGCTGGGCTGCAGAATGAGGGTGCTGATCCTCTGGGGGTAACATGGAGAAGACGGCCCGATGAGTAACCCGACTCTCAGGGAGGCAGCCTTAACCATGAAGTTTTTCCAGCTTACAGTGTCGCCCAAAGAAGAGGAGTCTAAATGTGCTCTTGGGTTTCTGCTGGGTTGGAGGGAAAAAAAATCCCCAAAGCCTTGGAACTAATTACAGCAGATGATGGGTGCTCTTGTAAACACACTAGGAGAAGATAAGGGCTGCATGCTTTTGAAAACAGAATTCTAGTCAAGTAACCAAAAGCCTACGTGTGACAAGATGGGGGCCTCTGGGTCCATATACCCTCCTTGTTGGAAGCCTCCTTGTTGTGTGCCTAGTCTTCCAACTCATTGCAAGTTTTATTAGTGAGAGATCACTGTAGAATTCGTAGACTGTGATCTACAGAATGACACTGGGCTCTTGGATGGCCAGTTGGCACCAGCTCTTTTCATTATCTCATGGCGTGAATGTTAAGTCAGTCGATCACCTTGTGTTTATTGGGAATTTATTTTGCCTCAAGCACTTTGACCCTGGAGCTACAGTTATGAATGAGAAGAACGCAGTCCCTAGCTTCACTGGGATTAGGGACTAGCAGTGGTGACGGGCCTTAACTTACACATACAAATTAAATAATTTCAACTGAGTGAAGTGCTTTGAAGGAAAAGTACAGGGTGCCATGGTGGAGTGTAAGGTGGACTGAGGGTCAGAGAGGCCTTATCTGACCCCCTCTTGAGTAGATAGGGTAAAAATAGGATGGATTGGAAGAATTTAACAGTGGCAATCTTAGTGGGAAAGCAAGAGTAACGGAAGGCTAGGAGTAACATGGTGAGAGTTCACTAGAAATCCCTGATATCAGGGCTGGCTATGGGAAGGTCTCTGGCACACTCAGACTAAGATATATTTAGGGGTGACTTACACGCACACAGCTTTATCTTGGGGAAATCAACATTTCTGGATAGAAATATGTTTCCAGATTGCACACAGGCAGTTAATACACACAGCAGGAGATAGGGTGGACAAACAAATACTGGCCAAATTTCCCTCAAAAAGGACTAGATAAAATTGGTGCTAGCTTAGGGACCATAGGACAAGCCAAACACACTTGTAATGAAGAAAGACACACTGAAGAAAAAGACTTAACAAAAGGAAGATTTTTCAAAAAGGAAGGGAAAGGATGCAGCCTGGCTCGACAATTTAACATTTGAAAAATGGATATCACAAACTCAACAAACGGTAAGACAACCTGTTAGATGACAGACATGGGCAAGGGTGTGCACCGGAACTCAAGAAGAGCTATTCAGTAGACTCATTCAAATGGAAACAGAGGTAGCTACGCAAAGTTGGCCAGAATTTTGGCAGCAGAAGCAGAGGGAATAGATCTATGAGAAATCTCTGGTTTCCCTAATCTGTGGCCGTTTGCAAATGGTGAAAGCACTTTACATAGACACTCTTTCACTGCCAAGATCCCTTCTAAATAGAAATAAGAGATATTCAGTTGTACAGTTGGCATGGAATATAGAAAGTTGATTCAGTTCGACCAAGTATTGTCCCTGGATAGAAGATGGCCTTTACTCCAGAGAAGAGAAATTTTGTTTCCAGAAACAACTGGATCCATTGTCCACCTGGATCTTACTTTTCATGGTCTGGCATGATTTTATTTATTATTTTACTTTTTATTGTGAAAGTCTACCTTGTCTAGTGTTTATAGGTTATGAAGACCAAGACCTTGATTATGTAGTTCACAGGTACAGTCCCAGCTCTTACAGTCCTTGGATCAGAGGAGGCAGTGACACAAGCATTTAAGGAATGAATGGATGATGCAACGTGAAGATTGGGATGTAATGAACACAAAGCTTTGGCCAGGCAATGAGGGAGGCACATTCCAGGTCAATGATCACAGTTGAGGCCAATCTACTTTCCTGCAACTGGAGAAACCTCTCACACTGAACAAGACCCACACTGCAGTTCTAAGACTGAACAGGAGATGCATAAAACATGCTGAAAGCTTCACTCTTCCAGGATATAAGCTGAACCTTATAGATAACCAAAGCAATATCAGGAGTTTAATTTTCAACATGATGAGTGTATCTATTCTCCCTCCAGGTGGCATTACTAAAGTAGGCAGTTGGACATACAAGTCTGGAGCTCAGGAGAGAAGTTGACACTGGAATTAAACTTTGAGAAGATACATATTCATTTAGCTGAACTGTAAAGTGTGGGAAGGTAGCAGGGTAAGATAAGGCGGGAAAGGTTGCTTGGGGATAGTATGTTAAAGGATTTAAAAGAGAAAGATGCATTCTGAGCCTTGAGGAGGAAGATGATAATGATGATGACTAGTTTATCTGCTAGACCAGAATAGATATGAGGGTCAGCACTTAGGGGTGGGGACAAGTGCCTAAGCCCTGTGCCTTCAGAGGTGGTACACCCAAGCATGAGGTCTCCCAGATGCCTCCATGCACCCCAGCTCCCTTCCAACGAGCCTCTCCCCGCAAAGGAAAACAAAAGGTGCAACAACAGGTGATGATGATGACATAGTGACCAAACAGACTCCCAGCAGGGTGTGTCTCCTGCTTGGAAGGAACTGAATGTGAAATTAATCATGTAAAGACACAGGTTATCTTAAAGGGAATATTGTGATGTAAGAAGAATTACATATTTGATCTTTCTGATTTGTGACATAAAACTCTGAAAGCCCTTGGAATTTTCTGAGCCACAGGGGTGAAAAGAGCATCTTCTGCTATTCATAAGAAGCCTGATTCAAGACTACCTGAGTTTATGCTTAGGAGATGACTCTGGCGAGTGGGAGCTGGTTGCCAGGGAAGCCAGCCAGGTGACTGGAGGGTTAGAACTTTCATCCCTACGCCTCTTTATGCCCACCTCTGGGGAAAAGAGAGAGGCTGGGGATTCATTTAATCACCAATGGCCAATGACTGAATCAATCATGCCTGTGTAATGGAACCTCCATGAAAACCCTAAATGAAGAGGTTTGGAGAGTCCTAGGTTAGTGAACACATGGGGCGCTGGGAGGGTGATGTCAACATGCAACCTAAAAGTCGAGAGTTATACTTTATTCAGCAGAAATTTTTAGGACTTAAGCCCAGTAGGCAGCATCTCAAGTATCCCTGTGAGAACTGCTCAGAGGAGGTGAGGGGAGGAGCCAGGTTATATAGAAGTTTTGCAACAAAGGACGGGTAGTCTGATTGTCAGAAGTTTTTCCGTAGGTCTCCCTGCTGTCCAGTGGTTAAGACTCTGTGATCTCCATGCAGGTGGGCCAGGTTCAATTCCTGGTCAGGGAACTGAATCCTACACACCTCGATGAAGAGTTTGCATGCTGCAGTAAGACTGAACATCTTTCATGAGCATGGAACGGGCAAATAAAATTTTTCTTTAAGTTTATTTAAATTAAAGAAAACCAGATATCTCCAGTTAAGGAATTTAGTGCTTTTCTATGTACGTGTTTGCTCAGCCGTGTCTGACTCTTTGTGACCCTGTGGACTGTAGCCCACCAGGCTCCTCTGTCCATGGGATTCTCCAGGCAGGAATATTGCAGGGGGTTGCCATTTCCCTTCTCCAGGGGATCTTCCCAACATAGGAATCAAATCCACGTCTAAGATTCTTACCACAGAGCCACCTGGGAAGCCCTTTTCTACATATGGGGAGAGGCAAGAGTCTGGACTTTTTGAAATTACGCCTTTGATATGCACCTCTCCTATCTGGGGCCAGTGTCTCGTGGGTTTTTTGTTTTGTTTTGTTTTACATTCTGAGCTTCCTCAGGGCTCAGTGTAGGGAGTGGCTGCAATTTGACGCCTATTAGAGGGCAGGTGTTCTTTCCTTCCCGAGCTCCTCAGGGCTCACCATCCACAGTTCTGGTGACTGTGACAGCCTTGTTTACTGATACGGCAGGAAATATCCCATTTCTCCATGGTATGCCNAGAAATATCTAGAGGTTCTTAAGCCAGGGTCCAGGAGAATCAGTGATATGTGTTTGTTATGTATGTGTGTTTTTCTAGAATGGGTCCATAGCTTTCAACTGAGTCCCAAAGATGTTCTTGACCTCACCAAAATTAAGATCACTGCTACTGAAATTTCTTGAGATACAACTAACTAAATACATGGAACAATAGAGAGATTCTTTTATAGCTGGATGTGTTATAGTACTGTTGTACCTTGGTATTCATGGCGAATTGATTTTAAGACCCCACCGATAGCAATATCTGTGTATGTTCAAGCCCCTTATATAGAATGATGTCCTTCATATGCACAGCCCTTCATATGCACAGGCCCACACATACACAGTTCAACCAACTATAGATAATTCTATTGTAAGATAGTAGCATCTGATACAGAACCATAGATAAGAGAGGGCTGACAGTAATTCTTTGAAAATGTAGTGTTGTAAAAAGTTACATTTAAAAAGTTATATGGTCCATGTTTGTGATTCACATGCTTTTTTTCCTCTCTCTGAGATTCTTCAAGTTCAGCCCTTTGTCATCAATATCCTATATCTTTGGGGGCTTCCCTGAGAGTTCAATGGTTAAGAACCTGCCTGCCAATGCAGGAGACATGGATTCAAATCCTAGTCTGGAAAGATCCCACCTGCCACAGAGCAGTACAGCCTGTGAGCTACGACTACTGAGCCGGCGCTCTAAAAAGCCTGTGCTCCTCAAACAGATGCCCCAACTTGCCACAGCGAGAGAAAGTACACGCACAGCAGTGAAGATCCAGCATAGCCAAAAATAAATATTCTCTGCCCTTACTACTGTATGAAAATTCTGTCTGTTGTTGCTGAGATATAGTGTAGAGGTAGTATTTTGATTTTTCTCTCCCAATAGAGAAAATGGTCTTGCTCTAATACAATCACTCTTACTTGGCAGTTGCCCTGGACTATCAGAAAGCATTTATCAGATAGTCAATGAGGCTAAATGGGTGTGTGCATTAAAAGCACACTGGTATATACACAATAGCTAATGTTGAAAAAAATGCCTCTTATTTAAACATTCAGTATGTAATGCATGTAAGTTTCAAGAGCCTAGTGATTCTTTCCATGGTTTCATAATCAAAGAAATTTGGTCCTAATCTATAATAATTGAAAAGAAATTTACTTTTTTTATTAAAATCTCTCTGCATTAAGTGGAAAATAACAGCAAAAATTATTTGATTTTTTTTTTTTTTTTTTTGGTATCTCATGTCTCATGCATGGAACTTGCTCCAAAATACTTCTCCCCCACTCCAAGCTCTAAAATTTCCCTTAATTCAGTGCATTTAAGCTCTGACAGCTCCATTCCTGTCTCTATCTTAATTCTGTGTTCCATAGATCAATTTAATCTCTCTGGTTTCTTTCTTTTGCCTGTTTTGTCATTATTCCGACTCATCTCCCTTTCCCCTCCTCCCAGAAAGCTGGTCCAGCAAGGAAGAGTCCTTTCTGGGGAGCTGGGGGAGTAAAAGAAGGAAGAATATTTATATTTGCAATTTAAATCGTTTCTTTTGTCTCTGACAATGGTATAAAGAAAATCACCACACTCATTTGAGGTTTAAACATAACTTCAATTGGGTTTGTAGCCTTCTTAATTAACTTGTCCAATTAAACTATTCACACTTGATTAATTTGATAAAAAGAACTGTTCATACATATTAGTTAATACTTTAGTTGTTTTTTAGCCTCAGCAAGTTCATTCGCTGTGTGTAAAACCCACACACACACATATTTGCACCCATCTGATGTTTAGCTTTTCATTTTAATTGAACCAGTCTTTCACTCTAAGTGCTCTGGTTGAAAGTTCTGTCTAGGAAGGAAGAGCTTTAAACACAGGCTAGTGGAAAATTGATTTGTATAAAAGCATCTCTTCATGAGTGAAAGTCTGGCTTGTTCCAAATCCTGCAAGTACTTAGCTTCTCTTTTCTTTCACCATTAAAACCTGGAAAACAAACCCCCAGGGGAAACGTGCTGATGAGACACGGGGTTGGGGCACGTTGTTGACTCTGTCAGCCTTTCTTATTGTTCCTGCAGCGAGGGAACTCTTTAAGTACCTGATGGCAGGCCTGGATGTTCACACGGGGGTTTCACGTGTGCCAGATGAGAGTTCCGGAAGCCAGAAATTCTTTCCATCAAGATAAACTTCCCACCCCAAACGAGAAACTTGTAATGCGGCCCGCCAGGGTTTTGAAAGTTTGGGTTTTGAATCAAACCAAGTTTGGGTTTGGTTCATTGCTGGAACCTGCCTGGGTTTCAAAAACACAGGTCCATCAAATCTCTGTAAAATTCCAGCAGCCATAAAAACTGCTTGAAGTTGAGAAGTCAACAAGTGACTTTGGATGGCTGCATTACAAGTTTCCCGTTTGGGGTGGAAAGGTTATCTTGCCGGAAAGAATTGTCACCCATCTCAAAGAAATCCACAATCAGTTAGCTGTGACGTGGAGCATCCAGGGGAGAGCCTGGGGCCATGCAGGAAGCGCCGGCCGGGGAGCTGGAGCGCCCTTCCCTGCCCTGTCATCAGTGACATGTGCGACTTTGGCCTTGAGGATGCCTTCCAGGTCTAATACTCTCTGATGTGAACATTTCATAATCCATGATTTGAAAATGATGTACACATGAAGCTGTGTTAGAAGCTGAGCAATGAAGGCCGTTCTGGCTCTGGACCTTGAGTTGGTTATTTGTAAAATGAATGGGAGCAGAAAGTGAAGTGAGGTGAAAGTCACTCAGTCATGTCCGACTCTTTGTGACCCCATGGACTATATGGTCCATGGAATTCTCTAGGCCAGAATACTGGAGTGGGTAGCCTTTCCCTACTCCAGGGGATCTTCCCACCCCAGGGATCAAACCCAGGTCTCCCACATTGCAGGCAGATTCTTTACCAGCTGAGACCTTTACTCGAGAGCAAAAAACTATCTCCCAAGTCAAAATGTGGCTGTTTTTACAAAGAAAACACTGTAAGAAAATCCCTGTGTAAAAAAACATTAAAAAAAACAAAAACCTTCTCCACAAGAGGGTTCCCTTCTAACTAATGAGAGAAAATAGATAGATCTCTGTTAAATGGAAACTTCCATATATATTTGTGTGTGTATTGGTATAGTATCTATACCAATCAAAACATTTATGAACAAGAATTTTACAGTCTCGTAAAATGGCAACCCACTCCAGTACTCTTGCCTGGAAAATTCCATGGACTGAGGAGCCAGGTAGGCTACAATCCATGGGGTCTCAAAGAGTCGGACAGGACTGAGCAACTTCACTTTCACTTTCATGTTATTATCAGCGAATATCTGATTGTTTGAAACAGGCTGTTGGAAATACTAGAAATGTATGAGAAAGGCAGGTGTCACAGTGATAACGAATTCCCCTGCTGGGCTTCCCCAGGGGCCCAGTGGAAATGAATCTGCCTGCCAGTGCAGGAGACTCGGGTTTGATCCCTGGTCCAGGAAGATGCCACATGCTGTGGAGCAGCTGAGCCCGGGGGCCACATCTATTGAGCCTGTGCCCTAGGCCCCAGGAGCTGCAACTGCTGAAGCCCACATGCCCTAGGGCCCCACTCCACAGCAAGAGAACCACTGCGGTGAGAAGCCCAGGCACCACAGCTGGAGAGCAGGCCCGCCCGCCACAGCCAGAGAAGGGCCTGGGCAGCGACCGCAACCCGGAACCTCAACAAATGAATAAGTAAATCAAACATTTTTTAAAAGAGTCTGCCCGCCAAGGCAGAAGACAAGAGATGCACGTTTGATCCTTGGGTCGGAAAGATCCCCTGGAGGAGGAAACGGCAGCCCACTCCAGTATTCTTGCTGGGGTAATCCCATGGACGGAGGAGCCAGGTGGGCTACAGTCTGTGGGGTCGCTAAGGGCCGGATACAACTGAGCGACGAATACACACACACACGTGTAACATGGAAAATAATGTGAAAGATGGTAATCCTGCATTTTTTGCCTGGTTCCCAGCCCTACTGTGCATTCACTCTCTTGAATGTTTTCAGGAGACTCCCAGGTCCCTTGTTTCCAATAGCTCCCAGCACTGTGATCAGTCTCCCTGGTTGAGGAAAATGTAAAATGCCGTGGCAGTGGTTCTCTGTCTTTATAAGATGTCACTCCTGCTACTTATCTTAAAGTTACTTGGGTCCTTTTGCCTTGGACATCATTCATTTATTCATCAGAGATGGTAGGCACTTTGTTCAGTGCTGGGGTGCAAAGGGAAGTACATCTCAGATTAAATGTCACTTCCTC
The DNA here is from genome assembly GCA_006410875.1 of Neotragus pygmaeus. NCBI lineage: Eukaryota > Metazoa > Chordata > Mammalia > Artiodactyla > Bovidae > Neotragus > Neotragus pygmaeus. The sequence goes on from SJYV01033749.1 coordinate 985,726, forward strand.
AGGGAGGCCAAATTACCCAGTCCCTCTGCGGAGGGTCCCATAGCTCCTGTATCTGTTTTGAAGCCCGTCAAATCTGTTGGTTGTATCAAAAGTTTGTTCTTTTTTTATTGCTGAGTGGTGTTGTATGGTAAGGACACCCCAGACTATGTTCCACCATTCACTCTTTGAAAAGCACTTGGGTTATTTTTAGTTTTTTGCTATTATGAATAAAGTTGCTGTGAATGTGTGTGTGCAGGTTTTTGTGTGAACATGAGTTTTCATTTCTCCAGGATAAAAAGCCTAAGTGTGCAATGACTAGGTTGTATGGCAAGTACGTGTTTAGTTTTGTAAACAGCTGACAAACTGCTTTTGAGAGTGGCTGTACCTTTGTTCATTCCCACCATGGGTGAGCGAGACCCAGGATCTCTGCCTCCTTGCCAGCCTTTGGTATTTTCATGCCTTTTGTTTCGGCTGTTTTCATAGGTTTGTAGTGATATCTCACTGAGGTTAACTGACTCTTCTCCAGGGGCTAATAATGTTGAAAAATCTTTTCATGTGCTTTTCTTTTGCCATCTGTATTTCCTCTGTGGGCTTCCCTGGTGGCTCAGCTGGTAAAGAATCTGCCTGCAGTGAAGACCTGGGTTCGATCCCTGGGTTGGGAAGATCCCCTGGAGAAGGGAACAGCTACCTACTCCAGTATTCTGGCCTGGAGAAGTCCATGGGGTCACAAAGAGTCAGGCACAACTGAGTGACTTTCAGTTCACTTTCCTCTGTACCGAAATATCTGTCCATGTCTTTCTCCACTGTATAACTGGGTTATTTGGACCTCTTTACTGTTGGCTTTTGAAACTTTATATATATACATATAAAACCTCTATTGGAGAGGTGTTTTGCAAATATTTTATTCCGGTCTCTAACCATCTTCTCACCCTCTATTAAGAAGGCCTTTCACAGAACGAGGTTTTTAATTTTGATGAAGCCCAATTTAGCAATATTTACTTCTATGAATTATGCTTTTAATGATGTTGCTAATAACTCCTCACAAAGATGTCCTCCTGTGTTTTTTCCTAAAAGTTTTATATTTTGATATTTTACATTTAAGTCCATGGTCCGTTTTTTAATTAATGGTTGTACATGGTGTAAAGTTTAAGTCAGGTTTCATTTCTTTTTTTGCCTAAGGATGTCCAGTTGTTACTAAACAATTTGTTGAAAAGGTGAGCATTCTTCCTCCATTGAGTTGTTTTGAACTAGCAATTAACACTTTTAAAAATAAAGTATAACATTTGATTTACAATGTTGTGTTAGCTTCAGATGTAGAGCAAAGTGATTCAGCTACATATATATGAATCATTTTAGACTCATTTCAAATTAGAGGTTATTACAAGATACTGAATATTGTTCCCTATGCAGTACAGTAGGTCCTTGTGTGTGTATATGTTAGTGTGTATCTGTTAACCTCAAGCTCCTAATTTATCCCTCTCCCTTTCCTCATATTTAAAAACTGACTTTCATGACAGCTGTGGTTCATGGCCTCACAGAGCTGAAAACCTGCAGAGGGACATAGATCCTTAAGAGAAAAGCTAGAACGAGGTGTGCACAATGTGCTAGGGAAGTGAGAAGTCTGTGCCCCAGAGACTAAGTCCATCAGTTTCCTTGGACCCACAGCCCCCTGTGACTGAGCCCCAGGGCCCTGAGGTCTGCTTACAGACCTCCCTGGACTGGAACAGTCAGGTCCTACCAACTGCACTGGAGCTCGGCCCCAGGTTCTCATCCTAGATCTCAGCTCCCTCCCCGTGCAGCCTGACTCAGCTCACATTCGGGGTCCCTTCTTCAATCTTGGCCGTTCACCGTTACCTGAGACACTGTATCCCAGTGTATGAAACCCATTGTCTCTCCCCGGTTTTGTTTGGGCTTGCCTGCCCAGACCAAGGATATCAGGACAGAGCAAAGCAGGACTGTATATTCTCCAGTGAACTGCTGCTGTGCAGGTAACCAGTCAGGTATCCTCTGACTCCTGTTTAAAGGGATGGTGGACAGAGAGAGGAGAGGGGTGCTTCCTGATAGACTGACAGCTATTGGAGCTCACTGGCCCTCAGTGTATAAAAAATAATGAAGAAAAACAATAGTAGCAATAACAATAATTCACTGTGTGGCCTAAAGTATCTGGAGTGTTAGTCTCTTAGTTAAATACCTTAGCTGCAGAATTGCTTCAGTCTCCCCATCAGAAGGTTTGTGAGGAGTTGGTCACATTTAGCTATCTCTGTTTTACTATTTTAGGCTTCCCAGGTGGTGCTAGTGGTAAAGGACCCATCTGCCAATGCAGGAGACCTTAAGAGACGTGCGTTTCATCCCTGGGTTAGGAAAATCCCCTGGAGGAGGGCATGGCCATCCATTCCAGTATATCTAGGGCTTGATCTGTGAATCAAAGTCTTTAAAGAAGGCTCATCCTTGAAGAAACAACTAGTAGGGGCCCTGGAATGGGGAAGCTTTCCTTCTATGTCCACAGTGACTGCTAAAAGCCAAGGGATAATTTTTTCTTGCTGGAAATGTGATTAATCAGTTAAGGCCTGGAACACAAGCCTTTTTCATCACTCAAATGCCCAGGATGCTAATCACCCAGGGTCATCCTATTTCCACGGCCAACCTGGCATATCGTCAGGATTTAAAAGGAAAAATTCTAAACATGGCCTGTTAGTAGTGGAGAACTTTCCCTTTTTATAAGATCTATTAGTGAAGTTCTCCTGCCTTGGGATATGTGCTAATTAGTCATAAACCAGAGAGATAATCCTTGTTAAGGTAGCACTAGCTGCTACAACACATAAACTCCAGAATATTAGTAGCTTAGCAAAGTGTTAAATGAGCTTCTTGCTCACTTAAAGTCAAAGAGGTTTTCCATCTTAGTTGGTTGGTTCTGTTCCAAATAGCAATTAAAGATCCCAGGATTCCTCCAGCTTGGAGCTCCTCCATATTCATTATGTGGGCTCCCAGATCATGGACTTGGGAGAAAAAGCAAAGAGGATGGCAGTTAGGTGTTTTTATGGGCCAGGCCTGCGAGTAGTTCAGATCACTTCTATTAGCATTCCATTGGCTAGAGCTGGGTCTTATGGCCACACTAACTTCAAGGGTACCTGGGAGATGTAATAAAACTCTGTGCCCAGGAGGAAGAGGAAAGAGGTTTTCCATAGTCCCTGAAATCACTACATGTCAGTGATCTAAAAATAGGTGATTTGCAAAATATTTGGAAACCTTCCAAGGCATGTGGTCCTATATAGCCTAGTTGATGATGAGAGTAAGGTTGTTGATACATCAAAGAGATCCTGAGAAGCCAATGAACTCACCACTGAAACTTTGTCGGATGTCTTGCCTCTCTACATCTGTATATGACTTGGTGTATAAATTGATGAAATCCTTCCTTTACCATTGAAATAAATTGATGGTAAGTAGTCCTCAGCATGACCCTCTTGTCTTTGCCCAGAATTAACGTACTGTTCAATTGCTATACAGAGTTAAGCAATTCTTTGCCTAGAGAGGGAGTATAGTAGAGTGGCTATAAACATGGCCTGGAATGTTACTTGGGTTCAAATTTTGTTATATGCTAGCTGTATTAATTAAAACTCTTTAAATGAAAGTAACAAATATAAGCCTGAGCTAGTTTATGCTAAAAAAGGAAAGGTTTATTATAAGGACATAGTGGTATCTTATGGAAATTATGGGAAGAATATAGCTAGAGAGGAAATTAAGAACTGGAAGGGCTAGCGTCTCTCTGCTTCTCATCTCTGCTTCTCTCTTCGCAGCAACTCATCCTTGTTTTCTCTGCCTCCTGGGATTCTCTAAACATCTCGTTGGAATCTGCTTCCCCATGGCTGTCAAGTCGATGTGTTCCAGCCACAAGCAAGGACTTGTAGTCTCTGAATTTCAATTTCAAATTTCTAGGAGAAAGAATGTGATCAGCTCAGCTTTGGGTCACATGTTCAGTCAGTTCAGTTCAGTAGCTCAGTCATGTCCAACTCTTTGCGACCCCATGGACTACAGCACGCCAGGCCTCCCTGTCCACCATCAAAGAGTTTGCTCAAAGTCATGTCCATTGAGTCGCTGATGCCATGCAACCATCTCATCCTCTGTCATCCCCTTCACCTCCCGCCTTCAATCTTTCCCAGCATCAGGGTCTTTTCTAACGAGTTCAGTTATTCCCATCAGGTGGCCAAAGAATTGGAGCTTCAGCTTCAGCATCAGTTCTTCAAATGAATATTCAGGACTGATTTCCTTTAGGATTGACTGATTTGCTCTCCATGTAGTCCAAGGGGCCCTTAAGAGTCTTGTCCAACACCACAGTTACAAAGCTTTTTTTATGGTCCAACTCTCACATCCATATAAGACTACTGGAAAAACCATAGCTTTTACTAGACAGACCTTTGTAGGCAAAGTAATGTCTCTGCTTTTTAATATGCTGTCTAGGTTTATCATAGCCTTTCTTCCAAGGAGCAAGCATCTTTTAATTTCATGGCTGCAGTCACCATCTGCAGTGATTTTAGAGCCCAAGAAAATAAAGTCTGTCACTGTTTCCATCGTTTCCCCATCTATTTGCTGTGAAGTGATGGGAGCGGATGGTCCCATCTGGTGGCTCCACATGTTCCCTGGTGGTGCCAATAAAAAAATAACAAGGGAGGCAAGATTCTGCCCCAAAATAGCTTCCAGAGACCAACTCCTGTAGATGTAGGCTCAGTTCCACAAGGGGAGAGAGAGGCTGAGAGAGAGAGACAGAGAAAATTCTGCTAACAAATGGTTACTTGTCAACCTCAGATTTCTCATCTGTAACATGGAGATAACACTATCTAACCCAAAGGATTATTCAAAGGATTGAAGACTGTATTCTGAGGACTGTATGTAAATTCTAGCATAGTACCTTTTACAAAGAAGATCTTCAATGAATAATGAATGGATGGATGTAAAGTAACAATACATCACTCCATTTATCAGAGGCTGCAAGCATTAAGGGATACATTTGAACAAATAGAAGTTCTGATATGAAGGTTACTGAGTTTCCATTTTATGCAACTATATTTTTCATTCTGTTTCCTGAAAACCTGAGATTGTTATACATAAACAGTGAAAATGTTAGGAATTTTGAGCCCTAATACAGATCTGTGGGCTTGCCAAATTCCACATCTAAGCTTTTAAACAAGAATTTATGGAAGTGCAAATGAACTTGTTACAATAGGAAACTATTATTGCTAACTTACATGATTTACTGTGCAATGATCAAACAGATGGAGGCTTTATAAAAACAATTCATTCCCAGGCTTCCAACCTGTCACTTAGTTGCACGTTCATGCCCAGGGGCTGTCATTACCACCATCTTTATTACTCTGGTCTTCCATGAAGTCAAAACAGAGTTAGCAGTTGAACTTCCCCAAACTCTGGGCTGCACTTAATTTGGCTCGCGCTGTGCAGGGCCTAGGCCTCTGTCTCCCGGCCACCACCACACACAAGCTTCCCTGCACCTCTCCTGAGTCAGAGACATGGCTCCCAGCAGTGATCCTCTTTCCACTCCCTGCTGCAAACCTTCCCAGCCTGCCCTCAACAGAAAGAAAAATCACCCTCAGTCTCCTCAGCTTGGCATTCCTGGGCCTTTACCATCTGAGTCCAGAATATTTTCTTATAGGGTTTCTTCACTCAATTCCAACAGCCTCCTTTCCATTTTCTAAACACTCTTCAAAGTCTGGACTTGATCTGTTCATGCCTAACTGCTCATGGGAACATGTTACTTACTTGCTGATGTTTGTTTAGGTCCTAAGTCATGTCTGACTCTTTGCGACCCCATGGACTGCAGCCTGCCAGGCTCCCCTGTCCATGGGATTTCCCAAAAAAGAATACTGACTGGAGTGGTCTGCCGTTCCCTTCTCCAGGAAATCTTCCCTACCCAGGGATGGAACCTGCATCTCCTACATTAGTGGGCAGATTCTTTACTGCTGAGCCACCAAGGAAGCTTATTCCACCTACTACTGTCTGTTTATTGAAGTCTCATCCATCTCAGCTCAAATCCCATCCTCTTCACAAGGCTTTCCATAGTCTCTTCAGGTAGTAATTCCTCTCCTCATCTGTCCAGACACTCATTATGAACTGTGCCAAAACATATGTTTGTATTGTTGATTAAACTACTAAAAAGTTATTGCAAAAATTTTACATTCATTGGTAGGTTGTTATCTCAGTAAAATTCTGCATGCTAATAACAAAATCTTGGCATGTTTTGTTGGAGGATAGAAACCAATGAGACTTCAGACTACAGATTCTAAAGGTGAATTGCAAATGAAAGTTAGATTGTTATTGGATTTCTCATTTGCAACATCTAGTAGCTAGTAGAACAAAGTTCACAGATAACTTAGACAAAAGGATTACATCCTACAATTGTGATTGTTAAGTTGTGCTCATGCTCAGTTACTAAGTCATGTTGGACTCTTTTTGATTCCATGGACTATAGCCTGCCAAGTTCCTCTGTCTATTAGATTTCCCAGGCAAGAATACTGGAGTGGGTTTCCATTTCCTTCTCTGGGAGATCTTCGTAACCCAGGAATGGAACCCAAGTCTCCTTCATTGGCAGGTAGATTCTTTACCAAGGTGTCACCTAGGAAGCCCACGATTGTTAAGAACAAGTTTCTTAGCCATACAGTGATTAAAAAGATATATCACCTGTTTAATCTGTATTAATCCAAATCCTGGTTGGAACTGACAGAAACTCAACTGATCTATTTCCATGTCCATTGGGAGACTTCAGTCATAGATCAGTGAGGTCATCTGGGCTCCGTTTCACCATCTCTTGATTTCAACATCTCTATACGTAGTAGCAGGAAGCCACCAACAGCTTGACTCATGTTCTATAAGTTTAGAGATCCTCAAAGAGAGGTGATGCTGTCTGATGTGTCTTGAAGAAAGAGCCCAGGATTTGGGTCACATGCCTTTTCCAGGGAAGTTGAAGGGTTAGGTGGAGTGGGCCTTACCTACATCAATGAAATGGATTTGTCACAAGGAAGCAGAGCTCTGTAACTATAAGAAGCGAAAAGGGATGCTGGATAAGCAAAAATTCCAGTGGTCCACCATGTGCAATTAAGTACAACTTATGTCCAATTACTAAGGAAATTACTCTAGAAATATTCAAGGCAGTTGACTATCAAATGACACCAGAAATGAGGAAAGAATAAGCAAAAAGAAATAAGTAACTTATCTGTTAAAATTTTGTAATAGTTAATTCTTGGTAGGGTTTGGTAAAATGTAATTTTATTTCTGCTTCATTGACTACACTAAAGTCTTTGACTGTAGATCACAACAAACTGAAAAATTCTTAAAGAGATGGGAATAACAGACTCTCTTACCTGCTTCTTGAGAAACCTGTATGCAGGTCAAGAATCAATAGTTAGAACCAGACATGGAAAAACGGAATGGTTCCAAATTATTGGAAAGGAGTACGTCAAGGCTGTATGTTGTCACCCTGCTTATTTAACTTATATGCAGAGTACATCATGTGAAATGCTGGGCTAGATGAAGTATGAACTGGAATCAAGATTGCTGGGAGAATATCAGTAACCTCAGATATGCAGATGACACCACCCTTATGGCAGAAAGTGAAGAAGAACTAAAGAACCCCTTGATGCAAGTGAAAGAGGAGAGTGAAAAAGCTGGCTTAAAACTCAACATTCAAAAAACAAAGATCATGGCATCCAGTCCTGTTACTTCATGGCAAATAAATGGGAAACATTGGAAACAGTGATAGACTTTACTTTCTTGGGCTCCAAAATCACTGCAGATGGTGACTGCAGCCATGAAATTAAAAGATGCTTGTTCCTTGGAAGAAAAGCTATGACAAACCTAGACAGCATGTTAAAAAGCAGAGACGTTAGTTTGCCTACAAAGGTCCATCTAGTCAAAGCTATGGTTTTTCCAGTAGTCATGTATGGATGGGAGTTGAACTATGAAGAAAGCCGATTGCCAAAGAATTGATGCTTTTGAACTGTGGTGTTGGAGAAGACTCTTGAGAGTGCCTTGGACTGCAAGGAGATCCAACCAGTCCATCCTAAAGGAAATCAGTCCTGAATGTTCATTGGAAGGACTGATGCTGAAGCTGAAACTTCAATACTTTGGCCATCTGATGTGAAGAGCTGACTCATTGGAAAAGACCCTGATGCTGGGAAAGATTGAAGACAGGGGGAGAAGGGGACGACAGAGGATGAGATGGCTGGATGGCATCACCGACTCGATGGACATGAGTTTGAGCAAGCTCTGGGCAATGGTTATAAACAAGGAAGCCTGGTGTGCTGCAGTCCATGGGGTTGCAAAGAGTCAGACATGACTGAGAGACTGAACAACAACAATAACAGCTGAGAACTAAAGAAAGGAACTTGATATGGAAAATACAACTATAAAGAAAGACTTTTTGTGGCTTTGAAATAAATTGTAATTTATATCAAGAACTTTTGACAGTGAGATGGAGAGCTTATGAGATGGGGAAATGAGAAACATATCCCAGGTTTCATTTTGGTTAGAGCAGGGGAATAAGGGCTTCCCTGGTGGCTCAGATAGTAAAGAGTCTGCCTGCCATGTGGGAGACACAGGTTTGATCTCTGGGTTGGGAAGATCCCCTGGAAAAAGGAATGGCAGCCCACTCCAGTATTCTTGCCTGGAGAATCTCATGGACAGAGGAGCCTCATCCATGGGGTCGCAAAGACTGAGCAACTAACACTTTCACTTTTGGGGGAATGAGAGGAGGGAAGCTAAAGCATATAAGCTCTCTACTTTTGATTGGGACAATAATATACATTTTTATCTATTAAAAAATTAGGTTTAATATGACTAAAAATAGAAAGCTAACCATTATCAAAAACCTACAACTCCCACATTCAATAACAGAAAAGGAGAAAATTTTAAAACTTAAACTAGCAAAATGAAGAAAACAGAGAAACAATGAAAACAAAGTATAATAAATAGCATCTGTATAATATAATGGAAGGAATAAAACTAAACATCAATTATAATAATAAATTTAACGAATGAAAGTATCCCATCAAAAGTCAAAGGGCCACATATTGGGAGACAAGTTAAAATTCTGTTTAGCTATTTATAATTCCATTTAGCTATTTATAAGAAACAGAAGAAAACAAAGATGTCCTCCAAATGACTTTTTAAATAGTTAACTAATTTGGCATGGGAACTAACCAATCGAAACAGGAATTTGTTATAAACAACTGATAACTGAGCATCTGTGAATACCAGCTTCCCATTACCCTTGTCAGAGAAACACTGAAAAACGTACCAGAGATAAGAAAACTAAACAACAGTAAAGGGTCGAAATTAACATCAGATAAAGTGGAATTTGGAGTAAAATATTCAGTAAGACAGAAAATTATACCTTGAATGGTGAAAGCAATGTATCACTGCTATAAATTCTTATGTACCACACAAAATAGGAGTGCACTGTACAAGTTAAAAGAGCTTTTAGAAATGGACACATCTGATAAAACCACAATCAAAACCATATTTCAGTTCTTTTCAGTTTGGAGCTCTTTGGTTACTATGAATAAATCATCTATGAACATTCAAGTAAATATATTTGTAGACATAAGCTTTTATTTATCATGGATAAATACAGAGTAGGATTGCTTGTTCATATCATAAGCATATGTTTAATTTTAGAAGAAACTGTCAAACTGTTTCCCAACAGTTGTATTTTTTGTATCCCCCACAGCAATGAATGAGCTCCGTTATTCCTCTTCTTCACCAACACTTGATATTGTCAGTGGCTTTTATTTTAGCCATTCTAGCGAGTATAGTAATAGCATGAGGTTTTTATAAAGATTGAATAAGATAATATCTAAAGCATTTAGTTCTANCAATGGTTATAAACAAGGAAGCCTGGTGTGCTGCAGTCCATGGGGTTGCAAAGAGTCAGACGTGACTGAGAGACTGAACAACAACAATAACAGCTGAGAACTAAAGAAAGGAACTTGATATGGAAAATACAACTATAAAGAAAGACTTTTTGTGGCTTTGAAATAAATTGTAATTTATATCAAGAACTTTTGACAGTGAGATGGAGAGCTTATGAGATGGGGAAATGAGAAACATATCCCAGGTTTCATTTTGGTTAGAGCAGGGGAATAAGGGCTTCCCTGGTGGCTCAGATAGTAAAGAGTCTGCCTGCCATGTGGGAGACACAGGTTTGATCTCTGGGTTGGGAAGATCCCCTGGAAAAAGGAATGGCAGCCCACTCCAGTATTCTTGCCTGGAGAATCTCATGGACAGAGGAGCCTCATCCATGGGGTCGCAAAGACTGAGCAACTAACACTTTCACTTTTGGGGGAATGAGAGGAGGGAAGCTAAAGCATATAAGCTCTCTACTTTTGATTGGGACAATAATATACATTTTTATCTATTAAAAAATTAGGTTTAATATGACTAAAAATAGAAAGCTAACCATTATCAAAAACCTACAACTCCCACATTCAATAACAGAAAAGGAGAAAATTTTAAAACTTAAACTAGCAAAATGAAGAAAACAGAGAAACAATGAAAACAAAGTATAATAAATAGCATCTGTACAATATAATGGAAGGAATAAAACTAAACATCAATTATAATAATAAATTTAACGAATGAAAGTATCCCATCAAAAGTCAAAGGGCCACATATTGGGAGACAAGTTAAAATTCTGTTTAGCTATTTATAATTCCATTTAGCTATTTATAAGAAACAGAAGAAAACAAAGATGTCCTCCAAATGACTTTTTAAATAGTTAACTAATTTGGCATGGGAACTAACCAATCGAAACAGGAATTTGTTATAAACAACTGATAACTGAGCATCTGTGAATACCAGCTTCCCATTACCCTTGTCAGAGAAACACTGAAAAACGTACCAGAGATAAGAAAACTAAACAACAGTAAAGGGTCGAAATTAACATCAGATAAAGTGGAATTTGGAGTAAAATATTCAGTAAGACAGAAAATTATACCTTGAATGGTGAAAGCAATGTATCACTGCTATAAATTCTTATGTACCACACAAAATAGGAGTGCACTGTACAAGTTAAAAGAGCTTTTAGAAATGGACACATCTGATAAAACCACAATCAAAACCATATTTCAGTTCTTTTCAGTTTGGAGCTCTTTGGTTACTATGAATAAATCATCTATGAACATTCAAGTAAATATATTTGTAGACATAAGCTTTTATTTATCATGGATAAATACAGAGTAGGATTGCTTGTTCATATCATAAGCATATGTTTAATTTTAGAAGAAACTGTCAAACTGTTTCCCAACAGTTGTATTTTTTGTATCCCCCACAGCAATGAATGAGCTCCGTTATTCCTCTTCTTCACCAACACTTGATATTGTCAGTGGCTTTTATTTTAGCCATTCTAGCGAGTATAGTAATAGCATGAGGTTTTTATAAAGATTGAATAAGATAATATCTAAAGCATTTAATTCTATATCTGGCAAATTAAGCACTCAATAATTATTAGCTATTAAAAGTATCATGTGGCAGAAAAGGGATTAGTAGACATACAGTAAAAGAATGACTGTAAATTGCTAAAGATAATTATTAAGAAAAGGATTCATGAAACTATGGATCAATGAAACAAATAGTTTACAGAAAAGGAATTATAACTAGACAATAAAAATGTAAAAGATTCTCATTCTCACTGTGGTCAGAAAAGAAAAAATTAACACAATAATGAAGTACTGTCGTTTCCTATTTTATTAACAAAAACAGTGAGACTGATAGCATCAGTGTTTTGTGAGTGTGCAAAAAAGGACATGTTTGTATGTATACCAGTGATGAAAATATAAATTGCTACAACTTTGAGGAAAGTAATTGGGTAGCATCCATTTATGTTTTCAATGTGGGTATATTTTAAATTGGCACTCCCACATCTTTGGTTTTTGTCATTCAGTGATAAAAGCATGAGAATATGTTAACATATTAATAGTTTATAATATAAACAACAGAGAAGGCAACGGCAACCCACTCCAGTACTCTTGCTTAGAAAATCCCATGGATGGAGGAGCCTGGTAGGCTGCAGTCCATGAGGTCAATGAAAAATCTTTTAGTTACCCTTTAAAGATAGCATGCAATAAACTATATTCAACCTTACAAGGGAATACTATGCAAATATGAAAGGAAAAAGATAGGTCTATATATATTGTCTGGGGAATTTTATATGATATATAATTAAGCAAGTCACAGAGCAATATTTATGGTATTAATGCTCTCCATGGACTACAAAAGAGTTATGCAAAAAATACATAATTGTCTTTATTTTTCTATACTGAACTTAACGTAATGTCTTAAGTCCCTGTTCTGCCTGATGAGATGATGAAAACTGACTTACAGTCAGTGGAGGGTTTCTACCCCCTCTCCTCTTCATTTTTTCCCCTGGGAGTGGGAGTGGATTTAAGGAGATCAAGCCTTAGTAGTATGACTGGGGCAGGCGCAGGACAGCGGTCCTTGGGTACTGTCTGCTACTGTGTCTTCCCTCCAGAGCCTAAAGGGAAGTCTAGACTACCAGGTACCTCGAGCCTGTCAGCAGCGAGCGCTACCCACACACGGATTGCAGCCCAAGGCAGAACACTCTGCGACTTTCCCAAGAACACGGAGGGGCATGTAGATTCTGTGCACGTGCTGCAGTGCTGGGCAACCCTGCTTCCATCTGCAGCACTCGCTCATTCCAGGTAGTGAGATGTGAAAACGTGTGAGTGGGAAGCGGGCAGAAAGCAGCAACTGAGCAGAGCCTTGACAGTCTTAGGAGGCAGCATTCAAAACTCAGAGTGAAGTTTCGCCAGCAAGCGCTATGGACTGCACGTTTGTATGTTGAACCCCTAATCCCCTATGTGACGATATTCAGAGCTGGTGTTTGGGGAGGCAATTAGGACATGAGGGTGGAGGCTTTGTGACGGGATTAGTGGCCTTAGAAGGAGAGACATGGGAGAGTTTTCTCTCTGCAGTGAGAGGATACAATGAGCAGATGGCAATCTGTGAACCGAGAAGAAAGCTTTCACCAAGAACACAGCCATTCTGGCACCCTGATCTTGGGCTTCCCAGCTCCAGAATCATGAGAAATAAATGTTGCTTAAGCCACCCAGTCAATGGTGCATTTGTTATAGAAGCTTGAACTAAGACACCAAAGTATGCAGCACTCAAGGGGCTGAGAACCTCGAAGGAGGGGAATCCTTGAGTCATTTGCCAGGTCCTAAGTAGTCCCAACGGAGAAGGCAGTGACACCCCACTCTAGTACTCTTGCCTAGAAAACCCCATGGACTGAGGAGCCTTGGTGGGCTGCAGTCCACGGGGTCGCTGAGAGTCGGGCACGACTGAGTGACTTCACTTTCACTTTTCACTTTCGTGCATTGGAGAAGGAAATGGAACCCACTCCAGCGTTCTTGCCTGGAGAATCCCAGGGATGGGGGAGCCTGGTGGGCTGCCGCACAGGGTCAGACATGACTGAAGTGACTTAGCAGCAGCAGCAGCAAGTTGTCCCAAACAGAAAGCAGCTGATAGGAGGCTGAGAAGCCTAGATAAGCCTGCCTTAGTGTCTTGTCTCCTGAAAAACAAAAATTAGAGTTCAAGGACCTCCAAGGAAGATGGACTCTAAAAGATAACCCAGCTCTGCAGTTGGGCTCCTCTAGGCTATACTCTGGATATAGTGATGAACTAGAATCAGCACAGCTATTTTTGAAAGAATAAAATTAGGAATTCCTTGTTTTTCTTTCTTTTACACTCTTAGCCCAAAAATTTATGTCTTTTCTGTTGTGGTCAAAATTCATTTTGAAAGTGTTTTCCTAAGTCTATTGTTTAGACCTCAAAGACAAGAACCATATTCTTTTGCTTCTTTTCATTTCTGTTGTAACTACTTTACCCTGTGAATAGCCCGTGTCAAAGGCAAGTTTGAACAGAAGAAGGGCACCACATTTAAAGAGGAAAAAATCGGCTGTGCAAAAATATAAATCCATATACAATAGATTGAGACAATAAAACCTACTATGCAAAGCTGTTGCTGGAATAGAGATATCGAATAAGAAGTGCCTCGCACACAGTAGACTACAGTCCATTATACCCTTATAAATCTCCTTTTAAATGTTTTTCTAGGAGACTAAAGTTAAGAGGTGTTTCTTCCAAGCTGAGCCAAGTGTGCATTTGGAAAGACAGGACGTGATAGTCGACTCTAAACGTTCCCCTTTCACAGCTCCTGTTTGACATTTTGGATAGTCAGCTATGATCAGTGTGTTCCTGGAACTGGAACTTTTGAGGTTACAGTAGTGTTGAATGCAACTGAAGTTTGGTAAAAGAATCAGAGAGACTTAGGTTCTTCATTCTCACCTTAGCCTCCCCGGAACCTTAGCAGTTTTAGTCATGAAAGCTGAAAGTTTAAAAGCTCTTTTCAGAATTAAGCAAAGCTCTGAAGAAAGCAAAAGCTCGTCACACCAGCTAAAATAAAAGGTCAAGTTTCTTTCGACCACAGTGTTACCAACCATGCGTTAACACTGCTCTGCTCACCGGTAGCTTAGATCACTTGTTGATGACAATGCTGGAATTTCTAGGATGCAGTCAGTTGATGACATGTCTTTACAGCAATCGGTCTGGTGGTTTCAGCAGTCCACTGGATCATATGCAGAGCAGGCATGACCTTGGACACGAAGTATAGCCCAACGGCTGGAGATAGGCCACTAACTGCTGACTTCACTTTTCCCTCGTTATTACAATTAGTGCCGCAACCGTGACAGTGACTCGTGAATATGCAATTCATAATGCTCAGTTAAAATGACATTATTGAGTGTTACACAGCAACTCCCCAAGCAAAAAGCCCTGATTGAATAGATGAGCTTTTTCTTAATGAATATTACTTACTTGGGAGATGACCCTGTACAAAAGGTGGCATTCATAGAAGAGAGAAGGGTCGTTGGGGATCAAGGTTTGCCCCACTTGTAGGGCAAGCCATGACCTTGAGTGATGGGAGTTTGGAGAAGAAAGATGTGCTAAGCAAAGCTTGGAGAATAAGGAAGTGTATGAACTAGGCTTTGTAAAATATCTGTGATTTAGACAGTGATGAGTAAAGAGTGTTCCATAGGAGGTAACTGCTCGGACAAAAGTGCAAGATGAGATCTCTGCTAGTGCAATTCAGAGCTTCGATCCTCAGTTACCTGGTAAGAGAGACTAGCACTGGTACTCCCTGGTACCTCTGATTCAGAGAAGAAACTCCATGAAATACATTTTCCAATATACACCTTTTTGACTCATTTAAATGGCTAATTATTATTGCCAAACAAGTAAAATATGTATTTTCTATCCTGCCTCTTATGTCTATTCCTATGGTATCTACTACTTTGGCTTGTTAATAATAAAAGTTACACCTACAACAAAAGCAATTAAAAAATTAAAATAATGTATAACTTGTTTCTATCTCATTTCCACATCACACACAAACACATATTGTTAGCTTTTAAACACTCCTGTCACCAAAGACTGATGTTTGTACTTGCTGCAAGAAATAACAAGCTGTGAAGGAGATCAACCCTGAGATTTCTTTGGAAGGAATGATGCTAACGCTGAAACTCCAGTACTTTGGCCATCTCATGGGAAGAGTTGACTCATTGGAAAAGACTCTGATGCTGGGAGGGATTGGGGGCAGGAGAAGGGGACAACCGAGGATGAGATGGCTGGATGGCATCACAGACTCGATGGACGTGAGTCTGAGTGAACTCTGGGTGATGGTGATGAACAGGGAGGCCTGGCGTGCTGCAATTCATGGGGTTGCAAAGAGTCGGACATGACTGAGCGACTGAACTGAACTGAACTGAATCCCATTATGATCGATAAACTTGGGTTAAATATATCCAGTGTTAAGACCTGATTTTAATCCTGAGCTTTAGTTTCTTCCTAGGCTTTTGTAATATTCTGAAAACCAAGTAACTGTTTTAATCTTATATAAAGAGGACACTGTTTTCTATGATTTTTAAGCATAGAAAACATGCCCTGCATTCCACTGGGGTAACCAACAAAGTCAAGAGTCACTTTAAGCTCATCTTTTCTGTTTTACCAATTCTGCCATTTGGATGGCTTGGGCTTGTTGAGACTCACCACGTACTGGCCCCGTGAGTCAGACAGGGTCATGAGCAAATCTGCCTCGAGCTCCCCAAGGAACCACACTGTCTGGAAAAGGCTCTGTGGGACAGGATCCCAGGCACTGTCGGGACGTCCAGGGCAGAGGCACCGGGAATTTTCATATGTCTGTGTGATGGCTCACTACTGACAATAGTGAGTCAAGATGGTCCATGCCTGGCATGGATTACTGAATGAAATTGCAGTGTGAGTCATATGCACAAGAATGCTTAATTCAGATCATTATTTCCTATACTCAATAATCCACCTTAAAAAAACTGTTTATTTATTCATTTATATTTGTGACAGGTCTTAGTTGTGACACGTGGGAACTTCCACCTTCCTTGAAGTGTAGATCTTTAGCGGGCATACAGGATCTAGTTCCTGACCAAGGATTGAACCCAGGCCCCCTGCATGGGAGTGCAGAGTCTCAGCCACTGGACCACCAGGGACGTCCCTCACTGACCCATCTTAATGTCCTGGTATCATGATGTAGTATTAATGTAATTAAGCCCAAGTTAGATAAGAGCATTCACTTTTCTTCCCAATGATTAATAAATTAAATAATGCTAGGGTGACATTTCTATACAGTGGGAGACCCAGACAGGGTAGTTACAGAACTCTGGCTTTCTAGTTCAAGTGCGTCATCTAATTAAGGAGCATTCTTTGTTTTGGCTAACGTCCTCTATCAGAGGAATGGTATTTGGTCCACGGACTGCACGCTGGACGCCTGTGCTCCAGAGCTGCTTCATCTCTGAACTCTGTGTACTACCCTCTTCTCTTGTTAGTTCTTTCTCTTACTGAACTCTTCTGCTTTCCCATCGTAACCTCAACTATCACCTAAGAAGAAAAGAATCGGCTGATTATACCAAAACTCAAAGAACAGTGGTAACTGGACAACTGATACTTCTAGTTAACTCAGGATTAAATGGATCCTTTTGGGTTTTCACATTTTATTGAAATGAATTCCATCAGGTGTTTTGGTTTTACCTTAACATTTTTGAAAATCATTAGACTGAACATGAAAATCATTAGACTGAACATGAATTCTAACTTTGCGGACCAATAACTATTGAGGCAGAAGCAGGAGGTTATTGGGCAGGATGTGATTGAGTCCAGGCTTATCCTGTAATTTTCCCCTTATTGACTTTGATATGTTCTTATTTTGTTGGTGCTTCTCTTTGTCTAAGAAGTCCAATGTTGCAAAAATAAAGGTAAGCTTCTGAGTGTTGACCTTGTGACTGACTGAATACTAGACCAATGATCTCCACTGGCTAACCACAGAAGTCTACCCTGTCCCGAAGTTCCTGTTAATGCAAATCCCAGAATGTTGGTTTACCAATTTGTGTGTGATGCAAAATGATGAGCAAGACCTAACACTTGAGTAACAAAGTCAACATCATAAAGATTGCAACAAGCTGAAGACAGCTGAAATGGGCAAAATTACAGTTAAAAGGCAGGAAAGAATGGAGAGGTGTTAAGGTTAGAAATTTTCTGTCATTTTTAAAAAAACAGTTGTCCAAGTAGACAATTGCCTCCTTAGCTGTTCATTTGACCTTGGGATTTCCATTAACAACAACTCAATCTAGCCAGCACTGTGGCAGAGCTCCTACAAATGTCAAATGATATGAGGCTGCGTTGGGCTTCCCAGGTGGCGCTAGAGCTAAAGAATCCACTTGCCAATGCAGGAGACTTCCAGAGATGCAGGTTTGATCCCTGGGTTGGGAAGATTCCCATGGAGGGACCCACTCCAGTGTTCTTGCCTGGAGAATCCCTGGACAGAGGAGCCTGGCAGGCTACAGTCCATAGCGTTGCAAAGCGGCAGACATGACTGAAGTGACTTAGCACACAGGCTCCAGGCTGCATTATTAGAAATGTAATGGATGGGGTAGATAACGGTCTCACTGTACTTTCCTGATCAGTCCACATCTGGGGTTGGTGGTCAGGTAGGTGGGTGGGAAATTTGTTATNGTTTCCTGACTTGTAGTCTAATTGCCTTGAATTTTCTCTCTGTGAGAGCTCCAGCGTTCAGCATGTGGATTACTTATCCACTGTCTCTCACTTTCTTCTTCTAAAGGGGAAATTTCCTTTCTGAAACCTGAGGCTTGATAAAAGTGGAAAAATAAGGTTGCTGAGTGTGATCATTCTTTTTTCATCATAAGGAATGGTTTTCTTCCTCAAATGAGAACATTTTCTTTATTTCATTAGATGTTCCAGGCAGGGATGTTAAGTGTCTTCTTGCATCCAGAAATCTCTTCTCATTGAGGAAAATGTCTATTCTTGACACCATCACTGATTTATTATAAAACCTGGATGGATCCCTAAGGTCCTTGCCAATGTGAGAGTTATGTCACTTCATGTACTCTGTCATTACTAGGAGTTTTAGAAAGTTCCCAGCTCAACCTTGATAATTCTCTTGATTTGTAAAGAAATTCCAGTTCCTACCTTCACTTCTGTCACACACATATTGTTAAAGCAAATATTTTTAAAATAACAAGTGGCAGGGCACCTGGAGTGGGTACGAGCTTGGATTTGAGGGCAGTTCTATTGAATTTACATACCTCCTACTGGAGGTTAGTCCTCTGTATGCACTAGGCTGGCAAACGTCTTAAATGTGACAGGATGCTATGGATATTTGAATCACTGTCTGGGCACGTAGCTGATTTGCATGTGGCCTTGGAGCCTTATGAAGAAACACTTGAGCCTAATTGCAATTTAATTGCAATTGAGGGCTTCCCTGCTGGCTCAGATGGTAAAGAATCTTCCTGCAATTCAAGAGACCCAGGTGTGATCCCTGGGTTGGGAAGATCCCTTGGAGAAGGAAATGGCAACGCACTCCTGTATTCTTGCCTGGAGAATTCCACGGACAGAGGAGCCTGGTGGGCTACAATCCATGGGGTCATAAAAGAGTTGGACATGACTTAGCAACTAGACAACAATTAATACATATTACAACTTATATATATATATATATATAAATATATAATGTGTGTGTGTGTGTGTGTGTGTGTGTGTGTGTGTATTAAACCAAGTGGACCTACTGAAGCTTGAATACAGATATAGAGAAAATGCCTTTCTTCTAGAAAAACTGTTAAAGACAGTTTGCAGGATAGGTTGGAATTAGGACCCTGGATAGGAGGAAGCAGAGAGTCAGAGTCCAGGTGGGCTTATCCTGAAATGCACTTGGCCCTGTCTCCCCGCAGGACCATCTGCGTGCCCTGAGATGAGGAGAGAATGTGTTAACCAAGTCTGCCAGGGATCTCTGCTCTTCCAAGGAGGCGATAAAATCTGAAAGCACCATGTCAAGAGGTGTCCTAGACCTTCATCCCAACCTTCTCCTGCCACCGCTGAGAGAGCCGGGCTCTAGAAGAGTCTCCAGCCGAAGAGAAAAGGTGGGAGACCACAGACAAACCGAGACAGGCAGAAGCAGAGGGGTCTGCAGTGGCATCAGCCGGGAAAGCCGCCCCAGAAGTTACAGCGGTCAGGTCCCTCGGCAGGGGCTGAGCGGCGTTGCAGCTTCATGGGGACCCAAACCCGTGGCCACAGCCCCACTGGGCAGAAGGGGAGCAGCCAAAAGGGAGAGCCTCGGTGTGGTTCAGATTCTGAAAGCTGCCTCGCTGCTGGGCAGAACCCTAGGTAAGCACAAAGCGGGGGTGAGCTGAGGTCCTGGCATTTGATAGGTAGAGGGAGACAGAGCTAGCAAACTACAGGCCAGTGGTGCGAGCTACCTTACCTGCAACATGAGAGGGGGCCCAGGCAGCATTCGCACAATACCGATTTTAACAGTATTTAAAAGGTTTATACTCTGTGCGTGCGTTTCCTACGATAATTAAAGTACAGCTAAAACTCACTGAACATTCAGCCCCTCCTCTGGGCCTCATCCACCTTGGAGATGTACCAGTGTTTCACAGTGACTCACTGAGAGCTGGATCTTTGAAAATTCAGTCAAGTGCAATTTAACCAATGTTTATTAAGCAATTATGACGTACCCAGAATTGTTCTGTGGGAAGGCAGAGGAAGCATTAAAATAGCAATAATTGCTATTTATTGCAGATTTCCTGTGGACCAGGTATTTAATCCTCACAACTACTTTATGAGTTAGATACTATGATTATCATCCTCATTTTAAAGATAAGGAAACTGAGGTTCAGCAAGATGGAGTAAATCTCCCAGCATCACACAGCTAGTGAGTGACAAAGCGGGGACTCAATCCCAGATGTATCAGACTCCAAAGAGAAGGGTCTCAGTGCTACACAAAGAACAGGACATTCACACTGGCGAAAATCTGAAACGGTGACTGAAGTTTCTATCCTTTATTTTATTGTGCAAATTAAAGTGTTACATAACAGGTTGATGGAGCTCGAATCTCAAAACCTCCTTTGAAACAGTGGGGTAAGCCTGCAAAAGCATAAAACCATGTGTAACTAATTCTGATGCCTGAAAAGCAAAAAAGGTGCCTCTCCCGTCCATTTCAGCTAGATAACTACTGGATCAGTCTCCACTTGGAGCTTTGCAAGCCAGTCTTAGATTTGAAACCAAGCCCGATTTAAGCTGAGAAGAACTAAATCCACCTGCTCTGAGAAGCAAGTATAGCCTTGATAACTAGTGGCCTGCGGAGAACAATTGGTGTGACCTGGAGGGGGAAACCCTGACCCTTTGGTCAGAACGCACATCTGGTTTCACAGCCCACTGAATGCTTGCTCTGTAGGCTGCCCGATGACACAAGATAACACCCAGGGCAAGAATAAACCATCCCAGCTGCAGCTCTAACCTGTGAATCCACAAAGGAAACAAATTACATCTCTTTGGGGAAAGAAAGGCTCAGTGAATTCCGCAGGGGGATTTGAGGCTGAATAAGAGCGGAGGGGAGGGGCTGAGCGGTTAAATCTGGTGGGAAGAAGGAACAAAAGCCAATTGAAGCGATAAGGAGCAGAGAGGCTTATCACTCCTCTCGAGGAATTGACGAGGCCTGTCACTCTCACCAATTATGTGTCTAAAGAAAACGTCTACTTGGGAAACACCGAAAGCAAAAATAACTGGAACGCCCCCTTGATATCCCCAAGATTCCTCCAGAAATTTGATGATTTTTGTTCCCCCGAGAAATAAGACGGTCGGCAGGGAAGACCACGAATTCCTCCCCATCCCGGAAGTGTGTCAGGAAGGTTGCAAAGTCAGTGAGGAAGCAGGAGGCTACGCTCATTACGGTTTAACAAGCGCGCAGGTGAAAAAGGGAAGGAGCTGAGCTGGCCAAGCGGGGGTCGGCGGGGGCGGGGGATGCTGAGAGGGTCAGATGGGCGGCCACACTGCAGACAAAGGGCTGCTCAGCCCAGCAGCGGCTGCCCCGAGTTTCTGCTTCCGCATCCTGCCTTTTCCCATCAGTTGCGTTTTTGTCTAACTTTTGTGTGAGGAGAGTAGAGGCCGAGGGGCCAGGAGGAGAAGCAGAGGGTGGCCGTGGTGGCTGTCAGAGGACGGAGGGATTGAGCAGAAGGTTCGGGAGGGGCCGAAGACAGAGTTTTCTAAAACAGCCTCTGGGAAACCCAGAGGCA
The DNA here is from genome assembly GCA_006410875.1 of Neotragus pygmaeus. Classification (NCBI taxonomy): domain Eukaryota; kingdom Metazoa; phylum Chordata; class Mammalia; order Artiodactyla; family Bovidae; genus Neotragus; species Neotragus pygmaeus. The sequence continues at coordinate 1,007,397 of SJYV01033749.1, forward strand.
TAGAGGAGATACAAGAAGCGCTGGTTATTCGTGCTCTCTTTGGTCTCTGATCGAGAACATTTTTCTCTTGGTATTCCTGTTGCAGGACGGAAGTGAGGGCGTGTATGAAATGGATTATAAATTGTCTGTGCCCAAACCAAACCGTGGAAGTAAAGGCTGGCCCATCGGTCAGGCCGGGAAAGGGAACAAGCCTGTTCAGGATTAGTGCGGAACTAAATGAGAATCAGGCAGGGAGTCTGATGAGAAAGAGAGGCAGTATGTTATTTCCTTCTCTCTGGAAGCAATTATGTTTGGTACAACAGCTGCTTGAATAGAAGGTTGAATGGATTTATAAATAAAGATTTTGAAATGTTTTTGTGATAACAGTATGCAGGCCTCACTGGATCTGGCAGCCACCTCTGTTGGAAATGTGGTTACTTCAAAGATGTTCCTCTCTTGTTAAAATTAGCCATCACTAAATTATGGCAATGCAACAGAGGAATAGAGAAACAGAATGCAGTGCCAGAGAGGAATAAGACACATGTTTTCTTCTGCTACCCAACCAAATTACTCTTTTCATTTCTTCTCCTGACATTTTTGGAATGTCAGAGGACTGATTATTCCCACTTAATGGGACGGGGCGGGTGGCAGGGAGGTGGAGAGAGGGATAGGAAGAAGGGGAGCGATGGTTACCCTGGAAACGGCTCTAGAGGAGGGGCTTGGAGGGATCGAACACAAAGGCTTCATGGCCCCTCTGTGCCACTGTGCCCTGTTGGGTGGCATCACCGACTCATGGACACGAGTTTGCGCAAACTCCGGGAGATAGTGGAGGACGGGGAAGCCTGGCATGCTACAGGCCATGAGGTCGCAAAGAGTCCAACTCAACTGAGTAACTGAACAACAACATTCAGGCAAGTCAATTAAGTTCTGAGGGCATTTATCACACCCACCCCTGTGCTCGGTGTCTTGTAGGATGTAAGGCGGAGAGTAACGACGAAGATGACTGCAGAGCAGATCATAACTGTCCATTGAGTGTCTGACCACACCAGGCCAGGCTCAGCACTCCCTAAATGTAAGCCCTTTGTGTCCCGGTAACCACCATGTCCTCTGGAACCTGGGTTAGAATCTGTCCCCTCCTCCACTGCCCACCAAAAATGTCCTGGCTCACTTCAGTGAATTATTTGGCTTCTCCAGATTTTGTGTCCTCATCTGTAAAATGGAGATAATAATTCTAGCAGGCAGGGTCCAGTCAAGGAGACCAGACTATAGTAGGTGTGTGTGTGTGTGTGTGTGTGTGTGTGTGTGTGTGCGTTCAGCCACTCAGTCATGTCTGACTCTTTGTGACCCCACAGCCTGTAGCCCACCAGACTCCTCTGTCCATGGGATTCTCCAGGCAAGAATACTGGAGTGGGTTGCCATTTCCTTCTCCAGGGGCTCTTCCCAGCACAAGAATCGAACTGGCATCTCCAGGGTCTCCTGAATTGGCAGGTGGATTCTTTGCCACTCTAGCACTACCTGGGAAGCCCCAGAGTAGTGTAGGTCAACAGAAACCATTTATACAAGCAATTGGCTTCACAAGGTGCTTGAGGGCTGAATGGGCTTCCCAGGTGGTGCCTGTGGTAAAGAACCTGCCTGCCAAGGAAGGAGAGAGGAGATGCAAGTTCGATCCCTGAGTGGGGAAGATCCCCTGGAGGAGGGCATGGCAGCCCACTCCAGCGTTCTTGCCTGGAGAGCCTCACGGACGGCGGAGCCTGGCGGGCTGCGGTCCATAGTACATGACTGAAGAGACTCGGTAAGCATGCGTGCAGGGGGCTGAATGTGAAGGGAGAGTGCTGAGGCAAGCGCGGAGAGTGACTGCAGGAAGCAGCTCCCACTTCTGAGGCTGGAGGAAAGGGAAGAGGCCGGACCATCAGAATGTGGACACGTGGAGGACGTGACACTCTGCTGTTTGCAGGGCTGCTGAGGCTGGTTCCAGAGCATGGAAGAGGCTGGGACCAGTGATTTACAGTGGGTGAAGGATTNCCCACTTCTGAGGCTGGAGGAAAGGGAAGAGGCCGGACCATCAGAATGTGGACACGTGGAGGACGTGACACTCTGCTGTTTGCAGGGCTGCTGAGGCTGGTTCCAGAGCATGGAAGAGGCTGGGACCAGTGATTTACAGTGGGTGAAGGATTGTGGCTGAGGTGGATACTGAAAGGAAATAATAGCAGGTAAACAGAAAAGACATCTTTCCTCTCCAGCCTTCAGTCCCCCTCTACTGCCCCTATTGACAGAAATTAATAGGAAACTTAAGATCCTCTGGAGAAGGGAATGGCCACCCACACCAGTATTCTTGCCTGGAAAATCCCATGGTCAGAGGAGCCTGGCGGGCTACAGTCCATGGGGTCCCAGAGTCGGACATGACTGAGCAACTAACACTTTCACACTTTCCCTTTCGCTGCCCCCAAAGAACTGGTTTGCAGAGTACCAACTCCAACCATAAACCAGAGTGTAGAAAGATAGATCTGGAGCTGAGGGAGATAGTTTAATAAGCAGCTCATAGAAACACAGTGAGAATATTTCTTATATCATTAACTATTAAATAATAAGTGAGTTAATGTTTATAAACTCCTAGAACAGTGCCTGGCATGTGATAAGTGCATTACAATGTGCTTTATAAAAATAAATATTGGGATAGACATATAGACACTGCTGCTGCTGCTAAGTCGCTTCAGTCTATTACATATAAGATAGATAACTAATAAGAATGTACTGTATAGCATGGGAACTCTATGCAACGCTCTGTGTTGACATAAAGTGGAAGAAATCCAAAAAAAGGGGGATATATGTATATATATATAGCTGATTTACTTTGCTATATAGAAGAAAATAACACATTATAAAGCAATTATACTCTAATAAAAATTAATTTAAAAATACAAAAAAAAAGNGACTGAACTGAACTGAAGAATGCGAAGGATGCTACTGATGGAAGGGCAAATGTGCACAGCCACTTCCAAGATCTAGTTAGAATATCTGATAAAGCTGGCAATGCATATTCCCTTTAACCTAGTGGATCGACTTCTAGGCACAGAAACTCTTCTACATGTGATATTAGAAATAACCACCAAAAGATAGCCCTGTCAGAGATCAGATTCCCCAGGAAACAGGGTCTGAGATGGGAATCTCTGTGCAGGGGCAGCTCTCTTGGGAGCAAAATCTGTGAGACATTCACACAGGAGGCCTGGGCAGAGGGTGAAGCTGACGGCACTGCAGCTGTAAGAGAGGTCTCAGTCAATCTTACAGAGAATTCCAGATCTGAGACCGCCCCTCAGAGCTATACCAGATTGAGGCAAGAAGTTCAGGCCTTTGGACCTGTCATCACCAGTCACTGGAGGTAAGCTGCCTTGGGAACCTAAGAAGGGGTGTGACTTTGGGGCAGCAGGTCCATCGGCTGAAGGCAACGACTAGAGAAGGACTCGGCTGTGACCCACAAATGGCCAACACTCCCTGCACCAGGGACAATGAGTGTCCTGGCCCTAAAAACAGAACTAGGTGACACAGCACAGCACCCACTATAACACATCTCCACTCCAAAAATAACCGGCCGGAAATGTGAACACAATTCTGAAAAAAAAAAAAAAAAAAGATTAAAAAAGAAGTAGGTGGCGCTAATGGTAAAGAACCCACCTGCCAGGGCAGGAGACAAAGAAGTCTCAGGTTCAATCCCTATGTTGGGAAGATGCCCTGGAGGAAGGCATGGCAACCCATTCCAGCATTGTTGCCTGGAGAATCCCTTGGAGAGAGGAGCTCGCGGGCTACTCCACAGGGTCACACAGAGTTGGACACGACTGCAGTGACTTTGCACACAGCACTCACAGATGTGCAAATAACATACTATTTAGAAATGAACAACAAAAAGAATACAACATACGAAAAATAAGTGCATATACCCTAAATGAATCTTAAGAAAATTTATGGCCTTGATACATTTGACAGAAAATAAAATTGTTGATAATTGAACTAATAAAAAATCTAGAAAAGTGAAAATAAGTAAACCAGACAAACCAGAAAAAATTCAATGAAGATTAACCAAGATATTAAAGATAATATTTTCTTTTAAAAAAAGCACTGATCAATGAAACTAAAAGCTAGGTCTTTGAAAAATAAATAAACTGGCTGATCTGATAAAGAAAGAAAGCTCCAAATGAATGGAAATAAGTATTTAACTACAGCTATCATTTTTTCACCTTAAGAGAACACTATGTGTAATAATACTATGGCAGTAAGTTTGAAACCTGGATTAAAAAAACAATGATTTCATAAGAAAGTATGAATTATAACAGTCAAGAAATACAAGCACCAGTGGACAAATAGTCTTTTTAAAGATTCTACCAAATATACAAAGAACAGAAAATAACCAGTTTATACCCAATGTTACATAGCACGAGCAAAGATGGAAAGTTACTATATTCATTTTATGAAGTCAGCATAACTCTGATATTAAAAATGGACAGGTACAACACACGAAAATAAAGACCTAAACCAGTATCACCTGTGAAGAGACATGCAAAAGACCCAAATAAAATATTAGCAATTTATTGTGCTCGGTCACTCAGTTCTGTCTGGTTCCTTTCCAACCTCATGGACTACAGGCTGGACTGGCAGGCTCTTCTGTCCATGGGATTTTCAAAACAGGAATACTGAAGTGGACTGCCATTTCTGACTCAGGGGATCTTCCCAACCCAGGGATCAAACCCGTGTCTCTTGCATCTCCTGTAGTGGCCGGCAGATTCTTTACCACTGCACCACGTGGGCTTCCCCAGCAATTTAATAGCAGCATATTAAAATTAATGATGAATCATAATCAAAACAATTTTATCCTATAAATGTAAGGATGGCTCAAGCTTAAATACCTACTCCTGTTAATCACTCCATTACTATATTAAAGGAAAAATCAATATAATTATCTCAATAGATCAGTTCAGTTCAGCCACTCAGTCATGTCCGACTCTTTGCGGCCCCATGAATCGCAGCACGCCAGGCCTCCCTGTCCATCACCAACTCCCGGAATTCACTCAGACTCACGTCCATCGAGTCAGTGATGCCATCCAGCCATCTCATCCTCTGTTTTCCCCTTCTCCTCCTTCCCCCAGTCCCTCCCAGCATCAGAGTCTTTTCCAATGAGTCAACTCTTCTCATGAGGTGGTCAAAGTACTGGAGTTTCAGCTTTAGCATCATTCCTTCCAAAGAAATCCCAGGGTTGATCTCCTTTAGAATGGACTGGTTGGATCTCCTTGCAGTCCAAGGGACTCTCAAGAGTCTTCTCCAACACCACAGTTCAAAAGCATCAGTTCTTCTGCATTCAGCTTTCTTCCAGTCCAACTCTCACATCCATACGTGACCACTGGAAAAACCATAGTCTTGACTAGACGGACATTTGTTGGCAAAGTAATGTCTCTGCTTTTGAATATGCTATCTAG
>SJYV01033749.1:1012964-1062487 GCA_006410875.1 Neotragus pygmaeus
ATATAGGTTAAATAAGCAGGGTGACAATATACAGCCTTGACATACTCCTTTTCCCTATTTGGAACCAGTCTGTTGTTTCATGTCCAGTTCTAACTGTTGCTTCCGGACCTACATATAAGTTTCTCAAGAAGCAGGTCAGGTGGTCTGGTATTCCCATCTCTTTCAGAATTTTCCACAAGTACCCATACCAAAAAATGAATAATGTTGCTTACCTGTGATATCAATGATTATAGTGGTCTACAGTGGCTTAAATAGCTCACAAGGACCAACAACAATTCAGCCTACTGTTACTTCTCTGATTTCATTTTTTTCAAGTTCTCTGGATAGAAGAGGGGAAAGAGGACAGGATTCATGGTTGCCACAGTGACTGAAGTCTATGGGACAGAGTTTCAGAGAAGAGGGAGCTGGATCCCAAAATCTGCATAGAATTCACCTCAAACTTTTGGCCAACTCCTGAGGGTTAAACCTTAAAAGACCTCACAGAGAAGAGCCATTGAGAGGTGAAGTGCTGTGCAGAGATTTTAGAAGTCAGACACTGCTGGGGAGAGGTCAAGAGACCTGTCCAGCCAAAGTACAGAGAGGCTGGTGAGAATCTCAGGCTTTCAGTACTACTGTTCTTAGAGAACTTTACTATCTGGTCAAGGGTACACGGGAGTCCTGTGCCTTACTTCTTACAACTATATGTGAATCTCTGGAGATCTCAAAATTAAAAATTTAATTAAAAATGAAGGCCAAAAAATGCTCTCAAATAAGCCAAACCTGNAGGCTTTCAGTACTACTGTTCTTAGAGAACTTTACTATCTGGTCAAGGGTACACAGGAGTCCTGTGCCTTACTTCTTACAACTACATGTGAATCTCTGGAGATCTCAAAATTAAAAATTTAATTAAAAATGAAGGCCAAAAAATGCTCTCAAATAAGCCAAACCTGCAGAACAAAACAAAAACAACAAATTCATCATCAACATTTCTGGATTACATCTAAAGGAAGTTCTCAGACTAAAGACGATCTCAACAGAACAGAAGCATGAGAAGGAATGAACAACCCCAGAGAAGGTACTGTGTGGATGATTACAAAAGGCAAAAATAAATCAAGAATATTAACAATGTCCAAAACAGCAAACACACACACACACACACACACACACACCATCATCATCATCATCATCATCACCACCACCAGGTTTACCCTTCAGCCTAGTAATTCCACGTCTCAATATTTGCCCTAAAGAAATACAATAACATCCATATGCTAAAGGAAGCATGTATAAAGGCATCATCATCATCATCACCACCACCAGGTTTACCCTTCAGCCTAGTAATTCCACATCTCAATATTTGCCCTAAAGAAATACAATAACATCCATATGCTAAAGGAAGCATGTATAAAGGCATTCACTGCAACTTTGTCAGCCAACAGCAGCAAACTGAGATATGAATACCCACCAATAGGGGATGGATGACTAAATAAATTATGTACATACCATGAAACACTGTGTAACAGTTTAAAGAAGAGTAGGGTTATATTTACTTGTGCTAATATGGACTTTTTAAAAAGGAAGTAATATAAATATATATAGGTATGGTACCAAGTATATAAAACATTAAAATTTTCCAGAGTATGTAGGGGTACGTATATGTAATACTTTGAGCAATTTCCATATACCAGATATTGTTACAAGTGCTTTACACAAATCAACTTTTTTAATCCTACAAAACCCCTATGAAATAGGCTCTATTACTGTCCCCAATTTTGAAGGGAAAGAAACTGAGCACAGAGTTCACTAACTTGCCCAAATCACTCAGCTGGTAAGTGACAGGACAGGAATTCAAACCCAAGCAGATGGCTCCAGAGTGCCCTTCCAATAATGCCCTGGACAGGGGCTAAAGAGATGCACTCTAAGTTTTTCAAAAGTGGCCACCTCTACACAGAAGATTGTACTTGGCGTGGTTAATCCAGGGAAACTTCAGCCTTCTCTGTACTGTTTGAATATTCAACAAGAATAAACTCACGCATTGTTCAAGAATTTTAAAATAACTAAAATTTAAAAGGAAAGTGATACTATATATATACACTATATATACATATATATACATATAGTGTATACATATATACATATAGTGTATATATATGTATGTATATATTACATACATATATACATGTATTTTGTATATATAGTATATATAGTATATATACATATTACATGTATGTGTATATAATATATACATATATATACACTGTATGTATATATTATATAAATTATAATATATATAATTATAGTGTATATATATTATATAAGTTATAATATATATATTCTATGTAATACACACACACAAAGAAAAGCTATTTGTAAAATGATTTTGGGAAGCACATGTAATGTTATAAAAATATCTCATCAAGTTAAGAGCTAACTGTTCATAAAAGGTGAAAAGTCACAAAACAGGAATGTGTTTCAGAAGAAAGACAAGAATCAATTAAGAACAAAGCTGTTATAAACACTGGAAAAAAAAGAAGAAATCCAAGAATCTTATAAGCATTTTCATGTTTATGAATGTGGAGATTCACGTGGGTCTTAGCCTATCCAGGACTCAATGGTATTAAAACATACAAACCCTGCAAAGAAGTTCTTGATCCAATTGTTCCATGCAGTGGATATACAGATATTAAATTAAAATCATCCCATTTCCAAAATCATTTAGTAATATATCTAGAGGACTCCACTTGCCGTTAACTTGGTATTCAACGAGGGATTAATGTGACTCCTACTTAACCTGACTCACACCTGAGGACTCCGTAATTAGGCTGGACTCTGACGAGCTGATTGGTTGCAGAAGTGAGTTATCCAGTCAACCATGCATAACCAGTGAAATGCAAAACAGGAGGAGGTGAAAGGCAGACTCTGCTCAGTGTGAGAGAATGCCCGGGAAGCCCCTCTAATGAGTTAACTCATGGAGGCAGCAGGTCCCTGGAAGGGTCTCATCAGCTGCACATGCCATGGGCCTTCCCTGGAACCCAACAGTCAGAGCAAATCAGAGCAACCCATTAGTCTGGTCTGGAATTCCTAAGGAGCACACGCAGGTCAGCCAGATGGTGCAAGGCCCTGGGTTGCCCAGGGTGGTATTGAGCTTGGAGTTTCTCACTCAGAGCTCAGGGCTCCAGCAGGCAAAGCCTTGGATCAAAAACAGACAGCTAGAAGGGACAGGCAATCACATCAAAGAATCTTAGAGCTGGATCAAACCTTGAGAAGTCATTCAACTCTCCCTCAGGCCTCCCAGACCAGGACCACCTCCCCATCCCACCCCCCTTTTTAAATTATTACTATTATTTTAAAGGAAATACTCCACAACCTCCTTCTGGGAGGAAGTCCTCCCTGAGCTCTTCCCTAAATTCTTAGGGTGCTTTGAAACTTTTTCTCTCCCTACAGGAGCTAGAGAGGAAATATAAGACCCTCAAAATATGTTGATAAACTTTTTTGAGCTAAAGAGATTCACACCCACTGAAAGAAACTATCTACAAAGTATGGTCTTATAAAGCAGGTAACTGGTGAGACATGGGGCAAACAGAGAAGGGGAAATGCATTTTAATGTTACAAGGGTGGGTTATTTTTAAAATAGAAATATTTCATGAACTTTTAAGGTGAATTATATGGTATGTTAAAGTGATAATAGAATAGCAAGTTGCTCAGTTGTGTCCAGCTCTTTAGGACCCCTCCAGGCACCTCTTGAGGACTTCCCTGGTGGCTCAGATGGTAAAGCGTCTATCTACAATGCGGGAGACCCAGGTTCGATCCCTGGGTTGGGAAGATCCCTTGGAGAAGGAAATGGCAATCCACTCCAGGACTATTGCCTGAAAAATCCCATGGACAGAGGAGGCTGGTAGGCTACAGTCCATGGGGTCGCAAAGAGTCGGACACGACTAAGCAACTTCACTTCACTTCAGGCACCTCTATCCATGGGGATTCTCCAGACAAGAATACTGGAGTGGGTTGCCATGCCCTCCTCCAGGGGATCTTCTAGACCCAGGGATCAAACCCAGGTCTCCCACATTGCAGGCAGATACTTTACCATCTGAGCAACNTCAGGCACCTCTATCCATGGGGATTCTCCAGACAAGAATACTGGAGTGGGTTGCCATGCCCTCCTCCAGGGGATCTTCTAGACCCAGGGATCAAACCCAGGTCTCCCACATTGCAGGCAGATACTTTACCATCTGAGCAACCAGAGAAGCCCACAGAAATTTTAAATAGGCAAATTTAAGTTACATTACCCATAGCTCACTCATCTGTGAGTACAAAAATGCATAAATGTATAGGGTTAGCACTCTGCGATCCACCAGGCTGGACCATGAGACTTACTGGACTCTGCATGTAGCAGACAGAGGAGGGGAGGCCATGATTCTAGCTAGGGAGGCCAGCAGTAGGATTTGGAATACCCAAAGAAAAGCGATGAATGAAGATTCATTCACGACAGACATCAGAATCAAAAACATCCACTTGCCAAACAAGTGGTATCACTATGCATCTTGGAAGGTTCATCCAGAATGAATAAGGACACAGCCAGGGGCTGGGCCACAGGAAACAGGGTCCAAACTCCATAGCTAAACAGGGAGCTGGGCACTCCATGCAAAGAAGACCAAGGCAGAAGGCCAACAAGAAGGTATCTTGTCAGGGAGGGGCATAGCATGCCAGGATTTGAGCACAAAACTAATTCCAAATACCATGTACTGGCAGGAATGGGGCACCTATTCTGTATTCAGACTTGCTTCTCTGTGACCATGGATTTGCTGATGGCAGATGCTTGGTAGGGCTAAAGCAGCTGGGTAGGAGCAGTTGTAAGGGACCTACTGTGAGGAGATTTTTATCATCAAGTAGTAGTCTCATAGACTTAGATTGTTTGTTAGAGATTATTTTTTTCAGTGCATTTTGGACTTTGGGGTGAGACCCACTAGTCACAAATTATTAGCAGCAGCTCATTGGATTTTGTTTGGTTTTGTTGTGAATAGAATGGAATGAAGGGGCATGGCATGGTGTAGAACAGAACCAAATGGACTGCATTTAGGGAGACTGGGCAGTTTCATGGAAATTTGAGAAGTGTGGATACATACACATATGAGAGAGAGACAGAGGAAGAGAAAGAGAGACAAGGAGAAATAATATGATGTTAAAGTAATTTTCGCTATGAGTCACAATTTAAAAAATTCTAATGTCACTGAACAAATCGACCCCTCTGGTTTTACAGGTCAGTAAATTAAGGACCAAGAAGAGGAGAACAGAAGGAATATCCTACTCTGAGTCCTTCTGCCATACCTATCTACAAAGACCAGGCTCTCTGAACCAAAAAAAGAGAAAAGAAACAACTGAGGACACATGACAAACTTANGGAGCCTTTCCCCATGAAGCTTACATTCTAAGGGAAGACAGACAATAAACAATTAGAAAAACAAGCTAATCACTAGCTGTGTTAAGTTTTAAGAAAGGAAAAACTCCTTCACGGCCATAGTCCCTAATGGAGGCTGACACTGGATAGAGTAGAAGAAAGGTGTTCCAGTTGAAAATTTAGTGGAGACTTGAGAGCAGGAGCATTGCAAGCTCTTAGCAAGTGCAAAGGCCCTGAGGTGTCAGGGAGCTGGCCGTGGGCCGAAACACAGGGAGGGGGAGTCCGTGTGGCTAGAGCTCAGTGGGATGGAGACGCGAGTAGAATGAGGAAGTCGCAGCAGCCACGATAGCTACAGGATAACACGTGAGCACCAAAGAGAGTCTGGGTTTTACTCCACACCCAAGTTCTTGTTAAAGAGGGATTTGCTGGTTACTGGGTGGAAAACATCTACCATTAATTCAGGACCGAGATAGATGTCCAAGGTTCTTATCTGCTCCCAACAAGTCATGTCTTAGTTACTGGTGACCCTGTATTAGCGTTGTCCGCTAGAACTTTCTACAAAGATGGAAATGTTCTGTATCTGTGCTGTGCTGTGCTGAGTCCCCCGGTCGTGTCCAATTCTGCGACCCCACGGACTGTAGCCTGCCAGGTTCCTCTGTGAGGCCCAAAGCTACTATGGACAGGTGGCTCTTGAGCTCATGACACGTGGCTAGTGTGCCTAAGGAACTAGAGTTTAAATATTATTCCATTTAAAGTAGCGTGTTTAAAGGTATAGAGCCACGTGAGGCTAATGGCTATATACTTGGCAGCCCAATGCACCGCAGAGCTGGGCGCCTGAGGGTTTTAACTCCTTGTCGGGAAGGGCCTCCTGAACCAAATGCTGGGGCGGTAAGAAGGTCTACTGATACCTAATCGCTGAGCCCGCTTTGTGCATTCGCCTTGTCAAGAGAGGGCCGCTCGCAGCGCATCCTGAGCTTCCTTTATAGTCGGCGCGGAGGCACGCGCACGCGGCTGTGCGGCGNTGCTGGGGCGGTAAGAAGGTCTACTGATACCTAATCGCTGAGCCCGCTTTGTGCATTCGCCTTGTCAAGAGAGGGCCGCTCGCAGCGCATCCTGAGCTTCCTTTATAGTCGGCGCGGAGGCACGCGCACGCGGCTGTGCGGCGCCCCGGGAGAAGCCCCGCGCGGCGCACAGAGGTCTGGGGACCGGCCTCGCAGAGCGCACCCGCTTCCGCGCATTCGCGGCCGCCGGCGCGGTCCAGCCATTGGCAGGAGGGGAATCGCGGCCCCGCAGCGTCTCGCCCCGCCTGCCCCGCAGCCTGACCGCGTAGACAGCGGCTCCCGGCGCAGCACAGGTGGGCTGGAGGAGCCGGGGAGACCGAGGCGCGCCATCGAGCGGACTCAGAGGTTTGGGGACCCTCCTCGCTGCGCAGTCGCCGCTGCTTCTCTGCGGGGACGGAGGCGGGCGAGGCGCGGGCTGCCGCCCGCACCGTATCTGCTTCCTGAGCTTGCTTTCGCTTCGGCCCGGCTCACCCAGGCCTGAGCCTTCTCGCTGAGCCGCGAGAGCCGCGCGGGGGGCCGCGGGGGAGGGGGGCGCCTGAGCCCCTGCGGGACCCCCGCCCTCTCCCCGCGNACCGTATCTGCTTCCTGAGCTTGCTTTCGCTTCGGCCCGGCTCACCCAGGCCTGAGCCTTCTCGCTGAGCCGCGAGAGCCGCGCGGGGGGCCGCGGGGGAGGGGGGCGCCTGAGCCCCTGCGGGACCCCCGCCCTCTCCCCGCGCACGCGTCCCTGGCCGCACGCGGGTCCTGGCCGGCCCGAAGGGCCCCCTGACCTTGCTGTCTCCCCGTGCCAGGTCTGCGCCAGGACCATGGGCGCCGCGCTGGGCACCGGCGCGCGGCCGACTCTCCGGCCCGGCCGGGCCTGCGGCGCTGTGCGGAGCTGGGCGACCCCCGCGCCCGCCCGAGGCTGCCACTCCAAGACCCGCCCCGCGCGCCCCGTGCCGCTGAAGAAGCGGGGCTACGATGTCACCAGGAACCCGCATCTCAACAAGGTAACCGGGAGAGGGTAGGAGGGCCCGAGCCGCTCTCCCGGGGCTGGCGGGATGGGCGCCCCGCCCCGGGGGCCCCGGGAGGATCCTCCCAGACGCCCTTCCAGGGGAAGCTTGGTGTAACTCGGTTTGGCTTTTTAGCGCCCCTCTTCTGCTTGCAAAGAGGTCACCAATAATGCGGGAGCCTGATTTCTTCACGAACAAATACAGACTGAGTTGAGATCCTCTTAACCATTCGGACTTGGGAGTCAGATCTCGCCTTGATGCTTGCTGATTCTGTTGATTTGGGGCAGTTCATTGAACCTCTGGCCGTCCAAGTTTCCTTATCTGTAAAAGCGAACGGTTGTGTCGGGAGTGTCGTGAGATTTGAAGAGAAAACAGAGATAGCGTTCTTAGCACAGTCCCTGACACCCCATGAGAACAAATATCAGCTAAGGTTCTAATTATTCTGAGAAAAAGATTTTTAATTTGAACCAGGACAAGAAAGCCTATTCAGACCTTGAAAAGGCTTCAGAGATCCTAATTCAAACCTCTCCCTTTACAAATGAGAAAACAAGACAAAAGAAGCTTGACCAAGGTCACCAGCTAGTTAGCTCTGAGTCTGCCACTGAAATCTGGGTCCGGATCTCCGGTGCTTGGGTCAGATTCAACCCACTGCTGGCACGGTGCTTAAGGGCACACACATCTGTTTCTGGGAGTGGAGTTTAGTACCAGTGGTGTTAAAATCGAGAGGCCTGGGTTTAAAGCCTGTCTCCCAACACCGCTTTCTATTAACTTGGGCCTCTCATTTAATTTCTCTGAGGTTCCACTTTCTCCTGTTTAAAGTGGATGTTATGACAGACCCACCATCCATCCCTACCACATTCAGCTATTGTGACAACCAGATGAATTACTGAATTTGATTTTGACAGTATATAAAGTGCTAGGTAAAGAAGCAGTTACTGCAAAATAAGATTCTTCATAATTTCCCTGAATCAGGATTGTGAAATTCAAGTGAGGAAATAGTTGCGGAAAATGTGTTTTTGAGAAATGGGAACAATTATCTAGATGCTAAGTATTGTTTCCTGCAGAATTAACAGAAGAAGCTAAGAAAGAAAATTTCTCTCTCAACCTCAGCCCGTCACACTATGACCCCGGCTCCCCCCTCCAAGAAACCCCAAATCCTTTGTGTATTACTACTTTGGAATGGTTAAGATGTTTTGCCAGTTACGACTTACTTTGTTGGCAGGTGTTAGGAAACTCAAACTAGCCTAGCGAATAAAAGCCTTGTGTAACTAAATGTCCAGAGGAGGAAAGCACTGCAGGCAAGTTTGACTCAGCAGTCCAGGCCGCATCCTCACAGATGCAGGCTCTCCGGCTGCCTGCTCGGCTCTTGCGTTGTCAGCTGCATCTTCAGATTCCCTCCGGGAGAGTCTCTCACCCCATTGCTGCCACAGGCCCCCGCCTCCTGTTCTCCCATCTCACCATCCAGAGATCGAAAGGCACTCGCTCCTGGTAGCTCCTGTAGAAGAGAAAGGACAGTCCTTCCAAAGGCTCAGGAAAGGAGTCTTTCTGTCCCATGGACTCTAACTGGACTCCCTTCTACTCTCAAACCGATCACTATGACTTAAGTCAGTCAGTGTTCACCCCTGGATTTAAAGATGGAGTTTAGGTTAGGGGTATCCATACCAGCTGGTTTAGAATAAAGGGGAAGTGTTCCCACCCCATCCCTACCACAAGTAAATCTGTGTATTGTCATCAGAGGGAGGAAGGGTAGATGCTGGAAAGCAAAATAATAAATTCCCACTACTGACTGAGAGTGTTTTAACAATAATAGCTTTAGAAGGACTAGCATATTTGAATTAGCACTGAATTTTTATGAATAGTTTAAAAAAAATGAAAGAAAGACTTGAATGTCTTTTTTTTTAGCCTTAGGTTTATGGTTTCCTGAAAGCATTCTTGCCCTTGTCCTTTGTCCCTGATATAATTTTTTTTCCTCCTAAGTAGGATAAATGGGACATTATTCATAAATCTAGGGACCTGACCTTTTCATGAAGTTAAAGAGTTTTTGTATATCCTTGAAGTCAGCTGATGCTAGTCTGGGCTGAGAAGAGTATCTAGGGTGATGCTGAGAGAGCCTGTGGCCTCCCCCATTTGCCCTTGGGGAGGGAAGGGAGACCGCAGAAGAAGCAACACTGCCTGGGCACTGCCCCACATTTCCTCCTGGGGTGCCACCCTCTCGCTGTCCTGCTGATGTCCAGCGCTCGGGCAATCTCCAGGGCAGGCTTGAAAGCGTGACACTTTCCATCAGCCAGATGGGGAGACTTGCTGAGTTCAACAGAACCACTGAGGTTATCAATAAGAAAACAAGAAAAGAGTGGCTTCGAAAGGGAGACATCCTTAGTGCACAGCCCTGTGGGTGGATTTCTTTTCTGCTAGACTCAGAGCTCCTCCAGGGCAGGGACCAAGTTTCCCGCATTTGTGGCTGGCACTGGGCAGTTCCTGAAGGCTGTAACAAGGGTGTGACCATGAAGACTAACGTTTTCTTGGAACATGTACACTGGTTTTGCCTCCTGCTTTGTAGGCGAGGCATTTAAGTTGAAGCTTAAGGGCAGGGGGTCATCAGGAGATGGAATTCTCCNGCAGTTCCTGAAGGCTGTAACAAGGGTGTGACCATGAAGACTAACGTTTTCTTGGAACATGTACACTGGTTTTGCCTCCTGCTTTGTAGGCGAGGCATTTAAGTTGAAGCTTAAGGGCAGGGGGTCATCAGGAGATGGAATTCTCCTAGAGAAGAGCTACTGAACAGGGTGGGCATCGCTGCCATTGTGCAGTCACAGGGTCTGGCCCCAGTGCTGTCGTAATCTTGCTCTGTGATCTGTGATGACTCGCATTAGACTTTCTGCCTATATTACACCACTGCTATGAGGATCCCCGGAGAGTCCTGTGAAATCATTTTGGAAAACTGTAAGGCACTAAATATTAGATGATCATTTTGACAAGTTCCAGTATCAGGGTGGGAAGGTCCCTTAGATATGGACTGGCCTGAAATTGTTCAAACTTCCAGTCGTAACCTATGAGACATGGAATTATCTTGTGGACCTAACCAGCTTTTTTTTTTCCCCAAAGAAATGGGTTACAATAGAATTAAGGAATAGTAAATGTATTCAAATTTAATAAATATAAGTATTATACCAAGCCACCATGTGAAATGCCAACTTTCACTGTGGACTGTCATTTTAAAGTGACAACTGTTATAAAAACTGTTGTTTTCATCCAGCCTCTTATTTTCAGATGAAGAGACAGGGTGAGAAAGTCAA
This sequence comes from Neotragus pygmaeus, assembly GCA_006410875.1. Taxonomy (NCBI): domain Eukaryota; kingdom Metazoa; phylum Chordata; class Mammalia; order Artiodactyla; family Bovidae; genus Neotragus; species Neotragus pygmaeus. The sequence goes on from SJYV01033749.1 coordinate 1,023,682, forward strand.
GCAATTTCTCGCTTGAAAGAAAGCCACAGAGATTGTCAGTGGTTGCAGAGGTGGGCAGAAGATGCCCACCTTCTGATTTTCAGTCCACTGAATCACAATGACAGTTCTCATTCACATCAGTTTTGGCTCACTTAGACATATTCACTATGAGAACAATTGGAACTAGATGATTCTGAGTTCCCTACAGGGGTCTAGATCTTCTGATTCACCAATACTTCAATTTCTATTTCCTTTTTTTAAGACAACAATATTGTACCTTTCTTCTAAAATTTACGTAGTGACTTCTTCTGTTCTCCATGTAGATGATTGTGGCAACAGAGTGAATCTTCGATTACACATTACAGAATATCAGCAATATTTAACCTACATGAAGTGGGAAGTGATCAACCCCATTTCATAGGCTGTCTTTGTAGGTGGAATCCCCTCCAGCCTATTCACGTGGCAAGTGAGCCCCCGCAGCGCTGCTGCCTCCCCTTACCTCCGGCCTCTTGGGAAGGGCCCTGCTGTCCCCACGCCCCACACTAGACTCCAGTCCCCGCCCGTTTGTCTTCTCACGCCGTGTGTGTTTCCTTTTGGTGCTGAGCGGCCTGCTGTCATGGCTGGTGGTGTGACTTCCACCCTAGACCCTGAGCACCTTGAGGACAGAGACTGTCTCCTCACACGATACTCTCTTACATCTGACTTGACATGCTCAATAAATATTTGCTCTTTGGATGATCTCAGCTGAGTCCTGACCCCTTTCCTCTCAACTTTACGAGCCTTAATGTCACTGCTTCACAGTTAGCCCAATGCTCTCGTTGCCTGGAGACATGTTTACAAGTAGCCCGTTGGGAGGAAGTCCACCTACTTGATCTTGATCTTCCCAGATTTCAGGGTATTTCACTGAATATCAGGGGTGTGATATTTCCCAGGCTGAGTCAACTTCCTCCTTTGACCCACGCGCCAGCAATGATTTTTGTCATGTGCTTGCACTGAACCTTCACCTGTTTCTCTGCAGTTTTTCCTTTTTGTTTGCCTATAGTAGCTTCATGAATGATAGCCCAAGTCTGGAGACAACCCAGATGTGCATTAACCAGTGAATGGCTCAACAATTTACAGTACACCCATCTAATGGAATGCTCCATAGCCATGGTGGGAAGGGGAGTCAGCTGATTCTCTGCATTTTTTTTTTTTTTTAATCTCTTGAGCTNGAATGATAGCCCAAGTCTGGAGACAACCCAGATGTGCATTAACCAGTGAATGGCTCAACAATTTACAGTACACCCATCTAATGGAATGCTCCATAGCCATGGTGGGAAGGGGAGTCAGCTGATTCTCTGCATTTTTTTTTTTTTTTAATCTCTTGAGCTTGGTGATCAGGAAAAGAATGAATGAAGGGTGCTTGGTCCAGTCACTGTTAATGGACCAGTGCATTTCATGCAGTAGGCCCTCCAGATTGCAGGGCATGGGGACATTCTTCCCACGTGGACTACATGCATTTAGATTAGTGGGCATGGAAGCCCTGGGGGCGGTGCTGGGTGCTGGGTGCACAGGTTTCAGCTCCATCCCTGCTGTATGCAATGGTGACTTCTTAGACTCCCACACAGTTAGGCTTTGCCTTTGACGGAAGGATGTTTTTGTTCCATGCCAGTTTAGAACTTGATCTTGCCTCCTTTGGGGTGGGGGGAGTCTGTCCTCACACACTTGGCTCATTGACCAATCAGGAGGTGATGATTGGGTTGTATGGAGAATCTGAGGTTTCTTGGAGATGTTGTTTTCTGTTCCAGAGGCAGATGCCATAAAATATCTTCTTGAGNTCTTGCCTGGAGAATCCCATAGACCGAGGAGCCTGGTGGGCTACAGTCCACGGGGTTGCAAAGATACTGTTTAATTTTCTTATCATGTCTGTTGTTTATCATTTGTGTGTCCCCCCTAAGCTCTGTTTAGACAGAGATTTTTGTTTTTTTCATTCATTTATGTATCCAAGGTACTTAGAACAGTTCTTGGCCCAGTGTTTGTTAGCCAGTGAAGGGTTACTGGATGAGTGAATCATTCAGGGAGGCATCTGCTGAGGCTTCTTCCTTTCATCCCTTCCCTTTCCCTTCCTCCTCACCAAAGCCCCCCTTATTTTCCTCTGGTGCTTTTCCTCCCCAGCGCCTCCCTCTGTGGGGTTTATATGCCCAAGATCACCTGCATCTGGAATGTAGGTTAGTCTGACAGAAACCCTTAGAGTACCCAGAGGTCCACTCACCATGAAGACCGGGGGCGCAGAGTGCACATGTTCACCCTTTGTTATTTCCAGGTTCACCAGCATTAAACCAAGCCAGGGAAAAAAAAGAAATTCTATTTAGGAGACACAGGTGGTGTCTTTAAACCAGAGATGGATGGAGACATTCTTGAGACCCACCCTAAAAAACAAAGCAGGATGTGTAGGGAGTAGCCCAGAGATAGGAAAAGCCAGCTTCACTCAGCATCTCCAGCTTCCTACAGCTCCCACCCTGGAAGCCCCCCGTCTCTGCTCTGAACTTCTCTGAATCCCCACGCCGCAGCCTCCCTGCTGAAGACAAGACTTACCATGTTATGGACCCCCATCCCTCCCATCCACAGGGTGAAGCCTGACCCCTAAAAGTGATGGTGTTTGATGGTGGGGCCTTTGGGAGGTAATTAGATCACAAGAGTGGCACCCTCATGATGGGCTTAATGCTTTTATCAAAGAAACAGGAGGGAACCCCTTTTCCCTTTCTGCCATGTGAAAACAAAGCAAGAAAATGGCCATCTGCAAGCCAGGAAGATGGTCCTCGGCAGGAACTGAATCAGCTACACCTTGGTCTTAGACTTGGTCTTTACTGTGAGACATAAATTTCTGTTGTATAAGCCACCATTTTCATACTGTTCGTGGAGTTCTCAAAGCAAGAGTCCTGAAGTGGCCTGCCCTTCCCTTCAGCGGGCCAGGTTTTGCCAGGCCCTAACCAGCAGGGACAAGTCCTTGGCAACTCAGCATAGCTGGACGACATGCCTCGCTGTCCCCCTGCTGGTCCTCGCTGAGTGCTTAAACCGTCACCGGCCACTGGGTGTGAGTCAACATGAGGCTGGGGACTGAGACAAAGGCCCTGCTGGAGTGGCTGGGCAGGGGATATGGGGAAGGCTGGAGCTGATGTGGGAGGACGCCCGGGGGGGGCACCCCAGCCTCACTGCTGCTGTTGGCTGCCCTGGGGCCCCGCTGATGCTGAAGCTCTAGTACTTTGGCCACCTCATGTGAAGAGCTGACTTACTGGAAAAGACCTGATCCTGGGAAAGATTGAGGGCAGGAGGAGAAGGGGAAGACAGAGGGTGAGATGGGTGGATGGCATCACCGACTCAATGGATATAAGTTTGAGCAAACTCTGGGAGCTGGTGATGGACAGAGAAGCCTGGCATGAAAAGAATCGGACAACTTAGCAACTGATTAACAACAACAAAGCCACTCAGTTTGTGGTATTTTGTTGCCGCATCCCAGATGGCCTAAGACTGCATACCAGGAACTGCTGTGTATCTCAGGGGTCAGGAAATCAAGGAAGTGTGGGATGGCGTGCCAGAAGCTCAGGGAGACGGTTTGCTACTCCTGAAAAACAAATCTAATGCTCAGATAGTCTTTTCTTATAAATGCGTTGCTATAAATAGTTGAATTGTCCTCCAAAGATAGTATATTATGTGTGAGATTAGCATTTGATCATTATGAAGATTTCAGAAGTATTGACTTATGTTTATGAATGCTTAATGCAAAATACTAAGTGAAATCTATACCTATGTGCATTACTGTAAAAAGATGTAGCTCTGTAGAAAGACGTGGAAGTAAATGTGTAAAAATGTTAGGGCAATGGAATTATGGGAGATTTATTTCCTCTATGTAATTTTCTTTAATGGTTTATTGTCTTTTCTATTTTAGGCTACAGTTTCTGTTGGAAATTGAGTTTCTAGGGCCAAGTAAATAACATTTGGACCAACTTTTGGAAGCTGACCTATCTGTAACACATTCTAATCCTATAGAAATCTGTGTGTGTGTGTGTGTGTGTGTGTGTATGTGTGTGTGTATGTTAGTCACTCAGTCATGTATGACTCTTTGCGACCCCATGGACTGTAGCCTGTCAGTCTCCTCTGTCTGTCTCCTCTTGCCTGGAGACAGGCAAGAATACTGGAGTGGGTTGCCCTTCCCTTCTCAAGAGGATCTTTCCGACCCAGGGATCGAATCCGGGTCTCATGCATTGCGCGCAGATTCTTTACCATCTGAGCCACCAGGGAAGCCCAGAAATCCCTCCTAAATAGTCCTATTTCCAGATTTGCCTGCATGTATAATCAGTTATCTTCTAGAGGCCATATGTTTAGATTCATGTAATAAAATGTTAATGGGGAACCTGCCACCTGTTCTAAAAACAGTTGTAAACAACTGTAGCTAGAGTCTGTAAGCAGTGGCACTGGGGGGCAGATCCCACACAGAAATACACGTTGTCTGGCTCAGACTTGGACCAAATGGCATCAAAGTCAGTCTAAATCTGAACTCTTGATATAGAGTTTCTGTGGAGACTTTTTCAGGGCTCATTTCCAGCCTCTGTTTCTAGTGTCTCTTGATCTGCTTGGGCCTTTGGAGACTCTGGGGATTATGGCTTTATTTTAGTTTGCATTTGTGTCATTTCTACCAAAGATTTCTTTCATCATCTGTTCTCTTCTTTCCAAATGCCAGTCTTATAGTGAGGGACTGTGGGGAGGCCTTTTGATTTTTGTGGCTATTGCAGAGGGGTCACTGGTGTGCAGCACTTTTGTTTGCAAAGACGTGGTTATAGTCAGCTTCCAGACCTTCACTTTGATGTGTAGAGAGTACATTGGGAAATCCTTTGGGGTGGTGGCCCACTGCCTCTCTGATGCAGAGCACAAAAGATGCTCTATGACTGTGTGATGAAAATCTGAGGGATAGCCTATGATTGGGGGTGCCAGGGTCAGCGGTTAAAAGCACACATTCATTCTGTACCCAAATGGTTGCCTGGCAGCCTGGTGAAAACAGAGTTCCTACCAAAAGGACACAGCAGAAAGTAAAATGTACTCAGTCATTTGAGGAGAGGGAGTTTTGGTGGAAAGATCATCAGCTTTTGAGGAAGTTTGAATAAGAGAAAATCAAAGCTGCAGTTGCTTTTAAAAGTGATACTGAAAGCCAGAGGGACCAGAGGGGATAGAGTTGAATGATTAGCAACTTGAGAATATATATATTTTTAAGTGTTTTGTCTGGATTCTGTATCATTGTTTGGGAGTGGTCTACAAAGCCGGGAGCATAATGGTCCTGGAACACACTCCCCTGTGGTGTGAAGCTCTGGAGGAGACAGACTGGATCCTTTAATTTGCCTTGGTCTTTCAGAAAACAATAGGAGGAGCCAGCATCCACAGAGGGTGGCATCCTCTGGGTTGTTGAGCTGTGCAGTGACGTTTCCCATGAGACACAGGCTGCTGCGTGCCCTCACACCTTCAGTGGCGCTGGTCTTCATTCACAGTAGACGGTTCCCACCCCTTCTTGCTCTGGCTTCTAAAGAGAGTGTTGAAGATTCCAACTCAGATTCATATTATACTGAATTTCTTTCAGTAGTAGAATTCCTTGTGGAAGGAACCCAAGTCATAATGATAAGAGCCAGGATTTTTTGGATATACATTGTGCCAGGGTTTGTATTGACTCGTTTAATTTTGTTGTTGTTATTTAGTCGCTAAGTTGCATCTGACTCTTTGTGACCCCATGGATAGCAGCCTACCAGGCTCCTCTGTCCTTCACTGTCTCCTGGAGTCTGCTCAGATTCATGTCCATTGAGTCAGTGATGCTAACCATCATCCTATGCTGCGCCCTTCTCCTCTCACCTTCAATCTTTCCAGCATCAGGATCTTTTCCAGTGAGTCAGGTNCCTCTGTCCTTCACTGTCTCCTGGAGTCTGCTCAGATTCATGTCCATTGAGTCAGTGATGCTAACCATCATCCTATGCTGCGCCCTTCTCCTCTCACCTTCAATCTTTCCAGCATCAGGATCTTTTCCAGTGAGTCAGGTCTTCACATCAGGTGGCCAAATTATTGGAGTTTCAGCTTCAGCATCAGTCCTTCCAATGAACATTCAGGACTGATTTCCTTTAGGACGGACTGGTTGAATTTCCTTGGAGTCCAAAGGACTCTCAAGAGTCTTCTCCAACACCACGGTTTGAAAGCATCAATTCTTGCATGCTCATCCTTCTTTATGGTCCAACTCTCACATCCATACATGACTACTGGAAAAACCATAGAACTGACTCTACTAATCGGGTTGGTGAGGCATTCTTTGCTGTGGCCCTGTGATGGGCTGTGCTCATACCTACTGGCTCTGTCAGAATCAGAATCTCGGAGGGAATTTGAAAGATCGCTGGATGCCTTCTTGTCACCCTCTAAATCTGTGTAATTCTCCCACGACTCATTTGTTTATTTATTAAATTTATTCATTAAAGATTTGCTGAGTCCCTATTGTATTTTGGCTCAGACGGTAAAAGTGTCTGCCTACAATGCGGGAGACCTAGGTTCGATCCATGGGTTAGGAACATCTCCTGGAGAAGGAAATGGCAACCCACTCCAGTATTCTTGCCTGGAAAATCCCATGGATGGAGGAGCCTGGCAGGCTGCAGTCCATGGGGTCATGAAGAGTCGGACACGACTGAGTGACATTTACTTTACTTATTGTATTTTAGGCAGGGGAACCTGAGTGGTGAACACACTTGCCTTTGGGGAGCTTACGTGTAAGAGGGGTGGGGGTAGGCAGCAGTTTGTAAGCAGACAGTTTCAATTCAGAAGGTTGGTGTGATGAGAAGCATCTGTACTAATGCTGTGGGAGCTGGAGAGAGGGGTACAAACACTTCCTCTGGCTGCACTGTCAGAACCAACACCGTGAAGAGGAGGAGCTGGCAGATGAAGGTGGTGGAGGAGAAGCTGTCTAGATCAAAGCATGCGAGAGAAGACTTTTTTCCCTGAGAAGAGCCACCTTTTGTGGTTGAATGTGCAGAACTTGAGCAGTAAACCCATGCTTTATGAGGGGCCCCATTTTCAGAGAGAGAAATCATTTTATGAAACCTCTAATTCTACAAGTAGAGTTAATGATACATCTCCAGGGACTATGGACGTGCCTTTTGATTTTGCTCTTTCCCTCGCTTTTATGTTGTTAAGCCCCTGGGAGCACCATTCACATTGGGTTCATTTATCAAATATTCAGCATACTTCAGCTCACCTCTCAAGGGCTGCCTCGGCCTTGCTGCCTTCCTTGATAATGACCCATGCAAGTGACTCATTCACTCTGCACGCACCTCTGAGGTTTCGCTTATATAGTCCTGGCTCTTTTCTACATTGTGTGAGAGTGTGTGTGTGTGTGTGTGTGTGTGTGGTGAGCTATGTCCAACTCTTTGTGACCCCATGGACTGTAGTCCACCAGGCTCCTCTGTGTATGGAATTTTCCAGGGAAAAATACTGGAGTGGGTTGCCATTTCCTGCTCCAGGAGATCTTCCCAACCCAGGGATCGAAGCCATGTCTCCGGCCTTGGTAGGCGGATTCTTTACCGCTGAGCCACCTGGGAAGTCCTTCTATATCGGGTTCAGTAAACACTTACGGTGCATGTGTCTGTCTCCACCTGACTGTTGTCCTCAGAGCCAGGACCCCATCATCAGCACAGTGTGGCCAGCACGATGCCTTCTTCATAATATACTCTTGATAAAAATTAGTTATGCTAGTCACTTTCACATTCCCCCCTGGAGACATCAGAAACCACTCTGGTCAAGACTAGTACACAAGCCCATCTGCTGTCTCTTCTAAAAAGGCTTCCCTTGTGTCTCAGCTGGTAAAGAATCCACCTGCAGTGCGGGATCCATCCCTGGGTTGGGAAGATCCCCTGGAGAAGGGAAAGGCTACCCATTCCAGTATCCTGGCCTGGAGAATTCCATGGAAAGAGGAGCCTGACGGGCTACAGTCCATGGGGTCCCAAAGAGTTGGACACGACTAAAAAGATGGTGACTATATAATTATATTTAGATCCCTCCATGGGGCTTAGAGGATTTTGGAAACCAAGAGAAATCTTTTATTTTGGTCATATAAATTTTCACGAATCTATTTCTTCAAGAGGGCTTTTTGCTCTGATGCTGCGCCAGGTGCATTTCATCTAAAGAATGACACATTTACGACCAGATTATATATTCTCATCTTTGAGGCTACTTTAAAGACCCTAGGTTTAGACCTGCTATAATTAGCAACAGATTAAAGGATTCTGGTGATGAAGAACAGCAGTCAGTTAGAATCAACCGTGTGTGACCTCTCCCTGCCCAGCACCACCAGGGAACAGCCTGTGACCCGGCAGCAGAACTTACTGGCTATGATCTAGGGATTTAAAGTCCAAAAAGCCCAAGGTTCCAGTTCCAGCTCAGCCATTTGCTGTATGTGTGGTCTTGGGAAAGGCACTTCATTTCTCTAAGCCTCAGTTTCCACATCTGTGAATGGAGGTGATAATGAAATATCCCACTTAACAGAGTGCTGTAATAATGAATGTATATAAAGTGCACTGTAAGCGCCCAGTTCATCCTTAGTAGACCCACATCTGTAAAAATTGTGCTCCATTCCTCTGGCATAGTGTGAAGCCCCATGTGGGCCTCAGAAGTCACAAACCTAATAGGGTTTAGACCTGCTCCTTGCCCTTCTAGAGCATCCAGTCCAGCGGAGAGGGGAAGACTGGGAGATCCAAACTCCTTCTCCGTGGGCGCGGGTACATCTGATTTTGGTGGAGACATGAGAGAAGAGGAGTGAGTCTGGGAAGAAACAGGTGAGGTGGAGTCTTTAGTGGTAATTTCTGAGACCTTGGGTTCCCCTGGTGGCTCAGATGGTAAAGAATCTGCCTGCAGTGGAGGAGACTCAGGTTTGATGTCAGGGTTGGGAAGATCCCCTGGAGGAGGAAATGGCAACCCACGCCAGTATTCTTGCCTGGAAAATCCCATGGACAGAGGAGCCTGGCGGGCTACAGTCCATGGGGTCGCAAAGAGTCGGACACGGCTGAGTGACTGAGCACACATACAGCCTCCATTAACTTAAGCACAGTGCTTTTGAGTCTCTTGTAGAAAGGAGATGCGTTCATGTTAAAGAGCATATGTCTCAGATCTAAATATCTGCTCCCGTGCCTCTTCCTAATCACTCCTGTGTGTCCATCTCGAATGAGTGGGTGTTCTCATGACATCCACCTTCGTCTATTTTTCTCTGCAGTAATGTGATCGTGAAGACAGTCCACCAACCATTTGACAGAAATCTCAATCAACCCTCATGTCAGACCCTCCCTTCTCATCTTTTAATTTTGGGTTCTTCTAGCCCATAATTACTATTTTTTTTGGACTGGTGAAATCACTCTGGCCACAGGACAGTGAATAGCTATGCAGTTGCCACCTGATAAAGCAGGCATAGAGAGAGTTGGTGTGAAGAAAAGCCTATTAACAGCCATTTTTAGAAACAGGCTTTGAAATCCATCTGTCAGAGCTGAAAGATTTCCCCTGTCCTCATACTTCAGGAGCTGGCAGTAGCTTCTCCTCGTGTTTGAGGAACCTCGGCAGAGCCTAGCCTTCCCTGTGCGAGAGGATGGCATGGGTGCCTGTGGGCAGCTGGCCACATGGTGCCCGGGGGAAGGGCCTGCCCTGCCAGGGATGGTCCAGCCCCCAGGAACCAGCCTTGGCTGTGGGACTACAGCATCTCGAGCATCTGTGGTGGCTTTTTTGTTGGCTGAGCTGTTCAGTGTTCTATGACCAGTCACTTGCATACAGTCAGCTGCTTTCTTTGGGACTCCTAACTGCTGGAATAATAATATTAGAAATAATAATAATAATAAACACGTATCTAATGCCATGCATGCCAAGTGATCTTATAGGTGCTTTCCATATATTACTTCCAGGCAGAGAAAAAAACACAGAGAAGGTAAACTTTGCCTCCTGTTTCCATGGCCTCTTCTCCCTTACAGATTTCCATTCTGAACATTCTGAGGCTCTCCATGGTATTACTAAGATGTCTAGGGCTACCAGTCTAGTGGACTTTATATCTTATAGAGTCCTGCTTCCTGATCTGCATTTCATCTCTTCTTTACTTCCTTCCCTGCCTCCTCATTCAACCATCCATCCATCCGTCTGTCTGTCCATGTGTCCATACATCTGTCCATTCATCCAACCATCAAATGTTTATTGAGCAGCTACCAGTTACCAGGCATTGTTCAGTTCAGTTCAGTTCAGTCACTCAGTTGTGTCAAGCTCTTTGCAACCCCATGGACTGCAGTATGCCAGGCCTCCCTGTCCATCACCAACTCCCAGAATCTACTCAAACTCATGTCCATTGAGTTGGTGATGATGCCATCCAACCATCTCATCCTCTGTCGTCCCCTTCTCCTCCTGCCCTCAATCTTTCCCAGCATCAGGGTCTTTTCAAATGAGTCAGTTCTTCAGATCAGGTGACCAAAGTATTGTAGTTTCAGCTTCAGCATCATTCCTTCCAATGAATATTCAGAACTGATCTCCTTTAGGATGAACTGGTTGGATCGCTCTGCTGTCCAAGGGACTCTCAAGTGTCTTCTCCAACACTACAGTTCAAAAACATCAATTCTTTGGAGTTCAGCTTTCTTTGTAGTCCAACTCTCACATCCACACATGACCACTGGAAAAAACTATAGCCTTGACTAGATGGTCCTTTGTTGGCAAAGTCATGTCTCTGCTTTTTAATATGCTGTCTAGGTTGGTCATAACTTTTCTTCAAAGGAGGAAACGTCTTTAAATTTCATGGCCGCAGTCACCATCTGCAGTGATTTTGGAGCCCAGAAAAATAAAATCTGACACTGTTTCCGCATCTGTTTGCCATGAAGTGATGGGACTGGATGTCATGATCTCTGAATTTTGAGCTTTAAGCCAACTTTTTCACTCTCCACTTTCACTTTCATCAAGAGGCTCTTTAGTTCCTCTTCACTTTCTGCCATAAGGGTGGTGTCATCTGCATATCTGAGGTTGATATTTCTCTCAGCAATCTTGATTCTAGCTTGTGCTTCCTCCAGCCCAGTGTTCCTCCTGATGTACTCTACATATAAGTTAAATAAGCAGGGTGACAATATATAACCTTGACATACTCCTTTTCCTATTTGGAACCAGTCTGTTGTTCCATGTCCAGTTCTAACTGTTGCTTCCTGACCTGCATACAGATTTCTCAGGAGGCAGGTGAGGTGGTCTGGTATTCCCATCTCTTTCAGAATTTTCCACAGTTGATTGTGATCCACACAGTCAAAAGCTTTGGCATTGCCAATAAAGCAGAAATAGATGTTTTTCTGGAACTCTCTTGCTTTTTCCATGATCCAGCAGATGTTAGCAATTTGATCTCTTGTTCCTCTGCCTTTTCTAAATCCAACTTGAACATCTGGAAGTTCACAGTTCACATACTGTTGAAGCCTGGCTTGCAGAATTTTGAACATTACTTTACCGGTATGTGAGATGAATGCAATTGTGCGGTAGTTTGAACATTCTTTGGCATTGCCTTTCTTTGGGATTGGAATGAAAACTGACCTTTTCCAGTCCTGTGGCCACTGCTGAGTTTTCTAAATTTGCTGACTTGCCATATTGAATGCAGCACTTTCACAGCATCATCTTTTAGGATTTGAAATAGCTCAACTGGAATCCCATCACCTCCACTAACTTTGTTGATAGTGAGGTTTCCTAAGGCCCACTTGACCTCACATTCCAGAATGTCTGGCTGAAAGTGAGTGATCACACCATCCTGATTATCTGGGTCACGAAGATCTATTTTGTACAGTTCTTCTGTGTATTCTTGCCACCTGTTCTTAATATCTTCTGCCTCTGTTAGGTCCTTACCATTTCTGTCCTTTATCGAGCCCATCTTTGCATGAAATGTTCCCTTGGTATCTCTAATTTTCTTGAAGAGATCTCTAGTCTTTCCCATTCTGTTCTTTCCCTCTATTTCTTTGCACAGATCACTGAGGAAAGCTTTATTTCTCCTTGCTGTTCTTTGGAACTCTGCATTCAAATGGGTATATCTTTCCTTTTCTCCTTTGATTTTCACTTCTCTTCTTTCCACAGCTATTTTTAAGTCCTCCTCGGACAGCCATTTTGCTTTTTTGCATTTCTTTTTCTTGGGGATGGTCTTGATCCCTGTCTCCTGTACAATGTCACGAACCTCCATCCATAGTTCATCAGGTGCTCTGTCTATCAGATCTAGTCCCTTAAATCTATTTCCCACTTCCACTGTATAATTGTAAAGGATTTGATTTAGGTTATACCTGAATGGTTTAGTGGTTTTCCCTCCTTTCTTCAATTTAAGTCTGAAGGAATTCATGATCTGAGCCACAGTCAGCTCCTGGTCTTGTTTTTGCTGACTGTATAGAGCTTCTGCATCTTTGGCTGCAAAGAGTATAATCAATCTGATTTTGGTGTTGACCATCTGGTGATGTCCATGTGTAGAGTCTTCTCTTATGTTGTTGGAAGAGGGTGTTTGCTATGACCAGTGCGTTCTCTTGGAAAAACTCTATTAGCCTTTGCCCTGCTTCATTCTGTACTCCAAGGCCAAATTTGTCTGTTACTGCAGGTGTTTCTTGGCTTCCTACTTTAGGTATTGGGAATAACAAAGTAAATGTGACAGCTACGATCCTCCTTCTTACTGAATATATCATCTACTGAGAAAGACAGTAAGGAAACAAAAGTGCCCAGATGGTTTTTAATGGTAGAGAAGAAACAAAAACAGGGTATGGCCTGAGAGAATAACTGAGGGTCCCCTCCAGAGGTGAGGGAACACCTCTTAGGAGATGACATTTCAGAAAAGAGCTGGAGAGAGAGGGCCCAGCTGGCGGAGGAGCCAGGCCCAGAGTGCTGTGGGCGGAAGGAACAGTACGTGTCGAGCCGGAGACGAGGAACGACTTGGCCTGGCAGGTTCTGGGAACTGACCGCAGGCAGTCCAGTCGGGGTGTGCTGAGCAGCGTGCCTCCAATCAGGGTACAAACGGCTCAGGGTCTCAGATCTGTGCAGGACCTTGGCGTCTGGGGAATGCAGGCTGGCTTTCATCTTCTGTAACACGGGACACAGCCAGGAAGCGGCGTGATCAGCTTTACATCCATGGAGGGTCTCTCTGGCTGTGTGTGGAGAGCAGGCTGGAGGGGGCGAGAGTGGGCTTCCTAGCCCAGCCACAGGCCCTGCAGCAGTGGGAGCCCGAGGTGGTGGCGGCCGGGCTGTGGGGGGAGGCAGAGACAGGAGAGGGGGAGAGGAGGGAGGCGGCTGGACTCGGAGCCGGGTTTGAACGAGAATGGGTGAGGCCTGGCCCCCGTGTCCCCCGCCTTCAGGTTCACCTGGCCTCGGTCTGCGTGTCCCCGCTCTGCCGCCCTCGCTCCCCTGTTGAGTTCAGTTCCTTCCTAGCCTTCCTCGGCACCCTGCTTCGTAGTAGCCGGGAGGTGGAGTGCTTGTGTTCTACCCTGGGGGCCTCCTGACGGGGCACCTCCTTGCATCCTCACAGGGCAGGCGTTGCTGTCCTTGTTTTATGGGGAGACACCAGGACCCAGAGAGCCTAGATGGGTTGCTCATGGTCTCCTGGACAGTAAGGGGGCAGCGACAAGACTCAACCCAGATTTCTTGAGACCAGGCATTGGTTTGCACAAAAACATCTATTGAGCGCCTACTGGGTTCCAGGCACTGTGTTGGGTTCAAAAAAAAAAAAAAAAAAGAGATGAATCAGTCAGTCATGGTCCTTGCTCTCAGAGTTCAGAGGAAGAGACAGACTGGCAAGATCATAAATGAGATGCAGTGTGATAGGTTTTATGTTGTATCGAAAGTATGATATTAACAATGTCTGCAGCTTCCCTGGTGGCTCAGTAGCAAAGAATCCCCCTGCCAATGCAGGAGATGTGCATGTTCCATCCCTGGGTGGGGAAGATCCCCTGGAGAAGGGCATGGCAACCCATTCCAGTGTTCTTGCCTGGAGAATTCCATGGACAGAGGAGCGTGGTGGGCTACAGTCCATGGGGTCACAAAGAGTCAGACATGACTTAGCAACTAAACAACAACAAATTGATAATGTCCAAGTAATTTTTCTCTTGGCGAGGAGAAAGAAGGTGGCATTTCTTTAAGTGGATGACTTTGGATTCTTATATTGCATCTCACAGATAACGTGTTGCATAAGGTAAAACAAAGAAAATTTGCTCTGACCTCAATGCAGAGGTCAATATTTATTTTTCTTGGAGCTGAGACCTAAAAGATATACAGGGATTCCCTGGGCAGACAAAGTGGGAACAAGACGTTCCAAGCTCGTACAACAGAACCACGCGGTATGCAAGGAGCTGCGGGCGATTCCGGAGGTGGGCGGGGTGTGTGGAGGGGAGGGGCTGGATAGCAAGGCCGGGCCAGACCCGGGGGTTGCTGGGGAGTCCGGGGCTGCTCTTTCTCTGGGGAAGAGCTGAACAGGAGTCCTCAAGATGAGGGGGGACACAGCAAAGGGGTGCAGTGGGGTTCGAGCTGCAGGCGGATCACTTTGGCCCCAGAGAGGGGATAAGGGCAGAGTCAGGGAGACTAGAGAATCAGGAGTTCAATTCCCACGAGGGAGATGGGGGCCTGGAGTGGCCAGTGGTGCTGTAGACACAGGTGTGAGAGGTGCTGAGGAAGGAGGAGACTGTGTCCCTTCCAGAATTTCTTGAGCTCCTTCACAACAAAAGGACTCTTAAGGTTTATTGTCAATATTAAAACAAAAACAAAAAACCTAGTGGAAACTTTCTATGTACCTACATAAACTTGTACAGCTTAATCAAAGTATCACACTCCTTTGTCTTCACCTGGAATTAAACAAAATAAAGCTGTCAATACTGATGAGCTCACTCCTGTAGCCAAAGTTTTGCCTGCCGGTTACATGTATCTTAAACATTGGAAAAGAAATTTACTATCAATCAAGATTTTTCAAAACATGGAATTCCTTAAGGGCTGCTTGGGGACTGGTGAATNGTCAATACTGATGAGCTCACTCCTGTAGCCAAAGTTTTGCCTGCCGGTTACATGTATCTTAAACATTGGAAAAGAAATTTACTATCAATCAAGATTTTTCAAAACATGGAATTCCTTAAGGGCTGCTTGAGGACTGGTGAATAGGAGATGAATTACTGACTTGGGTTCTGTTTATTTTAAGAGTGGTTTTATTGTGACTGTTGTTGTCATGGACCTTTATCTAATTAAGCATCCTTATTCTTGCTCTGTTCTCACAAAGCTGCACTCTTGATTATAATTTTATCTCCCAAAGGAAGGTGCTGACTCACTGAGTATGTGGTCATATTGTTGTTCAGTTGCTCAGTCGTGTCTGACTCTTGGCAGCCCCATGGACTGCAGCACAACAGGCTTTCCTACCCTTCATTATTTCCCTGAGTTTGCTCAGACTCATATCCATTGAGTCAGTGATGCCTCCCAACCTCTGTTGCCCTCAATCTTTCCCAGTATTAGGGTCTTTTCCAATGAGTTGGCTCTTCGAATCAAGGTGGCCAAATATTGGAGCTTCAGCTTCAGCACCAGTCCTTCCAATGAATATTCAGGGTTGATTTCCTTTGAGATTGGCTGGCTTGATCTCCTTGGTGTCCAAGGGACTGTCATTAACTGGCATTTTTTTCATTGTGGGGACAGTGCCCAGCATCCCATGCAGAATTTGACATCACTACCGCCCATCACAAAGATGTGGGCGAGATGCTATTTTAACACTTGTAGGAGCTCACGGGAGGTCTTTCTTCTTCTATGTTCTCCCTCCGTCTTCTGGAAAAACAGTAATTCCTTGCATTGAAAATGGAAAGAATGTTCATTTGGCAAGTATATTTTCTAGATGAGAATTTCATTGCTCTGGGTATTTTTTTCTTTCCTTTCTCTTTCTTTCTTTTTTTTTTTTTTTTTGAGAAGACTTAGGTGGACTAGAAACAAGAATCTGAAGTTCGTGCAATAGGAACCTTTCACAAATTTGGCCTCCATGGCAAGTGTTGTCAGTTTCTCCACTGGATTGGATTTTTGCTCGCCTTTCTCTTTGCAGAATCCTGGTTTGTGTTTATGAACTGTGATTTCTGGAGAAGGAAAAGAGAAAGTCAGAAGCTTACAGGAATGATTTTCTTGGCAAATTCGACCCAGTCTCGGCCACTTGTCTGGGTAAATAGCTAAAGATTTTTAAGAAGAGATGAAGTTTTAATAGAATCAACAGTAAGAATACCGTAGAAAGCCAGCTCTTGTTTCTCGTACATTTTTTGGTGTTGTTTAGACAAGGTGAATTGTCACATGGTGTGACTGTAACCATGAAGCCGTGGGCAACACAGGATGCTCGGTGGTGAAAACATGGTTTCCAGAATGAAAACTCTTGGGAGGCTAGGCATCTTACAGGTCTTGCAAAATCATGAAAGATCTTTGGTTTTACACAATGGGTGTCCCAAGTCTTTGATCTTGTGTAACTTACTCTATGTAGTATAACTTTAATTCACTTCCTCTTCAAAAGAGTGAATTTTTATAAGGGGGGCCTAACACTGTAAACATTTCATAATACTGTAGCTTCAAAGAAGGAGGGCTGTAAACACATTTGCATCCATTTAGTTGATGGTTTGGAGATCTGAGGGACTCTTCCGTCCCTATTTTCCAAGGGGGAAGCATTTATTCCATTGACTTAGCCTCTGAAGTATAGTTCCCATCAGCCCTCCCAGAGACTAAGTGCTTCATTAACATCTTTGATCAAATAACCATTCCTGAGGAGCTTTTATTTGGTTTTTGTGTTGTAATTCTATGTCTGCCTTGAACTGGTTTGTTTACCGTTGCCGCCTTATTTTCCTTGCTAAGTGAGTGAGAAGACTTTTCTCCTGCTTTCTTCTTTTCTACTTGGTGTCAGGACATGGCATTCTGTCTATTAGAATTGCATGAGGGTTATTGAGAATTATATGTAATTTAAATATATATTATACATTCATTCATACCTGAATGCATTCATACACACATACATTTATGGAATTTAAATATATATTATACATTCAAAGAAGACGTGGAAGTGGAGGCAGTGACAGATTTTCTCTTCTTGGGCTCCAAAATCACTGTGGATGGTGACTTTAGCCAAGAAATTAGAATATCCTTGCTTCTTGGGAAGAAGTCTGTCACAAACCTAGACAGGGTATTAAAAGGCAAAGACATCATTTTGCCTACAACGGTGCATATAGTCAAAGCTATGGTTTTTCCAGTAGCCATATATGGTCCTGAGAGTTGGACCATAAAGAAGGCTGAGTGCCAAAGAGTTGATGCTTTTGAACTATGGTGTTGGAGAAGACTCTTGAGATTCCCTTGGACAGCAAGGAGATCAAACCAGTTAATCTTATGGGAAATCAATCCTGAATATTCATTGTAAGGACTGATGCTGAAGCTGAAGCTCCAATGCTTTGGCCACCTGATGCGAAGAGCTGACTCATTGGAAAAGACTCTGATGCTGAGAAAGATTGAAGGCAGGAGGAGGGGAGGGAAGCAGAGGATGAGATGTTTGAATGACATTACCGATTCAATGGACATGAACGTGAGTGAACTCTGGGAGATAGTGAAGGACAGGGAAGCCTGGTGTGCGTAGTCCATGGGGTTGCAGAGTTGGATGTGACTTAGAGACTGAGCAATAACATACATTCATACTGTTAGGATATACTGATGTGCCTTTCATTTACCCCCAGTGAAAAGAGAGCAGATTATGTGTGCTTAATTGGATTTCCAATTGTTGAATGTGATGATGTTATTCTCTAGGGAGTTAAAAACACTTTCTCCCTATTTCTTTCCATTAGAACTAAGTGTTCAAGTCTGGGGGCACTTATCCTGGAAATGAGATCCCGGGGTTGACCTAAGAGGGAGGAATGGGTCCTGAAATATCAGTGGTGGGAACTCCAAACCGAGAATGAGAGAGGAAAACCTCATGGGAAGATGGGCCGGTGGTTAGAAACCAAGAAGAATTGGATTGTGTACTGTGTTGGAGAGCATGATTGCAGGTGTAACATGCTAGGTAGGAAAAGAGGTGAAGAGAGGAAAGAGTGAGGATCAAGGTCTACAGTAGATGGGGTGAGATAGTCCAAGATCTGAATGAGGGACTGCTGGGTACCTACCGTTTTCTTGAGTCTAGACACCTCTGCAAAGGTGAGGCAACTGCTTAAAAAAACCAAACTGGACTGGATGGCTGCCCATCGGTGCAGGAAGCCTGAGGTCCCTGAAGTGTCATTTGAGCATATATTAAATGTAGTGTCACATGTTAAAGCTGTTGACTCGAACACTGGGATCACAGCCAGTGAGTATGAGAGGTGAGACCTCCCCATCCGTGGCAGTCACTCTGTACATCTGCAGCCTGAAGAACGTCAGGGACCCTGGGGTTCAAGGAGAGCAGACTCAGAAGCCTTCTATCTTGGGAAACCCCAGACTCTTACTTTCCAAACTGTGGTGGCCTTTAGTGTCAGAAGCTAATATGCTCTGTGGATCTCCACCAAGCCTGATATATCACCTCCATGGCAGGATCCATTGTACCAAGAGATGACCCTGCAGAAGTCTGGCCCGAGCACCAAAGACTGTCATGCAGTCTTGATTTTGTTGTCTCTTCTTCCTGCGCCAAGGGCCTCTCAAATGGTTCTCGTTTACCAGTACCCACTTCTTACTGGTGGGGGAACAGTAGAAGCTGGAGTAGAAACCTGTGGGTGGCTAAGGTTTGACCTGAGGCCAAAGGTAGGTTCTGGCCTCGTGTCCATTGTCTCTGGTAGTAGATGTTCAGGTCATGTGCCCAGAGGTGGGTTCTGATTCCTACCAGCTCTTGCATCTGTCCCCGTTCCATCTAACCACACCCGGCCTTGAGTCACCCACCAATGTCAAGCATAATTGAAGTACTGTGTCCCAGTCATCTGCCCATCTTGGAGACTTTCAATCACATGACTCTTAGAGGAAAAACTTATGCTTATAGCTCAGTTTGAAAGAATACACAGACTTCTTTTACTTTGAAGTTTTCTGCTTTAATGCGGAGCTTCATTTTTATTCCTTTCAGCACCTCAATTTGTGAAAAAGAGAAATTTCTGGCCATCAGTGAGGTCAGAGTAACTGAGTTTATGAATTTTTTTTTCCATTGAGAAAAAATCAGCTTTGAATCCAGACCCAATAGAAAGCTTATATCCAGGATTCTAGGACAAGAATCGCTGCACAGGAGTGTCCTCCGAGCTCTTTTTACAGAAATCATCATTTCTGTTCTGGGTATGGGTGTTTAGATGTATACTTTTGTGGCAGCAGGAGCTGGTTATGGCAACATGTTGGGGAGATGTTTATCTTAAGATAAATATCTGGGTGGGAGGTTTGTGTTTTAGAACACTGAGAGCTAATTGTAAACGAAACCATTCCACTGTGATTTAATCACTTCTTACTCACTCTCTTGTAGGATCTTATGGAAGGCAGACTAGCTACATTAGGGAGTCACAGCTCACGCTTTTCCATTGAGTAAATCTGCTGGAGGAAAAGCCCTTATTATTTACTTCCCTACTTCCTTTTTAGACTCAGGCAAGAATAGAAATCTTAATATTAAAAAAAAAAATAACAGCAAGAACAGCAAACTTTTGCAGGAAATCATTGACTCCTGAGACACGGGACCTCAGCCTGATATAGCAAAGAGAACAGTGGCCAGGAAAAGAGGAGACCAGGAGAGTTAGAGGCCCTCCTCTCAGCTGGGGGATGTGGGGAAGTAATCCCATTCATCTCTGATCCCTGTCCTGGGAGATGGGAGTTGATCACTTCCAAGTTTCCTTCCCTAGAGCTGTGAACCTGAGCTTCCCAGGTGGCTCTAGTGGTACGGAATCCACTTGCCAAGGCCAAAGTCACAGGAGATGTGGGTTTGATTCCTTGGGTTGGGAAGATCTCCTGAAATAGGAAATTGTAACCCACTCCGGTGTTCCTGCCTGGAAAATACCATGGACAGAGGAGCCTGGCTGGTCACAAAGAGTCACCCACAACTGAACACTAAGGACTCAGAGATATGGACAGGACCCTAAGGGAGTGACTTTCTTGGGGACTTTTCAGCCAGCTATGGAGGTACAAGGGAGAAAGGGCTTCCTTGGTGGCTCAGACAGTAAAGAATCTGCCTGCAATACAGGAGACCCGGGGTCAATCTCTGGGTCAGGAAGATCCGCTGGAAGAGGAAGTGGCAACCCACTCCAGTATTCTTGCCTGGAGAATCCCGTGGACAGTGGAGCCTAGTGGGCTACAGTCCATGGGGTCGCAAAGATCTGGACAGGACTGAACGACTAACGCTTTCCCTGTGGGGGTCCGGCTGTTCACATTTTCATATGGAGATAAGCAGAGGGCACAGTGGGAGGAGCTCAGGCTGTGGGGTGGAATTCGAGAGATGTGGGTTTCTCTTTTGCCTGACACTTACTAGCTGTGTGATCTTGGGAGGGCTACATGATCTTTCTTTCACAAAGTCTGTGGGGAAGTAATCCCATTTATCTCTGATTGGGAGAATTAAGGAAGACAATTCCAACCTCCAGAGGTCATTTTAAGGATTAAAAGTGATGAAGTACATTCGAAGTGGTTGCTTAACCCAGCTGCTGACACACAGGAGGCACCCAGTGAACGCTAGTGAGCTTCCTGCCCTTTTACCAGCGTTGATGTCATATTCGTAAGAGTTCCAGAAGCTGGAAAGACAGTGTGTCCTCCACCTTCACCCTGCACTCCTCAGGAGCTTCCTTCTGTTTCCCAGTAAGAGATTTTATTTTAACAAAGGCACATTAACTGCTATTTATTTCCTTCTGTGCATGCAGTGGGTTTTGATTTTTTTTTCATTTGTTTATAAAATCAGTAGTCAGTGCCCGTTTCCCTTCCCTTGGGGGCTGTAATTGCGTGTTAATTTAAAGGTTTGATTGCGGAACCCAGCACAGCCTTGGTGACCTTGGTCGGAGCCGCCCCGGCTGTGCTGTGTGTGGGTCCAAGCACGCAGCGCTCCCTGTACTTACCATCGTTTGGGAGGAAGTTTCCAGAACCACAACCTCACAGGCCACGTTTAATCACCTCAAACTCTGGGTCTGAGGTTAGTCTGGAAATGAAAATCTATTTGGGTTGATCACAGCCGAGAAGGAAGAGAATGGAGGTATGTCTAAGGGAACCCAGCAGAGCCCCATCGGGGGCACTTCAGTGGGAGCCAGAAGCCAGGTGCAATGCATGCCAGGGTGTTTCGGTCCAGGTTGAACCAGCTGAATGTGTGTGTAGGTGTGTGTGCGTGTGCAAAGTTCACAACCTTGTCTTTCTCATTTGGGCATCTCTGTAGCCTCCTTATTTATTGCCTTCTTTCCAGTTTTTCCTACCCCCTCAGTTCAACTTTCTATTTCAACCTCCACTAGATGAAATTTTTAAAATCAGGGACACTTCCACTCTTTTTTTAAAAACTTTTTGTTAAATAATTTGAATGCTTATTTCTTATTGGCTGTGCTGGGTGTTCATTGCTTCATGGGCTTTCTCTAGTGGTGGTGTGGGGGCTTCTCATCGCAGAGCACAGGCTTCTCATTGCAGAGCACAGGCTTTAGGGCACTCGGGCTCAGTAGCTGCAGCTCCCGGGCTCTGGGGCACAGGCTCAGTAGTTGCGGCACGTGGGCTTAGTTGCTCTGAGACATGTAGAATCTTCTTGGACCAAGGATCGAACCCATGTTTCCTGCACTGGCAGGCAATTTCTTTACCCCTGAGCCACCAGGGAGGCCCTCTGCTTCTTGAAATGCTTTCTGTGGCTTCCTTCCATCTATACTACGAAGTTCAAACTCCTTAATGCAGTGCCCAAGGCCCCTGTCAAGCGGACTCAACCTGGCGGCCTCATCTCTCCTTGCCCGTGGACCTGTAAGTGCCTGTACCAGACCTGTTAAGAGTTCTCTAGTGCACACGGGGTGTCTCTCATCCCAGATC
Organism: Neotragus pygmaeus; assembly: GCA_006410875.1. Taxonomy (NCBI): domain Eukaryota; kingdom Metazoa; phylum Chordata; class Mammalia; order Artiodactyla; family Bovidae; genus Neotragus; species Neotragus pygmaeus. The sequence continues at coordinate 1,045,615 of SJYV01033749.1, forward strand.
TTTGTGCCTGCTGGTCCCCTGCTCCTCCTAACTCTGACAGTGCCAGCACCACTCTCTCTGGAAATCCTTCCTGACAGCTCCAGACCAAATGCAGTTTTTTCCCCTTGTATCCCCGTGTTTATTCCACCGCCATGGCTCTTGTCACCCCCCTGATGAGTTGTTTCTGGCTTTTATTTTTATCTTACCCCCTCTAATAGGTCCCCTACAGATAGTTACTCTTTTATCAGTTTTTATAGCCTCAGGAGCCTGGCTTAGGGCTTCACACACATAGCAGGTACTTTCTAATATTTATTGATTGAATAAGTTCATGCCCTGAGTGTGCATGCATAGATTATAGTTGTGGCTGAGACCCAGCCATCGTTAGTCTTAAAACCCCTTAAAAATTCTGGATACAGACAGACACCATCAATGCTTGCCTTGGACTCCATTTTATAGTTCTTTTAGTCCTTAAGGAGATGTAAGAACAGTGGTAGGCAAACAACAAATCCTAGATGCATGGATCATTAATTTCTCATTTGCTATGTAGATACACTCGTGTGGCCTCGTGGCATCAGAAAGTCTAGATTTTAGGATCCCACCCCACCGCTTACCAGCTGCTGTGTAAATACCAGCAAAGCTCTTAATGTAAAAACAGAAAATAACATTTTAGGGACACCTTCACATATCTTGCTCACTTGTTTCCCCGCAATGCCCTTGGAGGTAGTTATTTATCAACTCACTTTTTTTTTTTTATAGTTTCTTTTTAAAAATTAATTTATTTATTTTAATTGAAGGCTAATTACTTTACAATAATCAACTCACTTTTTTAGGATGGAGAAATGGAGACTCAGAGAAGTTAAGAAACCTGCCCAAGATCCCACTCACAGCACCCAGAAACTCCAAAGTACCCATGCATCTCTGGTTTTCAAACCTGTGCATGTTCTGCTTGACGACTTTATCTCTTCAATTCTGTTTCCCCAGAATTGGAAGAGGAAGGAAGGAGGCTGTGCAAGTTGTCCCAAGTCTCCTGGTATAGGGAGTATAGATGCTCTGGCCTTTCATCTGGTTGATGCTTCTCCTGAACCAAGACTAGTTGCATTGGTCAGACAATGCCCAGCCACTGCTGTCCAGTCCAGCCTGTGTCCTTAATCCCTCTTTATGAGGGTTTACTCTGTGCCAGACAGCATCCTAAGAGCCCTTCATGATCATTATTTCAGTTTATGCTTCATAAAAATTCCTTATGTAACTCTCTTAAGGTAAATACCATAATTATCCCCAACTGGAGAAGGCAATGGCACCCCATTCCAGTACTCTTGCTGGGGAAATCCCATAGATGGAGGAGCCTGGTAGGCTGCAGTCCATGGGGTCACAAAGAGTCGGACACGACTGAGCAACTTCACTTTCACTTGTCACTTTCATGCATTGGAGAAGGAAATGGCAACCCACTCTATAGTGTTCTTGCCTGGAGAATCCTAGGGATGGTGGAGCCTGGTGGGCTGCCATCTATGGGGTTGCACAGAGTCAGACACAACTGAAGCGACTTAGCAGCAGCAGCAGCAGCAGAGGCACATAAGATGTAATAGGCATCCTGTAAAGTCTTACATGCAATTAAACTCATGAACTCTTGGGCCAGACCTCTTTTGCCCTGCACCCCAGCTCTCTGACCTCCATGCAGAACTGCTTCCTGTTTCTTCCACCCGCAGAAGCTTCAGACTTCTGCAAGGATCCAGGTTTCCTCTCTGTGACCCTGGTGGGCTGGTAAGTGGTCTCTGCCCCCTCTGCCTGACGCTATCTGAACTTTAGCTTGGAGCCTTCCCAGGACGTGGGAATTAGGTTGAACAAAGCAGCTCCAGAAGATCCAGGGAAGGAAATAATCAAGTCAAGATACCAGAGTTCCAATCATGGTTCCACCATTTAACCAGCTTGTGCCGGTCCCTCCACCTCTGAGTCAGTTTCCTTATCTGTAAAATGAGGTAGCAACCTCACTGAGCTGCTCTAGGAAATGACACAGGTTCTCTGTGATAAGTAAAGCCTTGTCCTAGTGACCTGGGCTGCCAGAACAGTATACCGTAGACTGGGTGGCTTAAACAAGAGACATTTATTTCTTACAGTTGTGGAGGCTGGAGTCCAAGATCAGGGTGCTCGTATGATAGAATTCTGATGAGAGCCCTCTTCCTGGCTGCCTTCTCACTGTGGGCCCCGGTGGCCTTTCCTGGCTGTGTGCCCCTGTGGAGAGAGAAAACTCTGGTGTCTCTTCCTCCCAGCACTAGAGCCCTGTCCTCGAAATCTCGTCTTCACCTAATTACCTCCCGAAGGTTCCATCTCTGAAGACCGTCACAATGGAGACTGGAGCTTCATTCAACATAGGAATTTAGAGGCGACACAGACATTCAGCCCTCTGTCTGAAATATTCCTCATCATGATGTTAATGAGGAAGAAGCAGCTTATAGGACCGGCCACTAAGACCTCCTGGCTTGGGGGACATATTCAGAGTCCCTGCAAAGCTCTCATGCCTCAAGTCCATGCACTTGGTGTGCTTGGTCGCTCAGTTGTGTCTGATTCTTTGCAACCCCCTGGACTGTAACCCACCAGGCTGCTCTGTCCATGGGATTTTCCAGGAATAATACTGGAGTGAGTTGCCATTTACTTCTCCCAAGTCCATGGACAGTTCCTAATTTTCTAACAGTGCCTGGTGACATGCAGAATAGAGCAAAGATAGAATATCACCTTTCAAGAAATGCCACAGGAGAACTCTGTCTAAATCAAGTTTTATTGTTCCTTATCATCAATTGCAGTTTCAATGTGTCCTAAGGGAGCAGGCCATGGATAGTGTTTAAAAGAATCTACCTAAAGGTTTCCCAGAAAGATCACAATGGACAAACCAGCCATTATCTATGCCCCTCTTTTTTCCAGAACAAATCAAAGCAATATGAAAACCCAGAACCATTTTCTACTCATGAATGTGATCCTCTGTCTTGCTTGAGGTTCACACATAGTGGACAGTGCCTCGGATATGGGACTAAAATGCTACTAGTCACCTTTTGTTGTCTGGATAATTTTCTTTTGGAGGCATGACCATTGATTTCAAACCCAAAGCCCTGGCTTTTTTGAGAGACAGGTAAGCACAGGATCTGAGTGTTTGTTGAGAAAGCTAGGGAGTCTGCACTTCCAGAGGACATACTGCCAACTAACTGACATGATCAGAAGGCAGGTGTGGAGCCTTGCAGCTGCCCAGGCTGCTGGGTGTTAAGAGCAGGGAGAAGCCAGCACCAGCTGGCCGGTGACTCGCATGTAGAGGCACGTGCCTCTGGCTATAGTCCCCATGTTACTGACTCAAGGCTCACTCTGCTCACCGCTTCACGGGCCAATGACTCAACCACGAGGTGTTGAGGCAAGGAATATAACCATTTGGAAAGCCAGCTGACCAAGAAGATGGCAGACTAATGTCTCAAAATAACCATCTTATGGGGCCTAAGATGCCAGGTTCTTTTAAAAATCAGAGATGGAGGGATGTAAGGAAACAAAGTAAGAGGGCCATTAATCTTGCAACTATCTCCTACAGTGACAAGCCTCAAGTAGGGGAATGTGTTAATTTCTTCTTTCCTGCCATGTCCAGATGGACAGGGTCCTGAACAAAGGCACTTTAACAGACAGGCAGAGAGGCAGGATTTTCTGAAGCAGGCCATTACCTATGATTATAACAAAAACAACATAAAGCAAGTCAAAGAAACAGTTCCAATATGGAGTCAGAATTGGCTTTTCCCCGCAACACCCATACTCCTGGGTTCATCTGGGGGATTTACATCAGGGCCTCCACTTCTGACTGACAGGTAGAGACTTCCCTGACCTTCTCTCTGATCTTCCATCTCTCTCCTCCCTCTTGCCTTCTTCCCTTTCTTTTGCTCAGGATGGCTGTGTGTTGGAATGGAAGGAGAAGGGTGTATTTTGGGTGGGGTTTGGGGACTGAATTAGTGGAACATGGAGAATAAGTGAAAGAAGGAAATTTTGGTTCCTTTTCGTTCTTCCCATCTGGACTCCAAAGGCAACATGCTGGCAGAGTGGGCGGCTCCCATCTCGCCTTAGCCACTGCAAAGCAGTTGTGTAGCTGCTCTGGGCCACAGTTCTCCATCTAGATAGCATCGCTGTGATAACCCAGTGAGATAGCCAGTGTGCATATGGCTCAAAAGTGCTCTTTATTTATTTATTGCACTTATATTAATTATAACATCAAGAGTCATAGCACTTTCTGTGTGCCAAGTACCGATCAAAAACTTTTATGTATACTGACTCTTGTATCTCATCCTAATTTTTGGAGGTAGGTACTATTACTATCACAATTTTATAGGATTTGAAACTGAGGCACAGAATTAAGTACCTTCCTCAAGATCACACAGCTAGTGGATGGGGGAGCTGGGGTTCAAATCGCAGCTCTCTTGCTCCGGGGCCTGGGCTCTTAACCACTCTTATAAACATTGGCCACAATCTTTTTATTGTTATTTTTGGCCAGGCCGAGTGGTATGCAGTGTCTTAGTTCTCTAGCCAGGTATGGAACCCGCATCTCCTGCAGTGGAAGTGTGGAGTCCTAACCACCCAGCCACCGGGTAAGTCCACTAGCCGCAGTCTTACAAGGAGGAAGATGCTCGGGTCCTGGTAGAGTGGACAGCGTCCCACTCCTGTCCTCCCTGTGCCCTGGCTTCCGTTTGTGCAGTGGCCTCAGCCCTCTGTACTGGGAGCCCCCAGCCACCCATCTTGTCTGCCCTTGCTGGGATCTGCTCCATCTCCAAGATTCTAGACCGCGTCAAATGAAAATCTGCCTCTTTGCTGGCTGTTCGGGCAGACACTCAGGGTAGGCACCTCTGGTCTGTTGATTTCTTCCATCTCAACCCGGCAACCCTCCGCACGCTGCCACACATGTTAATACAAATGTGTCTTGTCCTGAGGTCCTGTTGAGTCTCCCTGTCCAGTGCGTCCGTCACCGTCGGGTCCCCAGTGCCGCTGTCCCTGTCCGAGTCTCATCGTGTGTTGGCATCTGTGACAGCACTCTCCTGACTGCTCGCTTCCGGCGGCCACTGAACTGAACCAAGCCAGCTTCTGAAGGCTTTGCTCTGTCGTGCTCTGTCCTGTCTGGGAAGATTCAGTCACCCATGGCCTGATATATAAAGCCTAGCCTCCTTAACCTGTTGTCTCAGGGCTCCTGTGATCAGACTTCTCCAGCATGGCTCCTTCTGGTACTTCTCTTCATCTGTGCTGTGACCCAGGAAAGCACAAGTCCCTACTGTTCCTGAGAGTGCCTTGACTTCCTACCTCTCTGCCTTTGCTCAAGCAGTCCCACTTCCTGAAGGGACTTCTCTGGACCAGCCTCCATCTTCAATTGTGTCTGGGAAACCCTAAGGCCCTTGGCTGATGCTTCTTGAGAAACCTTTCACGATGCATCTGACGGATGTGTCTTTCTCCTCTGGGCCCCTCTGACACTCTGTTGCCCTCTGGTCTGGGGAAGAGCATGGGCTTATTTTCCAGTCAACCTAGATCTGTGTCCTAGATACCAATGCAGTTCAGTTCAGTTCAGTTCAGTCGCTCAGTCATGTCCGAATCTTTGCGACCCCATGGACTACAGCATGCCAGGCCTCCCTGTCCATCGCCAGCTCCCGGAGCTTACTCAAACTCATGTCCATTGACTCGGTGATGCCATCCAACCATCTCATCCTCTGTCGTCCCCTTCTCCTCCCACCCTCAATCTTTCCCAGCATCAGGGNCTGGTGTGCTGCAATTCATGGGGTCGCAAAGAGTCAGACACGACTGAGCGACTGAACTGAACTGAACAAGCTGTGATTCCATCCTTCATCCTCAAAGAATTTACAGTCAATTGGGCAGTCTAGACAAACGCTTAAGAAATGTCCTCACAGTTCTCTTCACTTTGGCCTCTTGTAGATTAAGAAGCCGTGGTACCCCAGTCTGGGCGGAGGAGAGCCCCTCTTGGCCTCCTCTGGTAGTGCCATTCCTTAAGACTCGATTACAGCTTTGTTCCCACCAAGCACTTCTTCCCATGTGATCTCATCTACTTCTCTGCCATGAATGTGTCCTCTGCCCTGAAAATTTCAAAACTTGTCTCCAGTCAAGACCTGATACATCCACTTGAATTTCTAATACACATCTCACACTTAGTATATCAGAAACAAAAAAACTCTTAATCTTTCTATGTCTATAAATAACTTCTGTCTGTCCACTGGCCCAGCTAGACATATGATCCTCAATCCACTCATTTACTCCAAGTACTCATGACAAAAATCTGGGACCTGTCTTAATAACTGCCCCTCACATATTGCCTAAACCATGTTACTTCTTCCTTCAAAATACTTCTTAAACCCATCTACTTCCCTCCATCTCAACTTAACCAACCTGCTCTAAACCATCATCATCTCTCACCTGGATTCCTAATGGAAGTACCTAACAAAACTCCCTGAATCCCCTCTTATCGTTCTTCCCTTCCTCATTCTTCATGAAAATAGTTTGCAAATGCAAATTGTATATTTCCCTACATGAAGTCCTCAGTTGGCCTCCCGTCCTATATAAATGCCTCAATCCCTTGCCAAGGTCCACAAAGCCGTGGATTACCTGCCCCCACCCACTGCTCATGCCTTGTCTCACTCCTTCTGTTCATCATTCTTCCCAGACACTGGTCTTCTTCCAATTTCTTCAACACACTACACTCTTCCTGATTCAGGCCATGGGCATATATTTTCTTTCTGCCTTAAACAATCCCTACCTCCTCCTTGACCTACCTAATCCATATCATCTTTTTGGATCTCTTCTTGAATGCCATTTTCTTAAAGGAAATTTCCCTTTTGCCCCTATCAAAATCAGGTATTTTAACTCACTAATCATCTCTTTTTATTCCTTCCCTATATTTATCGATTTTAAAATATCTATTTTTTATATTTATTGAATATGTTCATCTCACTTAAGAGACTAGAAGTTTTATAGGGTGCAAATATGTCAAACTTGTTCCCTTTACTATTTGCCCTTTGTTATAGCTTATATCCAGCATAGTTTACCATACATGGTAGGGATTTGGCTATCATCCAGGCTGCACAGGAGATTTTATAGGGTGTTATCACAGGCTGAATATTTGTGTTTTTCCCTCTAAATTTGTATGTTGAAGTCNAATCCAAAGTCTCTATTTCCATCTCCTGTCTTGGTTACCTAACTCTTTACCTAAAATGGAGTTGGGATCCTAGGCAGACAACCAGAACAGAAATGTTTTTAAAATTTCCGGGTAGGACTGATCTGTAGATCAAGGAATAAGCTCTATTCTCAAACAGTATAAAAGCAGGGGCAGACCCACTGTATGACACTAGTTTTCAGCTTTGGCTATGCTTCATAATTATTTGGAGAATAATTATAAATAAATTAATAACTGTATTTTATTTATCTATATTATATCTATACTAAAGTTATAATATAATATATATTTATAGTATAAATATATTATATTTATAATATGTTATAAATAAAAATAATTACTATTTTTTAAAAATACTAATGACCATCTACAGAGAATTATTTTTAAAATTGTCTAGAGTATGGCCTTGGCATCAAAAATTTTTAAACTCTCCCAGGTGATTCCCGGGTCACTCAGTGGTAAAGAATCTGCCTGCCGATGCAGGAGACATGGGTTCGATCCCTGGGTCGGGAAGCACCCCTGGAAATGGCAGTCCACCCCAGTAATCTTGCCTGGGAAATGCCATGGACAGAGGAGCGTGGCAGGCTACAATCCATGGAGTCTCAAAGAGTTGGACACAACTGAGCAACTGAGCAAGCAGAGACCAAAACTGAGAACCAGTGCTTAGGAAAGATAGAACTGATATCTTAGAAGGTGAGGCTGGAGCTGCTTAAATGTCTGCTGTACCAAGGGCAGGACCCAGGAGGCATTCTAGTGACCCCGGCAGTACTGGGAAGAGAGGTGGACGAGGGGGCAGGCAATAGAGGTCAGCCAAGACAGGAAACCAAACCGTCCTGCTAACCGCCCACAGCAATCATGGTGGGAGCCGAGGGGTTGACTCTCGTGGACTGGCTGGTAATTACTTTGTGTACTTAAATCTGAACTCTCGAAATGGATCGTAAGCGCTCTTAAGTTTCAGATACTAGAACCCAGAAGAGGTCTACCATCTTCCTCATTAGATGCCCTGTCTCTGGAGGGCAGGGCCTATAGTTATGCTCCTTGACCGTCTCCCAAGCTGCAGATCACAACATATTGTGCCTGGGACACAACAGAGGATGCTGGGGGAACTTTCACTGGAGGTGTGGTCATCTTTGGAAAGGGTAATATTTTTACATAAATTCATTGTGGAAGCCATTCTGCTTTCATGTCTGAAATAGGGGATGTGCTTGTGCAGAACTTAACTGAAGCCACCCTTTCCTGCAAGTCCATAAGCTTCTTGCCACAAGGTCTGGCCTCCTGTGCTTTCCCTCTGGGGCAGGTATGCAGGCCTCTGCTGCTGCTGAGACTGGCCTTGCCAGAAAAGCGTGAAGGAGAGTCACTGGGTCCTGAGGGCTGTGATTTTGAGGTTGATACTAGAGCCTTCGGGGTGGGGTGGAGGGAGCGGGCAGATTTCACAAGTCAGCAGAAAGGCTGCCAAGTCTATGTTTGCCAAATGACTGTGTCCGTGGTTCTCAGAACTGGGCAATTTCACTGTGTCTGATTGAAAAATCGTATCTGTGGTCTCGGGCAAGACGAGAATAAAGAAATAATATACCTAATATTTGTATGCATGTGGGCAGAAAAACTTTGACAGTTTGAAAAGTCATCCTTCCAAAGTTGAAAGTCACAAAGGGCAAGCCAGTTTGCTGACAATTTGGTCAGAAATCCAGCAATAGGCCATGTAGCCATGATACCAAAAGGAGATAGAAGTCAGAAACTTAAATTTGTTGAGCAGCTGTTTGATTTGTACAAGTTGTTTGGTAAAGGGTAGATCATTTCATACTTGCCACACTCTATGTTACCCAAGAAGATATTTTCAAAATATGAATATGAGATTGTAACCCATCTACTTAAAGCCCTTCAGTGGCTTTCCAGAGCTATTTAGAATGGAAAACTAAAACTTGATGTGGCCCACAAGGCCTTGCATAGGCTGGCCCCACATTGCCTGTTCCAGCCCAGCAGTTCTCTTGTGAACCCTGTGCCCACCCTCTGTGGACTTCCCAGATGGTGCTAATGATAAAGAACCCATCTGCCAGTGCAGGAGACATAATGAGACACGGTTTCGACCTCTGGGTCAGGAAGATCCCCTGGAGGAGGGCATGGCATTGCACTCCAGTATTCTTGCCTGGAGAACCCCCGTGGACAGAGGAGCCTAGTGGGTTACAGTCCATGGGATTGCAAAGAGGCGGACACAGCTGAATGACTTAGCACGCGTGCACGACCTCCCTCTGCAGGGCACTAACACCCGTGCTCCCCTCTCCTGGAACCCCTTCTCCTACCCCCCCAAACCTTAGCCTCCAATCGACCTTTACCCTTTACTCTTTCCTTCAGATCCAAGGAAAGTATAACAGTCAGTGCCCAGGCAGGAGACTGAAACCACACCAGTTATTCGAACCAACTGGCTATAACACAGTATTTTATAAACTAAGTGCCGTGTTATAAAGTAGATAACAGAAGAGAGGTGGGAACCTACAGCCCCTGTGCCAAATCCAGCTCAGGATCTGTTTTTGTATGACCAGTTAGCTAAGAATAGTTTCTACAGTTGTTAATAGTTGTTATTTTTCTAAAAAGTGGGACTTTGCTGGTGGTCCAGTAGCTGAGAATCCGCCTCCCAATGTGGGGTACATGGGCTTGATCCCTGGTCAGCAAACTAAGATCTCACACGCCACCAAAAATAATAAATAAATTTTTTTAAAAAGGCATGTGCCCGACAAAGTCTGACGTATTTACTACCCTGACTTTACAGAAGAAATTTGACAATCTGTGCTCTTTGGCATCACAGAGGTAACAACTGTGAGCACAGCTACCCACTCTGGGACTGCAGAGACACAAGTTGCAATTACGAAAACCTAGATGCTTAAAGAAGGGACCCAAGGCCTGCCACCTAGACCTCTGAGAAGGGAGCAGCCGCGGCTGGTGCGCTGTCTCTGAGGTGGGGTGTGATGAAGCTGGTTCCACGAGTAGTAGGAAAACCGCACATCCTCCCATGCTGTTGCCATGGGAAGGGGTCACTGCTGTGCAAGTCAAGAGGCCTCGGCTTTGCACAAGCTTCCTTGGTGGCTCAGACGGTAAAGAATCCACCTGCAATGCGGGCGACCCGGGTTCGACCCCTCGGTCAGGAAGACCCCCTGGCAAAGGGAATGGCAACCCATTCCAGTATGCTGGCCTGGAGAATTCCATCGACAGAGGAGCCTAGTGAGTTGCAGACCTCTTTGTGGAGTCACAAAGAGTCGGACATGGTGAGCGACTTACACTTTCACTTTTCACTTGCCCTTGCCAGGCGCCACCCACGGATACGGGAAGCCCAGAGGCATCAGAAAGAAAGCAGCAGGATCTGTCTCTCCCCCTCCAGACTTTCTGTCCCCCTCCATCAGGGCCCTCTTGGAAAAGCCCAACAAAAATGCAGTTTGCAAAGGAAAAAATGTCGTTTGCAGCGCTCTGGCCCCCCAGATCACAGCGCATACTGTAGAGGAGTAGGTTTAAGGATCATAATTTAATAAATGGGACAGGAAGCCGTCCCTGAATTCCACCATGTGCTCAGGGCCTTCCATCGTATCGTCACGGCGCCGTGTGCCTTTCCCCCATAGCACTTCCTGCGGTTGATGATAATAAGAGCAAACCCTTAGATAGACTTAACCACGTGCCAGCATAGTTCTAAGATTTAATCACAGTTTCAAGATTGAATCCTCAGAACAACCTTGTGTAGATACTGATATTATTCCCACTTTACAGATAATGAAACCAAAGCATAGAGAAGTTGAAATAACTTACACAAGGCGCCACTCGGCTAGTAGGTGAAAGACAAGACTGAACTTCAGCAGTTTTGTTCCAGGATCTTGACACTAAACCACACAGCCCTTCCCCTTTGTTTCAGTTTTATGTTCGTGAATCTTGATTCAATGTGCGCCTTCCAAATTAGACTGCCTTCATGAGGGCGGGCACTGGGTCTCTTCCTGCTGATCACTGCCTCCCCTGTGCCTGCCACAAGGTCTGGCATGCAGGAGGCTTTCAGTGAAGATTTCTTGAATGGATGAATAAATGGATGAGGAATTGCAGTCACAGAAAAGTAAAGCCAACAGGTAACTGTCAGAGCTGGGTTTCAAATCCGGGTCTGTGTGACTCTGGAATCCATATTCTTCCCAGGCATGAGCTGGCAGTTGCGTGCTTGCCATCCAGTGATACACAATGATGGCCCCAAGGCACTGTAAATGCACTGCTATTCTCTGTGTTTTGGACAAATTATAGTGTTCCTTGTGGTCTTCGGGTTACCCAGAATGTGTGAAATACATGTCTGTAATTCCCCACCCCGTGATTGGGCTGCAGGAGAGAAATCACTGTGCTCTGTAAATACAGTCCCCAAACCCAGGGAGCTGAGTCTTCTAGTAAAGCTTTTTCAGACACATACCGTGTTAACCAAATGTAGTCGTGTCCAGTAAGGCTTTTAGCAGTGTGGGTAGGGGATTCTTGTACTTTTTATTCCGCATAAAATTCCTGTTCTAGGATTTGGATTTTTTTTTTTAAGAAGAGGATACTTCGTACATATGCTCTTCTTTTTTACAAAGAGCATAAAGAAAATGTTGTATTTAAAATATTGAAAAACAACAGTGGTTCTTTGAATAAATCTGAACAAAATCAAATGATGTTCATGAGTTCAGGACAACATTCGTGCCCCTCAGCATGTCATCCTTTTTTTTCTTTTGGCTGCACTGCTGCTTGCAGGATCTTACATCCTCAACCAGGGATTGAACCTGTGCCCTCAGCAGTGAAAGCACAGAGTCCTAACCACTGGACCACCAGGAGATTGCTTTTGCTGGGGGCTGGGGCATGTCATCTTCTAAACCTCTCTACCCCACATTGCTCACCCACTTGCAGGGCTCCACAGGCAGCATTTCCTCTTTTCTGTGTACCTTTGCAATACCGTCCACTCAGAGTGAAGCCAACATCCCCACGATGGTATGTGAGGCATTCCATGGTGTACCCTCAGAACAGCCCAGGTGCCCTTTCTCTATTCCTCCATCTGGGGCCAGCACAGAAGAATCAGACAGAAATAGCAGAGCAAGGCAGAAGGGCAGTAGATTTCCCAAACATTCATTCATTCAGTTCACCTTTTAACCAACCAGTAAGATGGAGTCACTCAACGGAGTCAGCTGAGTTTTCAATGTGGTCTATTTTAACCGATGAAGACAATCTTCGTTTCCTGTGCCGATTGTCTCAGGTGTTCCCATGAACAGTAGTAGCTCCAGAAACTCTGTATTAAGAGTGGTCCAAGGCAGTAACCTGGCTAGATGGGGCACTGGGAGAAGGGATATAGGGAGGAGTCCCAGAGCTATTTGTCTGGTAAGCATATTATTTTTATTTGAGTTTTTGTTTATTGGGTTGCAGACATCTGTCTGAGAATCTGTAGATTTCACAGCCACCGCTAGTGAAAGGAGATCCTAGATCTCTGCTGGTTAAAACCAGCAGAGATGGGCTTCCCTGGTGGTCCAGTGGCTAAGACTCTGCCCTTCCACTGCAGGGGGCGTCACTTCCATCCCTGGTCAGGGAACTGAGATCCAGCATGCTGTGTGGTACAGCACACACACACACATACGAAGGCAAGCAGAAACACAAACTTGATCTAAATTAAGAAAAATAGAGAATCGAAAGTTATATAAGTATTGGCCAGACAGAGCCAGTCAGTGGAATTCAGGCAGGCCCAAGGGAATAACTGGGAACGGGGGCTGGTAGGTCCTCAGAAATCTGCTAGCTTCTCTGTTCTCTTATTGCTAATTAGCCAACTTCTTCTACTTCACACTTTCTCATTGTGGGAAACATGACTGCCCCACAGCTCCCAAGTTTATATTAAACTTCTAGCCTCAAAGACATAAAGCCATCTCTTAGTCCTAATACTAAGTTATCAAAGAAAGCATTGATCGGTCCAGCTTGAGTCAGCTGGCCACCCTGGTCCGGTCAGTGACTGGAGAGAAGGATCACTGTGCATCAGGGCTGCTGGGGGGTGAACACACGTGTGTTGGTCATGGGGGGTGATTTTGATCTGGACAGGCACTCCAAAGATGCTACTCTATTTTTAAAAGGGCATTTATAACCCCTGGGGAAAACATGTCCATGACACGTCTGGGCACACAGAACAGTTGATCACTGCTTGCTGGAAGGGCCCGCAGAGGTACCTGTGAAATGATCTATTGACTGAGCTGTGGATTAAGCTGTTATTTCTGTAACAGTGCCTTAGTTATTTGACTCCTGACTGTCTGGTAGCCTCAAACAGTGGGACATCAATAATAGTAAGAATGGTGAAAACTTACCTGGCACGTTAACATACCAGACCCTGTTTTAAGCATCTTGTTTTGTGTTGCTGTCGTTACGTCATTGTGTCTGACTCTTTTGACCCCGTTACTTTTTGTTAATTCATTTAAATTAATCCTCATAACAATGCCATGAAGTAGATACCAATATTATTTCCATTTTATAGATCTGGCAGCTGAGGCATAGAGAGGTGAAGTCATTTACCCAGAGGGACACCACCAGTGAGGGGTGGGGTCAGGACTTGAACCCCAGCAGTCTACTTCAGGGCCTGTGCTTCCAGCAGGCACGGTGGGAGTTACATCGCCTGCATTGGCAGGAAGGCTCTTAACCACTAGCACCACCTGGAAAGCCTCGGGCTGCAAGCTTTGTGCACCCCTATCACCCTGTGGCGTCGCTGGAAATGGCAAGTGTCTTCCTTTAGTCTATTGACTATGGCAGGAAAGTTTGTAGTACATATTTAAATGACTTCCATTGATAGAAGGATCTCAAATGAGAATTCAAACTGCTAAGCTTTAATTCTGGCTCTGTCACGGACTAGCAGACCATTGGCAGACAATTTCTTTGTAGCCTCAGATTTCTCCTTTGTCAAGGTTAGGCTGGGTCAATGAAAGGTATCTGGAATATTCTTTCTGCACATGTCCTTTCTATGTCCTGCAGTCTTCCACATCCTTCCTTGGCCTTGGCAGACACTGCTAATCAATCATAACACTGCTGTCTGAACTCAGATGAGACTTCTCGGTATTTATCACAGAGCTCCCAGCACCCACTTACCATTGATTCAGGTTGGCTTCCTGTTAAAACTTGTTATCTCTAGATTAGATGATTCACAGAGCTCCTGTAAATTCTTAAAATCCATAGCTCTCTTAAAAGAAAGCAGTAATTCCTTTTGTTGTTGTTGTTTTAAAGGTTTCATTTTCATCTGTATAAAAACTCATTCAACAAATATTTTGATTTTTTAAGTCTCATGCAGACCGTCCCTCTTCCAGTTATTCCAATCTAGATTGTAATTATGATTTGAATGTTGCTTGTTCTGAAACCCTCGAAAACTTTGCTAATAAATTACACTAAGAAGTTGGACTAACTTGACCTTAAACTTACATTTTAGGTCAACTTGAACTTGAATAATCACTGTTTGCAAACACAAGTTTAAAGTTTGGGAATTTGCTTTTTCAAAAACAATGAATAAGTGAGGAAAGAAAGCCCTGAATTTTAAAGTACTTCAGGTGAAAAAAAAANTTGCTTTTTCCATGATCCAGAGGGTGTTGGCAATTTGATCTCTGGTTCCTCTGCCTTTTCTAAAACCAGCTTGAACATCTGGAAGTTCACAGTTCAGATATTGCTGAAGCCTTAAAAGGTACAATTAATTATACGGGAAAATCTACTTATATGGACGAGCTCATTCCCTGGAGAAATGATTTGTTGCTATGAATTACTGTGAATCACAAAGCTGGACGAGGGCTAGTCAGCTAACTAGTCTCCCACCAAAGGGATAAATGTCATGCCCTAATTTATGTATGGTATTTAATCCTTCCTTCTCTCCATTTCCAAAAAGTATCACATTGATGAGTAAGGTTGAATTTGACAGCCAAAAGGAAGCTGACATTAGTAATTTATTTTTAACACTCAAATTAACACTCTGTTATGCAGTTTCAGTATTATTCTGTTCTTTTTCATGTGGATGGTTGTTTTTTTTTTTTTTTCTCATCAACCAGATTGCAGGTTCCTTAACATAAGGAACAAGGTCATAAAGGTGATCAAGTTAGCTCTGTGTATCTTCAGACTTAGATGTAGCTTATATTTATCCATTGTCTCCTATGTGTGAGCTCTTATGCAAGGCATTTTTCATGTTAGCTCATTCAATTTTTATGTTGTTTCAAAAATCTCATGATATAGATATTACCAATATTTTCACACTTTGAGGAGTAAGAAACCTAAAGTTAGGTGATTTTTTTTTAGGTAACTGATATTTCTACATCTTGTCAATGAACTTGAATTCAGGTCCTGAATAGCAGGTCCAGTTGTATTGAATCATAGGTTTTAGCCATGCCTGTCCTTCGTCTTCTCCTGAAGTCCAGTATCATCTCAGAATATTTTTTAGATCTTGAATTATTTATTTTCCTTTTGTCATTTAGACCCTAGCTTATAGATCAAGTTTCACATCTATTCTGCAGCTTAGCACCCATCAAAGAAGTTTTATATATGATAGAGCCAAGGTGCATTTTTCTTTATTCTTCAGTTATTTTTCTTTTCCTACTCACATAGCTTATGGTTAAATTATTTTCCTTAGACTTTTGTACTAAAATAATTTGCCTTTGGGTAGAGGCCAAGCATGGACCATTTTCAATTCTCTACAAGACTGTTTCTTTAAGCAGTTCAAGAGAAATAATTCCTATGTCTTACCACTGGCATTTATACGTTGGTTACATAGGGCAATCAGTGCTAGAATGCAGTTTCTCTTCAAAACCTGGCATCTTCTCACTTCACCTACCCTTGGGAAACAGCCCAATAGCTACACAGAAAACAAAAGCAAGGACCCAAAAGCCCACACTAGTTACTGTTTCCAGATTCAGGGCAGTTTGTCTCCTTTGTGTTGAGTCTGCAATTTTAATGAAGCTATTTAATTTTCCACTTTTAGCATAGCTGTGCATAAAAAGTCTGTCTTACCTTAGAAGAAATGAAGAATTGGACAGAAAAGTCCTCAGACCAAATAAAATAATTATATGGTTTACATTTGTCAAGCACACCTTGTGCCAGGAATAATGCTAAGTGCTTCATCTGCATTATTTTAGTTAAGACCTATAACCCTCTGTGATAGACATCAGTTCAGTCGCTCAGTTGTGTCCAACTCTTTGCGACCCCATGAATCGCAGCACGGCAGGTCTCCTTGTCCATCACCAACTCTCGGAGTTCACTCAGACAAACATCCATCAAGTCGGTGATGCCATCCAGCCATCTCATCCTCTGTCGTCCCCTTCTCCTCCTGCCCACAGTCCCTCCCAGCATCAGAGTCTTTTCCAATGAGTCAACTCTTCGCATGAGGTGGCCAAAGTACTGGAGTTTCAGCTTTAGCATCATTCTTTCCAAAGAACACCCAGGACTGATTTCCTTTAGGCTTTACTGGTTGGATCTCCTTGCAGTCCAAGGGACTCTCAAGAGTTCTCCAACACCACAGTTCAAAAGCATCAATTCTTCGGCACTCAGCTTTCTTCACAGTCCAACTCTCACATCCATACATGACCGCTAGAAAAACCATAGTGTTGATTGCTGTTACTGCTAAGTTGCTTCAGTCATGTCCTACTCTGTGCGGCCCCATAGACGGCAGCCCACCAGGCTCCCCCGTCCCTGGGATTCTCCAGGCAAGAACACTGGAGTGGGTTGCCATTTCCTTCTCCA
>SJYV01033749.1:1065021-1075244 GCA_006410875.1 Neotragus pygmaeus
ATAGTTTAGATTTACAGAAAAGTACAAAGCTATTACAGAGAGTTCATGTATGCCGCTCACCTAGTCTTTCCCCATGCTAACATCTTACATTTCCATGGTACACTTGTCAAAGCTAAGAAACTGATGTTAGAACGTTACTATTAACTAAACACTGCAGATTTTATTTGAATTTTACCATTTTTTCCACTAAGGTCCGTTTTCTGTTCCAGGATCCAGTCCAACGTACCACGTTGCCTTTGGTTGCCATGACCCTCTATGATGTCTGATCTATGACAACCATTCCTTATTTTTCACAACTTTGACATTCTTGTAGAATGCCCTTCCCCCAGCTGGGTTAGTTTGATGTTCTCTCATGATTAGACCAGGGTTATGTGCTTTTTGAAAGAATATAACAGAGGCAGAACCCTTGTTCTCAACCACTTTCTGTATCATTTTCAGATGTGCCAATATTATGAATGGGCAGAGTGTTTCTTTTTTTTTAACCTATTTATTTACATATTTATTATTTATTAATTACTTGCTTGTTTACTTACTCCTAACAGCAAAGAATCTGCCTGCAGTGCAGGAGACCATGGTTCGATTCCTGGGTTGTTTGACAAGTGTACCATGGAAATGTAGGATGTTAGCATGGGGAAAGACTAGGTGAACGGCATACATGAACTCTCTGTAATAGCTTTGTACTTTTCTGTAAATCTAAACTATCAAATCAAGTTTGTTTTCTTTAAAAAAGAGATGAAGAGCAGGTTTCTAGAGTCAGTCTGATCTGATTCTGAGTCCTAGATCTGACATTTGTTACCGCCGAGTGACCTTAGACAAATGACTTATTATTTATTTAGATGCATCAGGGCTTAGTTGTACCACAGCAGGTAGGAATCTTAGTTCCCTGACCGGGGATTGAACCTGAATTCCCTGCATTGGAAGACAGATTCTTAACCACTGGAACACCAGCAAAGTCCCAGGAAGAGTATTGCTATTTGCCATTCTACCAAAGAATGAACTATAGCTCTAGTGTGATACTGGGAGAAGAGAAGGGTGTTCATTTAAAAGTAAGAAATAATTAAAAGTCTCATAATGACATTCTTATTTCGATTTGACAATTGATAGCTTGGTAATTAATGTCAGCACTGAGGATTTCCTAATGAAGTGGTGTGTCAGGTGAAGAGAAGTTCCAATATTTTCGTGCTGGAAATTTTTCCAAGAGAAGTAAGCCAAAAGATGATAAATACTCTATTTAGAGAAATTACCTTTAGTACAATTTATGATAATAAAACATTTAGAAAGAGCCTAAATACCTAACAAGTGAGGAATATTTATACAAATTATGGTAATTCCCATAATGGTTTATTATACAACGTTTTAAAATGATGTTTGTAAAAGGTGGTAATAGTATAGACACTATTTAGTGGGAAAAGCAAGATGTAACATTGCATATTCATTACAGTCACAGCTAACAATTGTCCAAAAATGACTGCAAGAAAATATACTAACATAGCAATAGTGATTGTCTTTGGGTAGTGGGAATATAAGTTTTATTTTCTTCTACTTCTCTATACGTTCCATGAATTAGGATGTTTGTGGTTTTTTTCCATTTAAAAATTGTATCTTTTCAAAAGAATATACTCTTCAATCGCTAAAAGAATATTCTGTGAATTGAAAAGAATTACACGGAAGAATCTTTGAGAGCAAGATGCATGGAATTAAGTTTCATTCTGTTCCTAACCCCTAAGCTCTAACAGTCTCTGAGGTCAGAAGCTAACTCTGAGTGTGAGGGGTTGAGAAGAGGTAGGAGGCGTTCTACCACTGCCAGCTGACACCACCGGCACCCCCGTGTACACACTCCCAATTCCTCAATAGCTCTCTGAAGAAAAGGGGTGTACTTGCGGCAGCTTGACTGTAGGCTGAGGCGGAGGTGGACCCTTATCAGCTCTGTGATCCTGAATCAAGAGGCAGTGTAAAGAGGGGGTTAAGGGCAGTCCCACTGCCTGGATTTAAGCATTAGGCAGGTTAACTCTCTGTGCCTCTGTTTCCTCATCTACAAAATGAGCATAATAATAATATCTACCTTATGAGACTTGGGGCCTTCCGACTTAAAAAGTTAATACCTGTAAAGTGCTTAGAACAGTGCGTCGCTCACAGTAGGTGTTCAGTGGGTGGTATTTAATATAATGGCTTGAGACTGAACAGTTACATTTTTCACTGGGAATTCAACAGTCCTCTACTAGACGATTTCTTAGGTAATCTCCAGCTCAAAAATGCTGGGATCCACTCTCCAGAGGCTGTGTGTTTAGTCGCTCAGTGCTGTCTGACGTGGCGACCCCATGGACTGTAAGCCTCCAGGCTCCTCTGTCCGTGGGATTCTTCAGGCAGGAATACTGGAGTGGGTTGCCATTCCCTTCTCCAGGGGATCTTTCTTACCCAGGGATCAAACCTGCGCCGCCTACATCTCCTGCACTGATGGTGGATTCTTAACCACTGAGCCACCAGGGAAGTCCTTTCCAGAGGCTACAACTTTTCAAATTGTGACTCTGAAAAATATGTACGGTTTAAATGTGGCTAGAAACTCACTAATATCTATTCAAATGGAAGAATAGCTTATAAATCTCTGCTTTAATTTCTAAAAGTCACAAAAGCATGTCTCCAAAGGACCTCCAGTTGAAGGCCATTGCTCCTGGTTCTTCCTGCTGGATCATGTTAAAAAAAAAAAGAATGGATGAATTCTTACAGCCAAAAACTCGAAGTTCTTTTGTGGCCGCATTCGATATGAGTTAACACTTTGGACATTTTATAAAGTAGTTCATTAATTTATTTGAGGTGGTAAGCATTGTGTAACTAAGAATGCCAAGCCCTCAATATTTAATTCAATATTAAGAATAATACCAGTATAGGCAAAGCACCTTGACTTGTTCATGGGTTAGTGGATACAGAGAAACTATTGAAAAGCTTAGCCTCCAGAACACTTAAAATTTGGGGAAGAGTTTGGCTAGTGAAGTGAATATTTGGGTTTGAGGACTTAACTTTGGAACACTATCAAAAAACATCCTTGGTACCTGGTTGGTGACTATGGCCAAGAAGAAGCTGTGAAGACGGAGAACTGAAGTCCAAGGTGAAAGCACCACCCTCTTAATGGAGGGATCTGGGTCCCCTAGGGAAGTTTGTTCTTGCTGGCGGGGAGCTCTTAGCTCCGACCCAGCCCACTGAGGGCCCAGACAGCAGGGACCCAGTCCATTTATATGGAGCAAAGAGGGTCTTGGACTCACAGCAAGAATGTAATCCAACCTACATGTTTTAGATTTAAATTAATCCCAAATCAAGTCAGTTCAAGGATGTTTTAACCCCACTGAGATGAGTTTATAACTTCTACAGAAACACACTTGCAAAGCATTTTGCAGCCTCCAGTGCTGGAATCACCTTTGGAGCCCGACACACCTGGGTTTGAATCCCAGATCCACAATTTGTGAATCTGAGACGAGGGAAGGGGCTTCCCTGGTGGTCCAGTGGTTAGGAAAACCCCTGCCAATTCAGGGGACAGGGGTTTGATCCCTGGTCCAGGAAGATCCCGCGTGCCACAAGGCAGCTAAGCCCATGCGCCCAACTACAGAAGCTCGTGCGCCTAGAGCCTGTGCTCCACGACAGGAGAAGCCACCACGACAAGAAGCCAGGAGCAGCCCCCACGGACGACAGCTAGAGGAAGCCCACTCACAGCTATAAAGGTGCAAGCCCAGCCACAGACAAAATAATAAAGAAAAGCTGGAGAAAACAGGGACTTCTCTGGTGGTCCGGTGGTTAAGAATCTGCCTTCCAATGCAAAGGACATGGGTTCGAGCCCTGGTCGTGGAACTAAGGTTCCACATTCTACAAGGCAGCCAAGCCCCTGAGCTGCAGTGAAGCTCCCACACACCACAGCTAAGACCCAGTGCAGCCACGTAAATATTTTTTTAAAGAAGAAAATAAATTATGCCACAGTTGAAAAGAGAAAGTGGGGCAAATTACTTAGGCTTTCTGTTCCCCAGCTCCTTTTAGAGATGCTGGGAAGCTAATGTAACCTTCTGTTTCGAAGTGCTAAGCACAGAGCTGGTCACAGAGTGAGCATCAGTAAGTGGTGGCCGGTGGTGCTTTGTCTTTGCTCATCACAGCCGCTCTTTGTGTGGGTGCTGCTGTGGCCCCACTTTTCAGATGAAGAAAGTGAGGCTTAGGGAAGCTGTGTTCAAGCGCAGATATACAGAAGCAGAGGCAGTGCCAACCTGTAAGGCCCATCTTCAGACTTAACTTCTAGACCTTCCCACTGCAGAACAAAGAGTTTCCTTTGAATGCTGCACCAACCACACATTCACTTCTATCCGTCAAATAACAAGTGTCTTTTGAGCAGTTGCTTCTTTTTCTCTTAACTTTTCATTTTATATTGGAGTATAGAACGGCTACCCACTCCAGTATTCTGGCCTGGAGAATTCCGTGGACTGTATAGTCCATAGGGTCACAAAGAGCTGGACATGACTGAGTGACTTTCACTTTCACACAGCCGATTACTGGGGGCTTCCCAGGTGGCACAGTAGTAAAGAATCCATCTGCCAGTGCAGGAGACACAAGAGACGTGGGTTTGATCCCTGGGTCGGGAAGCTTCCCTGGAGAAGGAAATGGCAACCCACCAGGATTCTTGCCTGGGAAATCCCATGGACAGAGGAGCCTGGCGGGCTACAGTCCTGGGGCTCCCAAAGAGTCTGACACAACTGAGCACACGCTACACTAAAGCCAGTTAACACTAAAGCCAGTTGTGATGATTTCAGGTGAACAGCAAAGGGATTCAACTATACATATACATGAATCCATTCTCCCCCAAACTCCCCTCCCATCCAGGCTGCCACATAATATTAAGCAGAGTTCCCTGTGCTATATAGTAGGTCCTTATTGGTTACTCATTTTAAATATAGCAATGTGTACATATCCATCCTAAACTCCCTAACTATCCCTTCCCCCCATCGTTACCCCGGCAACCCTAAGTCTGTCTCTTGCTGTTTTGTAAATAAGCTCATTTGTGTTGTTTCTTCTTAGATTCCACATATAAGGCATGTCATATGATGCTTTTCCTTCTCTGTCTGACTTAACTTCACTCAGTATGACAGTCTCTAGTCCCTCCATGTTGCTATAAATTACTTTTTGAGTGCGCTTGGGAAACCAGCTATTGCACCCAGAAGCTCTGGCAAAATCGGGATGAGACTCTTAAGTTATGCCATCCCAGATTTTCTGATCCAGACCAGAAACAGTTAAAAGAGCTGGTGAGAAGAGATCAGCAGTGTGGCCAGTCCCCATAGGCACAGGCAGGAGTGTGTGAAAGAGACTGAGGCCCGGAGTCAAGACTGTGTGGCCGGTCTGTTTGGGGCTTGGGGCAGTCAAGACTCAGTGCTGGGCTTCCCCATGATTCAGCAGGGAAGAACCCGCCTGCAACGCCAGAGGCACAGGAGATGTGGATTCGATCCCTGGGTCAGGAAGATCCCCCTGGAGAAGGGCATGGCAACCCACTCCAATGTTCTTGCCTGGAGAATCCCATGGACAGAGGATCCTGGGGGACTACAGTCCACAGCATCGCAAAGAGTTGGACACGACTAAAGTGACTTAGCACACATATGCATAGACCCAGTGCCACGGCTGTCTGAAAACTTAAGTGTCGGAAGCCTTCCAAAGTGCCCTGGTCCTTCTGGCCAACAGTGGGCTCAGTTTTGTTCAGCAAAACCCTTTTCCCTTATTGCTAGCTGGGGTTTCCAGTTGCAGCCAGTCCTCATCATTCCTTCCGAAACTCCCAAGGAGACTCTCTGTCGGTCATTATTCATGCTTCTGAACAGACTTCCACATCCAGCAGTCTGCCTTTGAGCAGCAGGCAGGCATGCCCTCTCCCCTGCAGTCCAGGAGAGAGTGTCAGAATGCCAGCAAACTCAAGCATTCTCAGCCACGTGGATCACCCTGGCGAAGAGGCTGGGACTACCCAGTCCCCCAGTTCTACAGCCACAGAAACAAAGACCAAGCAGAAATTGGAACCAGAAAGTCCGATGCCTGAGCCCCTCAGGCTGGTCTCCCGGGGGCCTTGGGATGGGAAGTGCAATGTCTTTCCAGCAGCCTGGTTCTCCTGCACCTCCATCTATGGGCTTGTGTCCCTCGCTCGGCACAGGTTCCGACTTCCGTGTTTGCTAGTGCTATGCATACCCAGGCCTCATTTAAATGTCCCCTTCTCCAGGCAGTATCAGGACTCACATTTCTTTCCTTTGAGCCTTCAAGCTATTTAATTTCTTTTTGTTGATCACTTTATTATGAAACAGTTCAGACATAGAAAAAATACAGAGTATCTGCAACTATCATCCAGCTTGAGAAATAGAATATAAATACATCTGATGCTTGCTCTATTCCCCTCCGTCATCAGGGTCCCTTCCCTTTTGCCATCCCTAGTGTAATCAATGTCATAATTTCGGGGTTCCTGTGTATGCTTTAATGCTTTTATTGCATTTGGATTTATTCTTATATGAGTCTTTTTGCATATGTTTAAACATCTTAGCAATTATATCAAATGTAGGTATCCTTCAACTTCCTCATTTCTAAGGTGAATTTGGTGACAGTATCTACCTTCAAAGGGTTTCATGAGGACTAAATGAGTTAACACCTGCAAATTGCATTAAGTCAAAACATAATAATAGCTAAGTGTCAGACTTTATTTTGGGGGGCTCCAAAATCACTGCAGATGGTGACTGCAGCCATGAAATTAAAAGACACTTACTCCTTGGAAGAAAAGTTATGACCAACCTAGATAGCATATTCAAAAGCAGAGACATTACTTTGCCGACTAAGGTCTGTCTAGTGAAGGCTATGGCTTTTCCAGTAGTCATGTATGGATGTGAGAGTTGGACTATAAAGAAAACTGAGCACCGAAGAATTGATGCTTTTGAACTGTGGTGTTGGAGAAGACTCTTGAGAGTCCCTTGGACTGCAAGGAGATCCAACCAGTCCATTCTGAAGGAGATCAGCCCTGGGATTTCTTTGGAAGGAATGATGCTAAAGCTGAAACTCCAGTACTTTGGCCACCTCATGCGAAGAGTTGANAACTGTGGTGTTGGCGAAGACTCTTGAGAGTCCCTTGGACTGCAGGGAGATCCAACCAGTCCATTCTGAAGGAGATCAGCCCTGGGATTTCTTTGGAACGACTGATGCTAAAGCTGAAACTCCAGTACTTTGGCCACCTCATGCGAAGAATTGACTCATTGGAAAAGACTTTGATGCTGGGAGGGCTTGGGGGCAGGAGGAAAAGGGGACGACTGAGGATGAGATGGCTGGATTGCATCACTAACTCGATGGACGCGAGTCTGAGTGAACTCAGGTAGTTGGTGATGGACAGGGAGGCCTGGCGTGCTGTGATTCATGGGGTCGCAGAGTTGGACACTACTCATCAACTGAATTGAACTGAAGTAAACTCAGATTAAAGATTAGTGTATGTTGACCTTGGTACTCAGAATTTTGAGAGACCACATTTTGAAGATATGATTCATGTGAACCTTATAGAAATTAATATTTGTTTCCATATCCACAATCCCCCCCCCTTGTTAGTAGCCCAAATGTTTCTCTTTCTAAAAACTAACTTTTTACAGCTTCACCTTTAACCTTTTGTGACAGAGCCATGTTGACCTTCTTTCTTTCTGTCTTTCCATTAAGCATCATTTTTGCATCCTCAGTGGTTATTTTCCAGTTGATCTTTTAGATTGCCCTTCAGCATCAGTAATAATTGATAATTTTTTGTGTGTGATTTGAATGTATATGTCTTACCTTTCTTGCTAATAAGTCTATTTAAAATTTTTATAGTTCCCAGAAAAGACAACTGAATATCAAATTTGTTTATCAATTTATTTTGTGAAGAAGAGTTATTGTTAGGTTAAAAAAATTCCAGTTAACCTTTCTTGGAACAAAACATAAAATGCTAAAGAGGTTTCAGTCAGTTCAGTTCAGTCACTGACTCTTTGCGATCCCATGAACTGCAGCACACCAGGCCTCTCTGTCCATCACGAACTCCCAGAGTCCACCCAAACCCACGTCCATTGAATTGGTGATGCCATCCAACCATCTCACCCTCTGTCGTCCCCTTCTCCTCCTGCCCTCCATCTTTCCCAGCACCAGGGTCTTTTCAAAAGAGGTTTACATGAAACTTATTGTGTAGAAATTGATTCAAAATGTCAAGAATATAAACTGCTTTATCTCTTTATTTTGGGCAAATGATGCTCTTCTATGTCATGTTTTTTAAAATTCATTGCTGGGATTAATTTTATGGCCCATGTTTTCTTTTTTCTACATGAGTGAATGTTTTATTATTTTGAAAATAATTGATAACCTTTTGAGCAATTATGACACGGTTAGAATTCTTTATCCATACCACAAGAGTCTGTAAGTTCCTAGTTATCTCTGTGTATTTGAAGGTTAGCTGCTATTCTTTGAGGAAAATTATGAGTTGCTATGAATATACTCTCTGGGGTATATTCAAGTTCACAGCACCAAACCTATATATTCAAACATTCTGGAAAGAAACTGTCAAAACAATAATGAGACTTCTAATGAGATTTTCCTAGTTAAAATTTAGGCACTGTGTAAAATCCATGCACAGCTAGATGCAAAGCACTGGTAACACCTTTTGTATTTTCCACATCTCCTGAGTAAAGATCTCTCTGCCCAATTTGTGTGAGTATCCATGAGCAAGCGGGACCAGTGAAATGTTAGGAATGTCATCATTGCTTATTATAGTCTACTTGTTGAAATGATATTGGAGTGAATACATGTATGTAAGTGCACATGTGTGTGTTAAACTTGGTTGTGTTGGAAATATGCTGCAGATTCAGGAGAAACTGGGTTACTTAGGCATTCTAAATGCTTACTTCTTTAAGCTGAGAAATTGAGATTGAGATATCACTTTGCTCATTTTTGAGAAAACTGTTGTGCATCACAGAGCCAAAAAGCCTTAAAATTTCCAAAGATTCTATAAGCCACATTGTCTTTATTTCATATTATTATTATTGAGCCACCACTATATTTAGTTTAATTTCCATTTTTAGAGATAACAAGAACTGTACAATTTCTATCACTAGGTAGCTTCGTATTAAAGAATTATTAGTGACATATATGTTTTCCCCTAAGAAAGGGAAGGATTATATAGTCACATCTACATCTATATGTTTATGAATTATACCTGTGGGTGTGAAACGAAAGTAAGTCAGTTGTGTCCAACTCTTTGTGACCCCCATGGACTGTATAGTCTATGGAATTCTCCAGGCTAGAATACTGGAGTGAGTAGCCTTTCCCTCCTCCAGGATATCTTCCCAACCCAGGGATCGAACCCAGGTCTCCCACATTGCAGGTGGATTCTTTACCAACTGAGCTATCAGAGAAGCTTGCAAACATATGCATGTAAATAATGTGGTTAAAGTGACAGAGTGAGAGAGATAGAAGAGACAGAGAGAAACACAGAGAAAAGGGAGAAAGAGAGAGAATGAATTTCAAAATATTAACAAATGAAAAGAAAGCTAACGTTAATATTTTAAAAAAACAATTTTATTTATTTATTTTTGGCTGTCCTGGTTCTTCACTGCTGCATGTGGGCTGTGTCTTGCTGTGGAAAATGGGCTCTAGGCACATGGGCTTCAGTAGTTGCAGTGCATGGACTTACTAACTGAGACTCATGGACTCGAGCACGGGCTCAGTAGTTGTGGCACATGGACTTAGTTGCCCCATAGCATTGGAATCTTCTGTTAGATCCATACCATTTCAGTCCTTTATTGTGCTCATCTTTGCATGAAATGTTCCCTTGGTATCTCTACTTTTCTTGAGGAGATTTCTAGTCTTTCCCATTCTATTGTTTTCCTCTGTTTCTTTGCATTGATCACTGAGGAAGACTTTCTTATCTCTCCTTGCTATTCTTTGGAACTCTGCATTCAAATGGCTATCTCCCTCCTTTGCCTTTTGGGTCTTTTCTCTTCTCAGCTATTTGTAAGGCCTCCTCAGGCAACTATTTTTCCTTTTGCATTTCTTTTTCTTGGGGATGGTCTTGAGCCTGTCTCCTGTATCATGTCCCAAACCTCCATCCATAGTTCTTCAGGCACTCTGTCTATAAGATCTAATGCCTTGAATCTATTTCTCACTTCCACCGTATAATCATAAGAGAATTGCTTTAGGTCATACCTGAATGGCCTAGTGGTTTTCCCTACTTT
>SJYV01033749.1:1080610-1108574 GCA_006410875.1 Neotragus pygmaeus
CATGGATTAGAAAAAGAAATAGGGATGATTAAGACAGGCATGGTAAACACCAGATAATCCAAAGCCAGACAAATGACCTCCAGCTCAAAGTCAGTCAGCCAACCAAAGTCACTCCCCTGCTCCGCTCTCCTTTTTCCTTGTGGGAAGAGTCACAGCCCCAAGGACTCAGTTCCCATTGGGTAAAGGTGGGTTTTCCATCATCCCCATGTGGGAATGCGAGGGCTGGAAAGCATCTGGTGAGCATCAGTCCGTGAGGTCGTCAGGGATATCTGGGGGGCCTGTCAGGCTCCTGGAGCCCAGCACGGGGGAAGTCTGGAGGCGGAATGAGAGAGCACTGGAGGGGCCCTAAAAATAGCTTCAGCAAAGACCAGCCATTGATGGATTCCCTAGGGTCAAGGCCGGGGTTCCATATGAGTGGCATTTAGCTATGTGGCTGTTGGTGACTAGAAACACCCCCTCCCCTTTTCTGTTCACAAAGAGAACCGTAGGAAAGCGTGCCCCTGAGATGTTTCCCCAAACTTCAGCTCAGCCCCGGATCGAAAGGGTGTAGACTTGGAGCCAGCGATGTAACCACGAGCAGGAGAGTTCTCTGAGCCTCAGTCATGTCATCTATAAAAGCAGTCCCCCACATGACTTAAAGAAGTGCTGTAGGGGTCTCGGGAGGTAACAGACAGCAGCGGTAAGCAGACCTTTGCTATGTGAGGGCCACATGATATCACTGTTATTCCTCTGCTCACGTGAGCTCAGGTAGCTTTGGGGAGCAGATCTCTCTGGTGCATGGAGTTGACTCCCAGCTCTTTCTCTGGGAGGGATGCTGGGGGCTTTGGAAGCCCTTAGAAAACCGGTAGAGTGGAGAAGTAATCAAATGTTTCTGGGCAGCTGACGGAGGCAAACTCAGGGAAGATTCCATTGTTGCAAGAGACTTGGAGGAAAGGACCTGAAGTGAAAACACTATGGGCTTTGGAGTCAGACTGTCTGGGTATGAGCCCTAGTTAGCGCCTCCTTTTCTGGCTGTTTGATTCAGTCGAGTTACTTGTCCGTTCTATCTCTAAAAGAGCCATGATTTTTATAAATCTGATTTTTAAAGGTTGTTACAAAGAGTTAAAATAATGCAGTTAGAGTCTAAATAGTAAATGTCACTGAATAATGACTATTATTAATGACCACTGATTCAGTAAAATGCAACGGAAAATACTTGTTCATACAACCACTGCACAGTATCACTTACATGTGGAATCTTAAAAAAAATTGAATAAATAGAAACAAAGAGTAGAATGGTGGTTTTCAGGGGCTGAGAATGGAGGAAATACGGAAGGGTTGGTAAAAGAGTACAAACTTTCCATTGTAAGGATCTGATCTAGTGTATAACATGGTGACTGTATTGTATAATTGAAATTTACTGAGAGTAGAACTTGTGTTACTTAGCAAAGGGTAAATATTGAGGTGACAGATATGCTAATTAACTCGATGCAGGGAATCCTTTCACAATGTATATGTATATCAAAACATTATATTTTGCACTTTAAATATAGTATAGTTTTGTTTGTCAATTATATCTCAGTAAAGCTAAAAAACTACTTCCCATAGAAGAAATGCCAGGTCATAGATTGGAAGGGACGCCGAGCTCACCTGAATTAATGGATAAGAAAACTGAGGCCCCAGAAGGCTGGCCTGTTGGTGGTCCCAAGGCTATTGGTGGCAGAACTGAGCTTCCAACAAAAGTCTCCAAGTGGTGGAGTCATTTCCTCTCCGTCACGCTTCTAAGATGCTTCCCAGGATCGACACCTGGGTATGGGTCTCGGGTTCCATGACCCAGAGGCATAGCCAGGCTTGGAACTGAGCGCGTGTGGAACAGCACCTGCAGATGCTCCGAGGGTGGCCGAGGGAGGTGCAGACGGGAGCCAGGCTGGCACGGCCGGGCTCGGGACCATCAGAGCCCGAGGAGAGGCCGAGGAATCGGACCACCAAGTCTTTCTTAGAAGAGAGGGAGCCCCCATAGGGCTTTAGAGGACAGAGCAGACAGCAGTCAGGTGTGTGCTTTGGGAAACGCACTCCAGCAGTGCTGCGAGGACCCCGTGTGGCCGGGCCCGCCGAGGACCCCAGCAGCGCGGGGACAACAGTTCCGCGGTTATGACTGTGACGACATGCTGTGATGACGCTATGCGGTGATGACGCTATGCGGTGATGACGCAATGCGGTGATGACGTGCGTTTGTGCGTATGCGTCGGGTGGGGCCAGGCGATGCCACCGAAGTCTCCGGTTCTCCTTCCTCTCGTCTGAGCCTCACAACGCCTTCAGCGGGAGGCAGAGAGGATATTTTCACTCCCATGCTGCGGGGAAGGAGAACCCCGGGGCAGAGGTGACGCAGCTTCTCTGGGCGCTAATTCCAGCACTTTCTCTGTGCATCGCACTGGATGACGTGTGGTGGAACCATGTCAGAAGTAAAAGTCTTCTGCTTCACATTTTAAAATCCAAATACACTGAGGACAAGAAACATAATAAATGCTTAATAAGTACTTGTTCATTTTTTCTTCTACACACTAAAAAGTTTAATAATGAGTTTCAATAACAAATTATAACAAATGTAGTTTCCCATAGCAAATATTTATAGTTTCAAGGGTATGAAATAAGATACTTAGGAATATGAAAACAAACATTTTAGTATTTTAAGAAGTCTCTTTGAATAAGCTACAGATGTAAACACCAAGCTTTAAGATAAGAAGGTAAGCTACAGAATGGGAGAAAATGTCTACAAGTCATATATCTGATAACAATTTAGTGTTCAGAATATATAAAAAACTCTTACAACTCAACAACAAAAAGGCAAAAACAAAACAAAAAAACCCCCCATAAAACAAAAAAATGAGCAAAGTAGTTGAGTAGACTTTTCTCCAAAGAAGTTATACAAATGGCCAGTAGCACAGGAAAAGATCAACATCATGACTCACTAAAGATATGGATATCAAAGTCATAATGAGATGCCACTTCACAACCACTGAAGATGGTTTGACCCATTCCATCATTGTCCAAGCCCTGGTTCTGACATGGGGAGTAGGAAACATCAAGAGCAAGGAGATTAAGTTCAGAAAATGAAAGCAGAAGAGAGAGGGAAAGTGATATAATGAATGTGCACTGCACTCAGAATGAATTTCAAGTCTAAACTCTGCCACTGCCTGTGTACATGATCTTGGCCGCATCATGGAACCTTTCTGAAACTTTAATTTCCTCTGCTGTAAGGTGAAAGAGGTAGACCAGATGATCTTTGAGGTCCCTTCCACTCCTGGTGTCTTATAATTCCATATGTAGGTACATAACCTTCTGAAAGTCTCTCGGGCTTTTTTGAGAGTAAGAAAGGCGCCTGGAGCATACGCATGACTGGGAGGTGTTATGGGGTGAATTTTGAGTGGGAGCTCCTAGGGGTAACCAGTTCTTCTGGTTAGACGTTTTTCTGGGCTTTACTGAGTAGAGCCTGAAACCTGTACTTTCAAAATAGAGAAAGAGGAGACTTAGCTTTAAATGTATTTCATCTGAGAGTGATGAAAGTATTAGAATTGAACAAGAAGGAAATTTATAGGGCTCTTTACATGCTGCTCATTTCGCACCAGTCAGAATAGACTGAAATTCAGTATGTTCTCAAATTAGCTCAAGAAACCCCTTGTCAAAGACCCCTCAATCCATCTGGTTATCATTATTAAAGCATTATGGGGTGTGTATGCTTTCCATAAGAAAAAAAAAAAGAATAATCCCTTCAAATATGTAATTTCATAGATTTTGAAATGTGAAGGCAACCGTTAAGGGAGCTATCAAAGTGATCTGAGGCTCAGAGTGAGCTGTCATGAGGGAAATATAAGAGTTTTCAATAACTGGAGGTTCAACAGTTTCTAATGCCAAGATCCAGGATTTTAAGAACACTTCTTGGCATTCTAAAGACTGTTGTTTTCATTGCGTGGAGGCATCTGAGCCTAAAAGATAAATTGTGAACCACCTGGACCATATTAGAATGTCTGGGGCCCTCGAAGGTATGCAGAGAGGCTCACCCAGATATGCCTCCCAACAGGACTGCCTCCCAGAGCACAGCACAGCTGAGCCGCTGTTTCTGTAGCTGTGGCATTTTGTTCCCAGAGCACCATGCCCTGTGCCAGCCTTGCCTCTCCGACCTCAGCCCAAATAAGAAAACATTTTCTCTTAAGCAAGATGGAGCAATAGAGAGGACCTGGAGTCAGACAGACTTTGAGCCAGATCCAAGCTCCCAGCCCTCCCGCTCATGAGCTTTGTGACCTTGGGCCAGCACAGTGCCTGGTTCATAGAAAGCATTCAGTCAATCCCTCTTGACCTGAACTTTTGAATCAGGTTGATTACTTACCTGATTTGTTCAGAAGTGTCCTTCTTATAAGGGACAGTTAGGGAGTTTGGGATGGACATGTATACACTGCTGTGTTTAAAATGGATAGCCAACAAGGTCCTACTGTATATAGCACAGAGAACTCTGCTCAGTGTTATGTGGCAGCTTGCATGGGAGGGAAGTTTGGGGGAGAATGGATATATCTACATGTGTGGCTCAGTCCCTCTGCTGTGCACCTGAAATTATCAAAACATTGTTAATTGGCTATATGCCAATATTAAATAAGTTAAAAAAAAGGCAGAACAGCTAGGGTCTGATCCTTGCTTTACACGTGCTTAATCTCTCTATGCCTCAGTTTCTTCATCTGTCAAATGGCGATGATGATATCTATATCGTAAGCTGATTATGATGATCACGAGTCAAAAGTGCTTAAAACAGTGCCTGATACAGAGTAAGCACTGTCTATGGATTTATCATAAAAAGAGAATTCTGAAAATTTCTAACACATGATTAACACCCCAAAAATGTTATGTATGTAGTATTTTTACTTTTATTTCTTTATTGATCTTTACTTATTTCTATATATTTTCCATTCATGGTATTCAGTTCAGTTCAGTCGCTCAGTCGTGTCCAACTCTAAGGACCTACAAAAGACTTAAACATCCCCTGAAAGCCTCCATCAAAAAGAATAAAACTTCCTTCTACTGTTCAGCTCTTTTTAACTTACCAACTGCTTTGGTGACAATTTCATTTGATCCTGACCTCAACCACCACCCTGCAGGGTTCCCACCTGCCTTGTTCTGGTTGATCCTCCAAGGAAGCCTGGTCTTGGCTGGAGAAACTCACTGCTAGCTTGTCTCCCAGACACAGAAGCCCTAACAGGACATGGATTTGTCATCATTATTTCTGGCTACCTTGCAAAGTAGAGGAGGCAGTTCCATTATTGGCACCCATGGTTGGGCTGGGATTGTTTTCCCACTGGAGGGAAAAAAAACAACTTTGAAACTTACATTTGGATGGGAATTTAAGTATCTCTTCAGTTTGCTTGTGTCTTGTAAGGTGGTGAATAAATGAGGGAGGGAGGGTAAGGGAAAGGTCCATAAGGAATGCAACATTGCTGTCAATTGTTACAAAATGTCAAAAAACTTTAAAACCATAATACTCTGTGCTGGTGAACATGCACTGAGATGGCTACTGAGGCACTGCTAGTGGAGTTGTAAGTTGCTCCAACCTTTCTGGAAGTGATTTGACAATATGCCTAAGAAGAATTAAAATTATTTAGACCTCTCTAGAATGTAAGATTCAAGAAGGCAAGTATTTTTGTCTGTCTTCAATTTTTTTTTTGCTTGTTTCTACATTACCAGTTTTGAATGTTGTCCAGCACTTAGTGGATGCTCACTAAATATTTATTGAGTGAAAGACTCATCAATCTCTTAAGTCTAGTAAGTCAGCCTAAAAAAAAAAGTCAGAAATGAAGACAAAGTCTTTTGTATGTGCATAAATTTATAAAATAAATACCAAATAAAAAATATATGAACAGCATAATTTATAATAGTGAAAGTTTAGAAACAATTATAACATACAAAACAGGGAAATTATTAGATAATCAGCTGAAGTTTTCAATTTTAAGTGATGTTTTAGGTTGACTTTTAGTATGTGGGAAAATGTTTATCATATAATTTTAAGTGGAAAAATTAATATCTATATTAAATTTACATATAGTAAATCTCAACTTTGTTTTAATTAAGTTTTTTTTAAGCACAGAGAAAAGACAGGAAGAAATAGAACAAAATAATACAGTGGTTATCTCTGAGTGATGAGATTAGGTGTGATTTTGATTTAATTTTTCTTAACTTTTCAGTGTGTGTGTGTGTGTGTGTGTGCGTTTAGTTGTATCTGATTATTTGTGACCCAATGGACTGTAGCCCCCCAGGCTTCTCTGGAATTTTCCAGGCAAGAATACTGGAACGGGTTGCCATTTCCTATTCCAGAGATCTTTCCCACCCAGGGATCAAATCTGGGGTCTCCCGCATGGGCAGGCAGATTCTTTACCACTGTGCCACTATAATAAGCCTATCTTACTTTTAAACCTAGGTAAAAGATATGTTACAACATTTCTATTGAAGTTAGAGTCAGATGGAGATCAGGCTTGTGACCAGGCTCTGCAACTTGCTGGTTGTGTGTTGACATTCCAAAGACTTTATGTGGCTCATGTGATATGTGTAAACAGATCATTTAACAGAATACTGAGCATAAAACTGGGACTTTTCCTGGTGGTTCAGCAGTAAAGAATCTGCTTGCAAGGTAGGAGATATAGTTTCCATCCCTGGATCAGGAAGAACTCCTACAGAAGGAAATGGTAACCCACTCCAGTATTCTTGCCTGGGCATCTACAGTCCATGAGGTTACAAAGAGTTGGGCACGACTTAGGGACTAAATAACCACAAAATAAAGCATAAAATTAACATATGAAATGATAGTTGTTGTTCTTACAACTGTTGTAACAAAGTAGTATCTTTTGAAAAAGGTATCTAGAGCTGTTGTTAATATCCTTTCCTGACTTGTGTTGAGATTCCCGGCAGGTCAGAAATGGCTTCGTCAGTTCCTGGAGGTGGGGGCGGTACCCTGTCTGTTTTGTGTATTTGGCGATTCAAGCACTGGGTGATTTTTACTATGTCAATAAAGAAAGGTTGAGGAGTTGCTGACCTGCCACATTAACTTGTCAGAATAACAGTGACCTGCACTCTCGGGTACAGAAATGAATCCTGTTCCTGGCTGTGAACCTAGCCCACCATCACGTCTCCATGAAGCTTCTTTGTTCTCTTTTCATACGTAATCATCTTAGTCCTCATAATAACGCTGTGCAGAGGGGCCTGTATTACGCCAGAGTTATAGATGAAGCACAAGCTGGAATCAAGATTGCAGGGAGAAATATGAGTAACCCAAGATATGCAGAGGACACCACTCTGTGGCAGAAAGTGAAGAGGAACTAAAAAGCCTCTTGATGAAGGTGAAAGAGGAGGGTGAAAAAGCTGGCTTAAACTCAACATTCAGAAAACTAACATCATGGCATCTGGTCCCATTACTTCATAACAAATAGATGGGGAAACAATGGAAACAGTGACAGACTTCCTTTTTTTGGGCTCCAAAATCACTGCAGATGGTGACTGCAGCCATGATATTAAAAGGTGCCTGCTCCTTGGAAGAAAAGCTATGACCAACATAGATAGCATATTAAAAAGCAGAGAAATTAGTTTGCTGACAAAGGTCCGTCTAGTCAAAGCTGTGGTTTTTCCAGTAGTCATGTATGGATGTGAGAGTTGGACCATAAGGAAAGCTGAGCACCAAAGAATTGATGCTTTTGAACTATGGTGTTGGAGAAGACTCTTGAGAGTCCCTTGGATTTTAAGGATATCCAACCAGTCAATCCTAAAGGAAATCAGTCCTGAATATTCATTGGACAGACTGATGCTGAAGCTGAAACTCCAATACTTTGACCACCTGATGGGAAGAACTGACTCGTTGGAAAAGACCCTGATGATGGGAAAGATTGAAGGCAGGAAGAGAAAGGGATGACAGAGGATGAGATGGTTGGATGGCATTACCAACTCAGATGGACTTGAGTTTGAGCAAGTCCAGGAGTTGGTGATGGACAGGGAGGCCTGGAGTGCTGCAGTCCATGGGGTTGCAAAGAGTCAGACACAACTGAGCGACTGAACTGAACTGATAGATGAAAAATCCAAGACTCATGGAAGGGTAGAGACCTGTCTCTTATACACATCTAGATGTGTATAAGAGACAGGATAACAATTTAGTGTTCAGAATATATAAAAAACTCTTACAACTCAACAACAAAAAGGCAAAAACAAAACAAAAAAACCCCCCATAAAACAAAAAAATGAGCAAAGTAGTTGAGTAGACTTTTCTCCAAAGAAGTTATACAAATGGCCAGTAGCACAGGAAAAGATCAACATCATGACTCACTAAAGATATGGATATCAAAGTCATAATGAGATGCCACTTCACAACCACTGAAGATGGTTTGACCCATTCCATCATTGTCCAAGCCCTGGTTCTGACATGGGGAGTAGGAAACATCAAGAGCAAGGAGATTAAGTTCAGAAAATGAAAGCAGAAGAGAGAGGGAAAGTGATATAATGAATGTGCACTGCACTCAGAATGAATTTCAAGTCTAAACTCTGCCACTGCCTGTGTACATGATCTTGGCCGCATCATGGAACCTTTCTGAAACTTTAATTTCCTCTGCTGTAAGGTGAAAGAGGTAGACCAGATGATCTTTGAGGTCCCTTCCACTCCTGGTGTCTTATAATTCCATATGTAGGTACATAACCTTCTGAAAGTCTCTCGGGCTTTTTTGAGAGTAAGAAAGGCGCCTGGAGCATACGCATGACTGGGAGGTGTTATGGGGTGAATTTTGAGTGGGAGCTCCTAGGGGTAACCAGTTCTTCTGGTTAGACGTTTTTCTGGGCTTTACTGAGTAGAGCCTGAAACCTGTACTTTCAAAATAGAGAAAGAGGAGACTTAGCTTTAAATGTATTTCATCTGAGAGTGATGAAAGTATTAGAATTGAACAAGAAGGAAATTTATAGGGCTCTTTACATGCTGCTCATTTCGCACCAGTCAGAATAGACTGAAATTCAGTATGTNTAAGGATATCCAACCAGTCAATCCTAAAGGAAATCAGTCCTGAATATTCATTGGACAGACTGATGCTGAAGCTGAAACTCCAATACTTTGACCACCTGATGGGAAGAACTGACTCGTTGGAAAAGACCCTGATGATGGGAAAGATTGAAGGCAGGAAGAGAAAGGGATGACAGAGGATGAGATGGTTGGATGGCATTACCAACTCAGATGGACTTGAGTTTGAGCAAGTCCAGGAGTTGGTGATGGACAGGGAGGCCTGGAGTGCTGCAGTCCATGGGGTTGCAAAGAGTCAGACACAACTGAGCGACTGAACTGAACTGATAGATGAAAAATCCAAGACTCATGGAAGGGTAGAGACTGCCCAAGGTCACAGACTTAGTAAACTGTTGGGACCAGGATTCAAATGCAGTGTCTTTGGCTCCTAGGTTCTGTACTCTCTCCCCTCCTGGACTCCTTTCCAGAGGAGTGACTGGCAACTATATTCTTCAGGTCTTGCTGAATTGGGGGGTTTCCTGGGATATTCCAGACAGCAGTATTTTAACCTTTCTGTGGTTGCTAGCCAGAAATGAAGAAAAACTGGCATCTCCAAGTCTAGAAAGGAGTTGGATAAAATGTTCCTTTGTTACTGGCTTTAGTAGCAACCCTTAGACCCATGGCTTATCTCAGATGTGGGGGCCACATCCAGTAATTGTGTAGCGAAGCTGTCAGTCACAGTGAAATGCCCTATGTTTGCCTATAAAGGCCATAGGTCTCCCACTTTTCTTGCCTCAGATGTGGTGATGAAGTCAGCTGGGAAGTGCTGCTTGACCCCTCTGATAGCCTTTACCTCTTGAAGATAGATTCCATTGTTCTTCCAAGTGGTATCTGATCAACAGAGCTCAGTGGGCATTTTGGCATAAGTGGAATATTCTCTCTCTCCTAAGGCCTAAGAAACCAGCTCTGAGCAGGCGCCGAGAGCTGGGTTATTGTGAGCTTTGTGAACCCACTGACTGGCTCTTTAGGAAAAACAGCAGCAGTGCCATTCTTGTTCAGATGAGCAAACTCCATGGACTCATCTGCCCATCACTGTCATGGTACCCTTGACGATAGTAAAGGAGTAGACCAGTGGAGAAGCTAGACTGGCTGAAGAAATCAAAACAGGGAACATGGCCCCAGTTCCTGGCCTTTGCTTAGCCTGCCTAGGTGGATTCAGGTGGGTTTGGTCCTGGGTAAGACTTTGTTCACAGGAGGCGCATTCGTTTGCTGGGCTGCCGTAACAAAGTTCCAGAGACCAGACGGCTTAAACAACAGAAATTTGTTTTCTCACAGTTTTGAAGATTACAAGTTCAGGATCGAGGTGCCAGCAGGTTTGGTTTCTTCTAAGGTCCCTCTCCGTGGTTTCAGGAGGCATCTTCTCCTTGTAACTTCATATGGTTTCTTTTCTGACCCTCTGTCCTCATTTCCTCTTTTTAAAGGACAATCAGAGTGGATTTAGGTACAGCAAAGCCCCATTTTAACTCAGTTACCCCTTTAAAAACCCTAGCACCAGATAGTTATATTCTGAGGTACCTTGGTTTAGAACTTCAACACACAAATGTAGGGGGAATGCAACCTCACGGGGCGGGTCTACAGGAAACCAGATAGAACAATCAGAGCTGAGCAGTCACTTAGGGCTTTCGGAACTGAAAGGGCTGACGGGTGTCAGCAACTCCTCCAGTGATGCACTGGCTCATCAGACCCCAGGAACAGAGCAACATCACAGCGACTCCAGGATGCCCACGTGGTGCTAAGCCACAGGCCTGAGGGCTGGCCCCGGTTCCCCAGGCCTGCACGTCCTTTCCTTTCCCCCAGTGGCCCCACGCTCTAGGAGGCTCACTTCCTCTCCCTCTGAAATGTACACTGAAGCGCCCCTTTCTCTTCCGCTTGGTTTCTTCTGCTCTGCTCTGAGCATCTCTCTTCTTCATGTGGACCATGGCCACAGCCCTCCCTGCTTTGAGCACAGAGCCTCTGTCCCTCCCCAGCCCTCCACCCAGCTGCCAGAGGGCTCCTCACTGTGAAGGCTGGATCAGTACTTGCAGGCTTTCCTTCCTCATCGCTTGCAGGATAATCAGCCTTCCTTTGTGTGACATATGAGACTGTGCTTGTAAACCATCAGTGGCTCCCCACCACTCCCAGGGTGATACAATGAGCAAAGCTTATAAAGCCCATTTCACCAGCCTGACTGCCTGATGAAAACCCCCTCCCCTCAGCCCTACCCTCCAACATAATCCAGCCCCACTCCCCAGTATAGCCCCACACCCCCACACCTCATCCTGTAAGCTCAGTGTTGCATGTCTGCCCTGCTTCCATCTCTTGTCTCCAGGCTTGAAGAACTGTCCAAAGCCCAAGTCTAAGGATGTCCCCAGTGACCCAGTGGTTACCTTCCAATGCAAGGAGTTCAGTCCCTGGTTGGGGAACTAAAATCCCACATGCCTCTTGGCCAGAAAACCGAAATATAAAACAAAAGCAGTATCATAACAAATTCAATGAAGACTAAAAATGGTCCACTCAGGAGAAAAAAAAAAAAGTCAAGGTCTCATTCAAATGTTGCTCTTTGGGGACGCCTTCTCCACTCCTCCCCCAGCCCTCAAGGAGGACTGTTCTCTCTCTGTTCTGAAATCCTTCGGTGCTTGATTCTGTGTCTGTGCTTAACTTCTTGAATTGTTTCATTTTCTTAACATTGTCTCCATCGCTAGGATGGGAGCTCCTTAACAAAAGGACTTTCTCCCATTCCTCCCTAGATCTCCACAGTCCCACACATAGACCCTCCATAGTGAGTTAGGTCCCAGGTGGTGCTAGTGGTAAAGAACCCACTTGCCAACGCAGGAGATGTGGGTTTGATCCCAGGAGTGTGAAGATTCCTTGGAAGAGGAAATGGCAGCCCACTCCAGTATTCTTGCCTGGAGAATCACTTGGACAGGGGAGCCTGGTGGCTACGGTCCATGGTGTCACAAAGAGTCGGACATGACTGAGCATCTGAGCCACACCGTTAGTTAACAGATGAAGTTGTGGGGGTCTCTCTAAGCCTTATGATGATCCAGGCTGTGGGCTTGTCTGGTTCTCTGATGATGTCCTTTTCAAACTTGAGTGACAAGCTCTTCTGTGACAGTGTTCGTGGCCATCCCGTCTGCAGTAGCACTTCTGTCCTCTGGGGCCTAGCCCCCTCCCCGTTTGGGACTGTCAGCAGAAGTGCAATCAAGTGCAACGTAAGTTACATTAAAATCAGGTGTGAAAAAATGGACGTGGAGGTAGAGCTGCAGACACCACTTGCCTCGAGAGCCCCATCACTGCGATGGGGGACAGCACATGTGTACGGACACCCAGGGTGGAGGAGACCGGGAGGCAGCCGCTTAGTTGCTGGAGCTCTGGCCCAAACAGAGCACGCTGAGAGTACCTGGCAAGTGATGCCCTCACTCACGTCCGTCTTCCTATCTTCCAAGAATAAGATGTTCTTGGAGAACAGGAAAATGTTCTACCAGTGGCCCAAAGCTGTGTGTCTGTGTGTGTGCACGCACTCAGTTTTATCTGACTCTTTGCAACCCAGTGGACTGCAGCCCACCAGACTTCTCTGTCCATGGAACTTTCCAGACAAGAATCCTGGAGCAGGTTGCCGTTTCCTCCTTCAGGGGCTCTTCCAACCCAGGTGTCGAACCCGCATCTCTTGTGACTCCTGCGTTGGCAGGCGTGCTCTTTACCACTGCTCCACCTGGAAAGCCTGTGGTCCAAGCGAAAGTGACAGTCACTCAGTCATGTCCAACTCTTTGTGACCCCATGGACTGTATAGTCAGTAGAATTCTCCAGGCCAGAATACTGGAGTGGGTAGCTGTTCCCTTCTCCAGAGGATCTTCCAAACCCAGGGATCGAACCCAGGTCTCCCACACTGCAGGCAGATTCTTTACCAGCTGAGCCACCAGAGAAGTCCTCCAAGGGAAAATACAAATACTTGCCTATCATGGAAAATAGCACAGTGGAAGGAAATCTAAGGGGGGGAAATCTAGCCCAATATTCCTTTCGAGGGACTTTCTTAGCCACAGAACCTTTTATTCACATGAAATCTCTCATAAGGAAGTTCAATGAAATTCATAAAAGCAGAGTTAAACTGCATGGGAGTAGCAAGATGGACATCTATTCTCACGACACGCCCCACTCAACAGCTCTGTGCAACCTGTGAGGACTCACTAGGGTCTTCAGAGTCCAGATCGGCATCTCTTAAGCTAGTTGTCCAGCCTCAGAGACAGAGTCTGTTATTTATTCACTTATCCATCCATCCATCCATTAATTTCCTTCTGTTCTCTCTCCTTCCCTCTCTCTCTTTCTTCAAACATTTTTTTAGCTCCAACTGCAAGTCAAGAACTAACATAAAGATAAGTAGGACCTGCCGGAAGGACGCCTAGGTGTCTAAACGGGGAGACAGACTTGTAAACAAACCCTTGCAGCCGCCTGGTAGTTATCTTTAGAGCTCCAGGGCGGTGCAGGGGACAGCAAGGTTACCAAGAAAGGAGAGGGCAGTTGGCTTTCCAGTCAGTGCCCAAAATAAGTTGCCTGAATTCCCTAGCCGCTGAGATTGTTCCCTATCCTGCTGCCGCTAAAGGAATAAAAGAGGAAGCTTTTCTGTTAAGAGCCTCCACCCCTACCCCCAGGCCTCCAAGCTCGGCCATCACCCCCAGCGGTGCTGGGAGCGCCGCGCAGGCACTGGCCGGTGCAGGGGGACAGGGAGGGGTTTGCAGAGCCGGGAAACCCCACAGCTGCTGCTGCACAAGGGGCAGGGCCAGCGCGTGTGCCCTGGTTCTTTTGTCCCAGGCTACTGGGGAGTTCACAAAGCCATTGTGCCCCGAGATCTTTGAATGACCTGGTCACTCATGAGTAAAGCTTAGGGAAACCCAGGCTTGCTTTCCCCAGAAATGAATTGAGCCTGTTAGTTAGTAGAGGAAGGGGCCCCCCACCCACTCCAGAGCTTTCAAACTGATCCCTTGTCTATACTTGAACCTTAAGGCATTTTCCTTTCTTTATTTTTTTCTTTTGATAGGAAAATAGAAAAGAGAAGGAGTCCTTTTTTCCAATGCTCTGGGAACAAGTCTTGCTCTGCCTTCTTTCTAGAAGAGACAGACAGGTTACCCTCTCATCGTTATAATTTTATCTCTTTCTCTAGCTGGGTGAGGCCAATGCTCACTGACACAAAGACCTCTCCCACTGCCTTTCCTTTGGGGTCGGATTTTGGCCATAAGAATGAAAACATCTGCAAAAAAGAAGGAAGGTCTGGGCTGGAGTAGTCACGAAGGGCTTTATTCCAGGGTTAAGACTTGAGTTAGGTCTCAGGGATGAGTAGGATTTAATCAGAGGGTGCGGGCTGGGGTCTCCGTGGACCGTGTGAGCCAAAGCATGGAGGGGGTGATGAGGAGAGCAAAGACCCACCCCCAGGTGGGTCTGGAGCAGCTCACAGAGATGAGCTGAGCTCGTGGCTTGGCCTCGCTGAAAAGCCTCCAGGAGCTCCCTAAGCCACAGGGCCCATAGCTGGACCCCAGAGCCCTCGGTGACCGAGATCCGCCTGCCTCGTGCCTGCCCAGGCCTCTGGGCTGATCTCACCTCCTCTCCGCCCCGCAGTCCCCCTGGAGAGAGCTGCACTGCCCGCGAAGAGCACACCTCTTTGTGCATGCTGACTCTTCTCCCTGGGGCCCTCCCCCTCCTTTGCCCATCAGCAGAGCTCCTGCTTGATCTCAGCTAGATGTGCCCTTTGCAAAGCCCGCCTGCCCACTCCCTTTGTAACCCCGAGCAGTTAACCCCCTTCTCCTTACTGTCGCCCACCAGGCTCCTCTGTCCATGGACTTCTCCAGGCAGGAATACTAGACAGGATTCCCATTTCCTTCTCCAGGGGATCTTCCCAACCCAGGGATCGAACCCCCATCTCCTGCGTTGCAGGTGGCCTCGTTCCTGTCTGAGCCAGCAGGGAAGCCCCCCTTACACTCCCAGCTCCTCCTTCACTCGCATTTGTTTCTCTGTCAGGCTGTCCTGTCGGTACATCCTTGCCCCCAGCCCAGCCTCCCATTCTCCATCCCATACCCTTCCGCTCGGATTTCAGGAATAATGAACTTCGCTCATATCTTCAGTCCCTTCCAGGCCATTCTCTCCAGCTCCATCTAGTAGCAGACCTACCCTCAGCCTGAGCTGACTGCTTCTCCCAAATCCTTCTCACGCTCCTTTCACACTCCTCAAGATTCCAAGTCAGGCCAAAGGTAGGGAGCCTGTTATTTCCCAGGGTCACTCTTAGAACTCTCCCATCTTATTTAAACAAATAGTTTCCACAGCAACAAAACCAACTCCTTGGTGCCTTTTCTAAGAGTTGTGCTATTTAGAGACACTGACCTTTCCTCCTTTCGTCATTGTCATTTACCATCTTTCATTCATTGAGGACTTTGGCACCAGCTTATAGACTTTCTCCACCCCAGTCCTGCCTTCATCTTGGATGACTTCAGAATCAAAGGGCTAATTCCCTCAGCACCCAAACCTCTCCCAGCTGGAATACTCTCCTTTTGCAATCCACCTCAGCTACTACTGCAGTCACACCCCAGACCCACCCCACACCTCCACCTTCCAGTTGTTTGTTCCATCATGTGGAATTTGTCTATGTGAATCATTGAAATCATAGAAGTCAGTGAGCCTAACAACATTCTCTGACCAGAGATGCTGCTTGCTCAGCCTTGCCCTCTGAACTAACCAGTCTCCAGCCTCCTCTGCCCTCTACCCAGGCAGCTTGCTGCTCCTGCCCGCTGACCTAGTCCAGTCCAGCTTCAAGCCCAGGGTCATCATTCCTGCTCATCCCGACAGCACCCTCAGCTTTTGCCTCTATGTCTTTTCACTGCTGGGCTTCCCTGGTGGCTCAGTGGTAAAGAATCCACCTGCCGATGCCAGGTGATGCAGGAGATGCGACTTTGATCCCTGGGTCAGGAAGATCCCCTGGAGAAAAGAATGGCAACCCACTCCAGTGTTCTTGCCTGGGAAGTCCCATGGACAGAGGAACCTGGCGGGCTTCAGTCCATGGGGTTGCAAAGAGTCAGATGCAACTGAAGTGACCTAGCACACGTGCACAGATGCTGAGGTG
Organism: Neotragus pygmaeus; assembly: GCA_006410875.1. Classification (NCBI taxonomy): domain Eukaryota; kingdom Metazoa; phylum Chordata; class Mammalia; order Artiodactyla; family Bovidae; genus Neotragus; species Neotragus pygmaeus. The sequence goes on from SJYV01033749.1 coordinate 1,096,735, forward strand.
GCCCCCTTTGCCTGCAGGCGGTCCCCCACCCCCGCCCACTGGCTCTGGCACCCCTTCTCTCTGTTTTTGAGGAATCCACCCCAATAGCATCTAAACATGTTCTCGGTCTCTCCACTTTAACCTCCCCTTTGCAGTCAGAGGTCTGGGAAGAATTGTGTCTTTGTGCTGATTCCCTTTCCTCCCTTCCTACTCTCCCTTCGAACCACAGAAGTCCAACTGCGGTCGATCTTTGCCAGCTTACAGGGAACCTCCACTGGCTGAATCCAGCAGGGTTTTCAGTCCTCATTATCTTTCAGAGACACTCAGCTGCCTTGACCATGCCTGCCTTCCTGAAGCCCTGTCCTCGTGGGCCATCTAGTGACAACCCATCTGGTTCCCCTCCACCTTCCAGTTGTTTGTTCTCAGCCTGCTCACCTGGTTCATCCTCCTTTATCTGGCCATCAAATGCTGGCGTTTCTCAAAGTTCAGATCTTCCTCACTTTGACCTCTCTCTGTAGAGGAATATACCCTTGCTGTGGCTTCAGTTACCACGGATTTGCTACCAATGTTCAGATTCATTCTCCAGCCCTCTCTCTGAGACCCCGACTTCAGATACCCAGCTGTCTGCCTGACGTCTGCAGATGGGAATACCAGAGGTTATCGGACTCAGCATGTATAAAGTACAATTTGAGGTGTGTTCCTTTCCTTCCAGCTCCTCCTGCACACCCAGATCACTTCGTGTCCCGTCTCCGTGACACAGTCGTCCGTCACGGCAGTGATACCCCCAGTCCTCGCNGTCGATCTTTGCCAGCTTACAGGGAACCTCCACTGGCTGAATCCAGCAGGGTTTTCAGTCCTCATTATCTTTCAGAGACACTCAGCTGCCTTGACCATGCCTGCCTTCCTGAAGCCCTGTCCTCGTGGGCCATCTAGTGACAACCCATCTGGTTCCCCTCCACCTTCCAGTTGTTTGTTCTCAGCCTGCTCACCTGGTTCATCCTCCTTTATCTGGCCATCAAATGCTGGCGTTTCTCAAAGTTCAGATCTTCCTCACTTTGACCTCTCTCTGTAGAGGAATATACCCTTGCTGTGGCTTCAGTTACCACGGATTTGCTACCAATGTTCAGATTCATTCTCCAGCCCTCTCTCTGAGACCCCGACTTCAGATACCCAGCTGTCTGCCTGACGTCTGCAGATGGGAATACCAGAGGTTATCGGACTCAGCATGTATAAAGTACAATTTGAGGTGTGTTCCTTTCCTTCCAGCTCCTCCTGCACACCCAGATCACTTCGTGTCCCGTCTCCGTGACACAGTCGTCCGTCACGGCAGTGATACCCCCAGTCCTCGTTGTAGCCACAGTGATCTCTCAGACACCCACAGCAAATCCTTTCTGTTCTGTTCACACTTCTCTATCGTTTCCCATTGCCCTGAGGCCGAAAACCTCAGTCCTTAGCAAAGTCGCCCACCTGCTGTCCCATCCGGGTCCTGCCTCCCTCTTTCCGAGCCTTGAACATGCTGTTTCTTAGGATGTTTCTCTGCTCAAATCTATCCTGCTGCTTGGCCTAATTAACTCTTTGTCTTTCATATCGCGTCTCAAAGGTGGTTTCCGTAGGGAAGGCACTCCCTCCCTGCAGAGGAAGCCACATCAGGGCTCCCAGTTCCTTCATGCTTTCATAGCATCCTCTACATCTGCTCTGTAGTATTTCTCATGGTGAGGCAATTATGTGGTAGTTTTTCGTTTGGTTGAACACTTTTCTTCCCTACGGAAGTGGGAACATCTGTTTTGCACAGCACATTACCTTGCACGAAATAGGTACTTAAATTTTTGTCAAACGAATGACATCCCCTTATTTTGTAACTTTAAATGAATGACACATCACTTTGGCTTGTATCATCTGTGCTAATTTTCACTGCTGGAAGGTGAGATGGGTTTTGCCATCTCTTACCTGTACCTAGAACTGTGCAGGAAACACAACACCTGCTAGCTGAATGAATGAATGAATGAGTGTTGGCTAGGTTGAGTCAGAAGGGTGGGCCAGATGGTGAACAGGTCAACAGTGGCAGCAGTGAGAAAAGCTTCCTTCTTATCTGCAAATCTCGGGTTATCTGCTTTGCATTAATGCTCAGCCATAAAACTGCTTCAGAGATTTGGTCCCTATAAAAAGTCAGTCTCTGGTCTTAATTTCTCACCAGTGTTTAAGGATCTTGATGTCTCATCAATGTTTAACTGCCCAGATACTTAACTTGAAGCTTCTGTCCTTTTTTTTTTCCTTACTAGGGAAAACAACAGAGCAATGAGACTCAGCAGGAAGAACTTGGCTCCTGTCTCCCGCAGAGGTGTGGCGGCTAGTTTTCTCTCTGTTATAAACTTAACCCATGCCGGGGCTCTTGCCAGGGTTTTCCACTCGGAACAGGGAGAGACCTTCCTACAAGAGTGTGTCATGGTTAGCGCCATCATTGTTCTGTGGCTCTATAAAGTATTTGTATTTTAAGGCAATAACGCTAATAAATAATTATATTAAATAGCAGTGTTTTTCTTTCCTGTCATTACTGCTCATCCTGAAAGAGAAATCTTTCCTAAGAAGTCAGGGTCCAACCCCCCACCACCTCTTTCAGAATTTCCCCTGATAGCCTTTCTTTGTATCTTTTATTTTTGGTTGCACGGGGTCTTCATTGCTGCTCCTGTGCTTTCTCTAGTCGTGGCGAGCAGGGGCCACCCTTTGTCGTGGTGCTCAGGCTTCTCACTGCAGCGGCTTCTCTCGTTGCAGAGCACGGGCTTCACGGTGAGGGGACTTCCGTAGTTGTGGCTCCTTGGTTCTAGAGCACAGGCTCAGGAGTTGTCGAGCACAGGCTTAGTTGCTCCACGGCCTGTGGGGTCTTCCCAGATCAGGAAATGAACTGGTGTCCCCTGTATTGGCAGGCAGATTCTTAACCGCTGGACCACCAGGGAAGCCTCTCCTAATTGCNAGCACAGGCTCAGGAGTTGTCGAGCACAGGCTTAGTTGCTCCACGGCCTGTGGGGTCTTCCCAGATCAGGAAATGAACTGGTGTCCCCTGTATTGGCAGGCAGATTCTTAACCGCTGGACCACCAGGGAAGCCTCTCCTAATTGCATTTCTGTTGAGATGTTTCCTAAGGACAAGATACTTATGTGTACTCCTGAATTTGTGTGCTGTGGATTCAAATTTGTACAAAACTTTCATCTCCCTTTCTGGTGCAGTTCCTTACAATCACTGGGGGTGCAGATGAAAAGTCCTGACTCTGCAAGGGTTAACAGTCACAGGATTTAGGACTTGAATTATAAACCAGCAACCAAGGTGCTTCCCATGTACCCTGATTTCTGAGAATCGGGGTGCTGGATTGTAAGTTTCAGCTGATGACCTTTCATCCCTCTGTGCACTGGAGTGGTGATGGGCATAGAAGAGCATGCTCAACTGAGGAACCAGCACGCACAGACGTGAAGATGCCTGCTGCTTCTAGAGATGGGAAAGGAGTTCGCTGTATTGGGAGCTTCTGGTGGAGGTTGGCAGGACAAGAAGCCAAGGGTGATGCACAGCTGATGAGGAGCCTTGCAGGCTTTGAAAAGGAGGGTATTTTTTTTTCCTTAATTAAAGTTTAGTTGACATACAATATTTCAGGTGTACAATAAAGTGAAAGTGCAAGTTGCTCAGTCGTTTCCAACTCTTCGTGACCCCATGGGACTATACAGTCCATGGACTTCTCCAGGCCAGAATACTAGAGTGGGTAGCCATTCCCTTCTCCAGGGGATCCTCCCAACCTAGGGATCAAACCCAGGTCTCCCTCATTTTAGGCAGATTCTTCACCAGCTGAGCCACCAGGGAAGCCCAAGAATACTGGGGTGGGTTGCCTATCCCTTCTCCAGCGGATCTTCCTGACCCAGGAATCGAACCGGGGTCTCCTGCACTGCAGATGGATTCTTTACCAACTGAGCTGCCAGGGAAGCCCCAGGTGTCCAATGAAGAGATTCAGTGATACTCATATGCGTGTGTGTGTTCTTTCTCAGGTTATTTTCCATTTAGATTATTATAAGACATGGACTATGTTTCCCCATGCTGTATAGTAGGTCCTTGTTGTTTATCTACCTTATATGTAATAGCAGTGAAGGCGGTTTGGTCACTCAGTTGTGTCCAGCTCTTTGAGGCTCCATGGACTGTAGCCTGCCAGGCTCCTCTGTCAATGGAATTTCTAAAGCAAGAATACTGGAGTTTTATAGTTTCTGGTCTTACATTTAGATCTTTAATCCATTTTGAGTTGATTTTTGTGTGTGGTGTTAGAAAATGATCTAGTTTCATTCTTTTACAAGTGGTTGGCCAGTTTTCCCAGCACCACTTGTTAAAGAGATTGTCTTTACTCCATTGTATATTCTTGCCNACAAGCACACCTGCTTTCCTCATAGGCTGATGGGCCCTGTGCTAACACAGAGGAGCAGTGGCTGAACCATTAGGGTAACTGGCTGTATTTGGAGAAGCAGGATAATTCCATCTCCAATCGAATCAAAGTCGACTCAGTCAAAAGTGTTGGTCGCACAGTCGTGTCCACCTCTTTGCAAGCCCGTGGACTGTAGCCTGCCAGTCTCTTCTCTCCGTAGAATTTTCCAGGCAAGAATACTTGGAGTGGCTAGCCATTCCCTTCTCCAGGGAATCTTCCCAACCCAGGGACTGAACCCAGGTCTCCTACATTGCAGGTGGATTCTTTACCGTCTGAGCCACCAAGGAAGCTCAACGCAGTCAACAAACTGTTTAACCTGGCCACTCTCAGGAGCAGTTCAGAGCAAACAGTGTGAACTTTGGAAGCACATGGATCTGGGTTCCGTTCCTGGTTCTTCCATCCATCTAGTGATGTGACCTTGCCTAACTGCCTTTCTAGCCTCAGTTTTCTAGTCCATAAAATGGAGATAACATCATAGGATTGTTAACTCAGGGCTGCGGTGGGGATTAAATAAGACGATCCGTACAAAGTGCCTGTCTCAGTGCCTGACCTAACCCCCTGGGTGCTCTTGTTATTGTTATTGGTGATGATATTTTTGTGCTTCAGCCTGTGTTAGCTGCTTCCAAATGTCTAGTTCACACTACCCCACATTTGTTAATTAACTGATGCTCGAGAAACCAAGCAGGAAATGCCCTTCATGTGCTAAAATGTATGGCACCGACTCTAAGAGAGAGGGCAGAGCTGAATGAAGTAGGGTATCAGGGAAGACCTCCTGGAGGAGGTGGCCTCAACTGGGGATTGGAAGATAGGAGAGGAATGCATCAGAGCATGCTGGGCAGGGGTCCTGATGTGAACCAGAGTGTGACAGGCAGAGTAAGCACTTCTGCTGGGGGCGGGGGGCAGTTTGGCGTGGGGAGCGCAGGGGGCTGCAGAGGCAGGAGCCTGGCTGAGCCATCGGAGGCGCGATTACGCTGGATGTGGTGAGGTCCCTTCAGCCCCCCTCTGCTGGATGAGCTCCCGACCACCCTCCAGGGCATCGCTCCTGAACTCTCCTGTGTCACCCTGCCCCATGAACAGATAACAGTGGTAATAATGAGAATATGTGGTGTTCCCTGAGCCCTTCCTGTGTGCCAGTACCCGTGCTGAGCATTTCACACCGGTATTTCAGTGAATCCCACCACACGTGACACGGCCCACATCCCATTTCTTAGGTTGGAGAAGTGTCCTGTGCGAGGCGGAGGCCCTGGATCACCTGTACACGTTAATCCACGTGTCTTTGCTGGTCGACCCAGAAGCGCATTTCTTTTCAGGCTGCCTAACGGGGTACACCTTGGCACAAAGTAGGAACTCATAAATGTTTGAACAATGAATGAAAAGAGAGTGTCAAGTGCACAGCAGGACTCTGGAGCTGGAGGCAATAGGCAGATTGCCAAGAGGGGCAGGGAGCCCTCCTGTTGGGAAGGCTTAGCTTTTGAGGAGCTGGGCACTGGGAAGCCTGGGTCTCTGGACAGCAGGAGGCTGGGGCGGGGCCGGGCCTGACAGGCTCACTGCCTTCAAGCCACTGGATGGTGTGCGTGGACAGTTGCTAAGTCACGGCCGACTCTTGTGACCATGGAGCCCACCAGGCTCCTCTCTCCATGGGATTTTCCAGGCAAAATTACTGGAGTGGGTTGCCATTTCCTTCTCCAGAGTATCTGATGCTGGAATCTATTTAAATGTCTTATCTCCAGTGCCAGTCTCTGATGCCAATAAGTTTTGTCCTGGGTTGAGCCTACAGGTGTAATTCAGCAGCTGGGCCAGAGATATTCATTCAGGGAAGATGATAAGATAGGTAAGGTCAAGGGTGATGGTTGAAAGCTTAACCCTGCCTCAGCATAGGCACCGACCAATCAAAACAGTCCCAAACCTTTCCTGCTAGAGCAGGATGTTGAAGCCACCCACCCTGCCAAATATTAATCCATTGTTTGTTGATCTGGGGCAGGTTCCAAAGGTTCCCTGGGAAAAGCCGGAGCAGGTTGGGAAGGGCGCTTGGCTGGGGAAAGTAGTCAGAGAAGTGGCTCTGTAGCAATTTAAATATTTCAAAAAAGTCACAGCTGGTAGATTCCTACCAGAGTGTCGTAGCGAAACACCCCGAGGTCGCTTTCTGCTAAGAGAATCAGCCATTTTTCAAAACTCACTTGTCCTATTTTGAAGACTTTGTTAAAACTTGATGATATGGGGCTTCCCTGGTGATCCAGTGGTTAAGAGTCTGCCTTGTGATGCAAGGGACACCAGTTGAATCTCTGGTCCAGGAAGATCCCACATGCTGCAAGCAACTAAGCCCAAAAGCCAAGCCCATGTGCTGCGGCTCCTGAAGCCTGTGCACCTGGAGCCACAAGAGAAGCCACCACAGTGAGAAGCCCAAGGACCGCAACCAGAGAGAGCCTGCTCAGCGCAACCAGACAGAGCCTGCTCAGCGCAACCAGAGAGAGCCTGCTTAGAGCAACCAGAGACAGCCTGCTCAGCGCAACCAGAGACAGCCTGCTCAGAGCAACCAGAGACAGCCTGCTCAGAGCAACCAGACAGAGCCTGCTTAGTGCAACCAGAGACAGCCTGCTCAGAGCAACCAGAGAGAGCCTGCTCAGTGCAACCAGAGACAGCCTGCTCAGAGCAACCAGACAGAGCCTGCTCAGCGCAACCAGAGACAGCCTGCTCAGCGCAACCAGAGAGAGCCTGCTCAGTGCAACCAGAGACAGCCTGCTCAGAGCAACCAGAGACAGTCTGCTCAGCGCAACCAGAGACAGCCTGCTCAGCGCAACCAGAGACAGCCTGCTCAGGGCAACCAGAGAGAGCCTGCTCAGCGCAACCAGAGAAAGCCTGCTCAGCGCAACCAGAGACAGCCTGCATGCAAGAGTGAAGACCCAGCGCAGCCAAAGAATCAAATCAAATAATCTGTAACAACAACAACAAAAACTAGATAATATGAGCCAGTACTTTGACTAGGCATACAGAAACCATGAATTCTCAGTGCAGTAAGAAGGATTAAGGACTACCCCCCCATCCCCTACCCCCACCACTCTCAACTTCTCCATGTTGTACAAACCTTACTCCTACCTTAGGACTCCTGGTATCCCTTATGGAAATTATCCAGGCCAAGAGCCTGAGTGCTTTCTCTTACAGAGTTCTAATACTTTTCCCTTACACCCTAATGAGTCATTTTGTGCCTGTCCTGTTTTGGAAGCCACAGTAAAGCTAAAGTACCTGCATTTCTTCTCTGCAAACTTGTAAATCTGAGGTTGCCTTAACATTCATTTCAAGGTGAAAATAAGCTTATAGAAGTTTTTTTTTTTTATTCCTGAAATTACCAGTTGCTAAACAGTCATACCTTTTTCCTGAAATACCAAAGAAGTTGGTGGCAGTCAGCCAAGAAAAACAGCCTGTAGAGAGACTCGAGCTGTTATTAAAAGCCAAGTGGTCATTAACAAAGATGATGTCATAATTAAATGTCCTGGCGTGCCTGGGATCCTGGGTCCAAGGAAAGACAATTCCAGTCTTTACTAAACCAGTGAAGACTCATCTGCCTAATAGTGTTTAGTGAAAGTATAAGATGTTTCCTGCAAAAGGATCAGGGACCTCGGTGTCATACCAAGCTTGCAGAGGTGATGGCCAGCACAGGGAATTTGTGAACTGGTGACTTTGGGCTTTGATGAAGAAAACAGTGGGAATTTTATGTGCCCAGAGTGCTTTGCAAAGTGCCATGAGTCATATATTCAGAGCTGAGCCTATCCTAAGAGGTTTTTCTTACAGTTCCAGCAGTTCTTCTGAGAGGAGGAATGATTCCTCAGGATTTTTATAAGCTGAGTCATCATTGCTCCTTTATAAAAACGTAACCACAGCCCAGAACTCGTAGTTTCAGAGATTCCCAAGTTACAAAACAAAAAGGAAGAGAAATTGGGAATAGCCAAAGAATCTAACTTTTATTTACTTTTCCCCTCTATTTCTCTTTTTTTCCCACCCTTCCTTCACCTGCACCATCCCAGCTCACATTTTCTGAGGTCCATCTCACCAAGGTCCTGGCAGGGTGTATACTATATAAGTGGCAAAGACGCAGCCGCTCCTGAATACAGACGCAGAAGGAAGAAGCAGACATGTGGACATGAGGAGGGGGGATGAATTGGGAGACTGGAACTGGTGTGTGTGCATTGCCATGTGTGAGACAGATGGCTAGTGGGAGCGCAGGGAGCTCAGCTTGGTGTTCTGTGGTGACCTAGAGGGGTGGGATGGTGGGGGGGCAGGAGAGCCGTCCGAGAGGGAGGAGATATATGTACTCATGTAGCTNTGTGTGTGCATTGCCATGTGTGAGACAGATGGCTAGTGGGAGCGCAGGGAGCTCAGCTTGGTGTTCTGTGGTGACCTAGAGGGGTGGGATGGTGGGGGGGCAGGAGAGCCGTCCGAGAGGGAGGAGATATATGTACTCATGTAGCTGATTCACTTCCTTGTACAGCAGAAGCTAACACAACATTGTAAGGTAACTACACCCCAATTTTTTTTTTAACTGCAACCTGTGATCAACTCTTGGTTCTGTCACTTACCTCTAGTCAAAGAAATCATCAGAAAAAAAGTTATCACACCGAATGGTTGTAAGATGCATCCTGGTTTAAGAAACGATAAAATATGAGTCAATAGCTGTGCAACTTCAGGAGCATCAAATAATGTCTTGTGCTCAATTGTGTCCTCCGGACAGTAGAGGGTACAAAACCTCCTGACAAAGTGATTGTTAAGGATGGAGTGAATTGGGTATTTATTAGTCCTTTTCTTAGAACTGATGATAGCATCAGCTAGGTGGGATGATCAGTATATGGACTTGAATCGCCCTGTCATTGTTAAATTCCTGGTAAAGGCTCGGTGGTAAAGAACCTGCCTACCAATGCAGAAGACCTGTGTTCGACCCCTGAGTCAGGAAAATCCCCTGGAGAAGGAAACGGCAATCCACTGCAGTATTCTTGCCTAGGAAATCCCACGGACAGAGCAGCCTGGCAGGCCACAGTCCGTGGCGTCACACAAGAGTCAGACACAACTTCATGCCTANCCTGTGGTGGATTCATGTCGATGTATGGCAAAGCCAATAGAGTATTGTAAAATAAAATAAAGTAAAAAAGTAAAATAAAAAAAATCACTAAAAAAAAAAGTATGTATTTAAATATAAAAAAAAATAAAAAGGACATTACATACAGTTGAGACATTATCACTTACTTATCACTAACGGTGCATTGAGACTAGTCATTAGCAGTCATTCTTGTATGTAGAAGACAAAATGCAATGAAGTTTGCGATGCTTATGCAAACTTGCTGTGGCAGGCAGGCTTTCTCTGTGGTCCTCTTCACAGACGCTAGTGAACGGAGATCGTTCTGAAGTCCTGACTTTTTACACGGAGCTTAACGTTTCTTTACTCACCTGCTGACTTAAGGGCATAATCAGCCATCTGGACTTGATCTTCTCTCAGCTTTTTCAGTATGTAATTCACCAAGTTGGACATTTCCTGTACAAATTGTAAAAAGAGTTTTCTGTGAACAATCTCCATCACCTTCTTGAGTCTTGGCAATTTACTATATTGATTCGCACCTACGTTTGCTAATCGGCCAAACACACACAGGTTCTCCCTCTCGCCTCCGCAAATCAGTGGGATCCGTGTTTCACAGGCAGCTGAGGTGTCAGGGAGCTGAGAGGTGTTGGGCCAGCCACTTGCCAAGGTCGTGGAGGAAGGCTGCATGTCAGTCCCCTGAGGAGCACCCCAAAATGCTCGCACAGTGGAACAGCCCAGTGAGGTTGTGTGTGCGACCTGCTGGGCCCCCCTTTCAGTGTCCTGCTTAGCAATGAAGACTGGAGCGTTCTGTAGGTGTTTGGGAATCGAGGCAGTTTACACAGAGCACGCGATTGCTTGTGTTAGAAATTATTCATCTCTTAAAATCAATATTGGGTTATAAGGATGTTCTAAGAACCCAAGCATCCTGAGAGAATGTAGTGGTCTGAGTTCTAAAGGACAAAGCACTTTGTCCCAGGGCCGTGAGGATGGGGGCTTGGAGGCAGTCGTGGTCAGGGTCAACAGAATGTGTGCTTCAAAAAACAGACTCTCAGGAAAAAGAAACGAAGCCAGTGCTAACAGAAGGAGAAGAAGTAAAACCAAGCTCTTGGTCTTCCATCATCATGTTGCCTGATCTGGTGCTCATTCGGCCAGATACACTAGCATTAGGCCCCTGAATAAAAATATTTGACTATTTAAGTATTTGTGTATAAACGTTCAGAGACTGCCATTTGTGAATGAGCAGTGTTTTTTTTTTAACTGCAAAATAAAACAGTCAGTTACTTATTTGGGTGGAAAGTCAGTCTTACTGCAATACAAAATCTGTGTCCTGTGACACAGCCATTATGAAAAAGTGTGCTTCTAGGGGTGAGCTTTAGTAAAAGTAAAGTAGGGACTTCCCTGGTGGCTCAGAGGGTAAAGAGTTTGCCTGCAATGTAGGAGACCCAGGTTCGATCCCTGGGTTGGGAAGATCCTGTGGCGAAGGGAATAGCTAGCCACTCCAGTATTCTTGCCTGGAGAGTTCCAAGGACAGAGGAGTCTAGTGGGTTGCAGTCCAAGAGGTTGCAAGAGTCGGACATGACTGAACAACTCACACTTCACTTTACAAGCTAATGTAGAAAAGGAATTTTCAAGAAGAAAGAAGACAGACCACACGTCCCAGCCATCATTACATTTCCCCATCACATACGCTGTCCACTTTCTGAAAGTGGATACGCCCCTGCCTCCCTCCCAGGCTCACTTACCTCGTCAATGACCTCGGTGTGGTTCCAGCCTTCAGTGGGGTCTATGTCGGCATTCCAGCTGTAATTGTGCAGACCATCCCGCATGTCTCTAAGCAATGCCTTCAGAACGTCTATTTGTTCAATTAAAAAGAGAATTTCCCGGAAGTTGTTTTCCAAAGTCTGGCTCTCCTTCCTGTGAATGGAGACCTTCGCTGTGAAAGGAGGAAGCAGTGGGCTCCCTGCCAGCCCCATGCTGGGCTTCAGGGCCAGCAAAACCCAGGGGTGCTTAACATTGCAGAAGAGAACCCTGAGAGAGGGGTGCCCAGGCGATGCCCCCTTTTCTAGAGAACTGCCCTTCGCTGTGCGTGAGAAACAAAGACATTCTGGGAAGCACTCCCGAGGGCATCCATCGCAGGCGTGGGCTGTGCTCTGTGCAGGGAAGGGGGGCTCAAAGGCCTTCACTCATCCCATTCCTCCCTCGGGGATTGAGGCCACGCTGACTTGAGCTGGGAAACTTTACAGTGCCCCAAACCCCCTCTCACTGCCTTAGGGGCCGGACACCTTGCACTTTGAGTGAGGTTGCCAACCAAGCCCTGACATTCTGTGAACCAGCCTTTAGAGACGAGTGA
>SJYV01033749.1:1108707-1200508 GCA_006410875.1 Neotragus pygmaeus
TGTGTGTGTGTGTGTGTGTGTGTGTGTGTGTGTTTAGTCACTAAGTCGTGCCTGACTCTTTCTGACCATGGACTGTAGCCCACCAGGCTCTTCTGTCCATGGAGTTTTCAGGCAAGACTACTAGAGTGGATTGTCCTTTCCTCCTCCAGGGGATCTTCTCCATCCAGGGACTGAACTCGCATCTCCTGCTTTAGCAGGCAGATTCTTTGCCGCTGGCCTTCCCTTTACTAGGGAAGCCACTTCTTTCCCCCGAATTTATGAAATGGGCTTCCCTCATGGCTCGGTGGTAAAGAATCTGCCTGCCAATGCAGGGGATGCAGGTTCAATCCTTAGGTCGGGAAGATCCCCTGGAGAAGGAACAGACAATTCGTTCTAGCATTTTTGCCTGTGAAATCCCATGGACAGAGGAGCCTGGTGGGCTATAGTCCATGGGGTTGCAAAGAGTCAGACATGACTTAGTGACTAAAAACAACAAACAAAAAAACAAAAACTTATGAATCAATCTATGTTCACAATTTAGAAAATGCAAAACTGCTGAAGAAACCGAAACTGTTAATAGTTTTTGTAAAATTTTTTATCCCATGCAAAAAAAGTTGTATTAAATAACAAAATAATTTTGTGTCCCACTACACTTCTCAAATGACCAAATATATTTTAAAATTATTTTAATGGCTTCCTAATTAAATCCTGGTCTATTTTTCTAATTTTATCCCATTAAAAAAAAATAATACTGAAAGTACCTCCCAGTGTATGTTCCCTTCAAGAAGGATCCACAGAAGTAGAAATTAGTTTTATAATTTTACAAAAGCATTTCAGTGTTTGGTCACACGCCAGAAAGTCACACACACGAGAACATCTCACTCACTTTAAAAGTTCCAGCTGCTCTTTGGACATTCGAAGCCTGGCCTGAAAAATAAAACAAAGCAAAGCCAGATCATTCCAAATCCTGCCTACTCAGGTGGAGTTATTTTTCCTATTTGTGGAGGGGAAGGAAATCAAGGACCACCCTGGATAGACACCCCTGGCCAGCAGGACCCACAGTTTCTAAGACACCTGCATCTTCCTGCAAAGAGTGATGTTTACAGGAGACGCAGAAACATCCAGCCCCGAGGCTTGTCCCTGTAAACAGTCAGGAGCATCCCCTTTCTACATGAGGAAGCTGACTGCTGGCTTCCATTAGCCATGACATCAGAAGGATCACAGACGCTTTATCTGACACCGACAGGGTGTCTCAGAAGGACCATCTTCTGTTTGAACAGGTGGTGCCCCAGCCAGGCCGACGATGCTATTGATGTCGAGGATGTGCACGGCCTCGGTGGAGGTGGTCCACGCAGGTGCTCAGGCTGCCGGGCCCCGCCCCCACCCCAGCTCCCCTCACCAGCTCCTCTGTGTGGGAGGCGCCACATGCCACTCGGGTTCCTGGATCCCCCAGAAATGGCTGAAAAGCTAGCAGTGAATTCCCTCACGGGCCTGAAGGCCGAAAGTCCAAAGGCAGGGTGTGGGCAGGGCCGTTCTTTGCTCTGAGGCTCCAGAGAGAGTCTGTCCCTTGCCTCTTCCACCTCCTGGCGCCTGGGCTTCCTGGCTGGGGCGGCACCACCCACGCCTCTGCTCGGCCCGGTGCTTATCCTCTGTGTCTCTCGTGAGGACACGTCTCAGTGCGCTCGAGAGGCCACCTGGGAGCTGCAGGACGACTTCATCTCAGGGTCCCCAAGTGCGTCTGCAGACTCTTTATCCAAGTAAAGGTCGCGCGGGCAGTTCCGGGGGCTGGGCTCCTCGGGTCGCCTTCACCGCAGGAGCCATCCGTGTGCTCTGACAAACCAGGCCCGTCCTCCCAGCCCGCACCTGTGCTTTCGTGGTTCAAACACTGGCTTCCCATCAGTGTGCTGTTAAAATGGTTCAAGGCACGAGGGGCGTCTTATCCACGCTGCTGCACACTGCACAGAAAACAATAACCTCGCTTTTTTTTTTCCCCTGCTGAGCAGTTTAATTTCATTTACAAAATTTTTATTGGAGTATCGTTGCTTCATGACGTGTTGGTTTCTGCTGTACAGCAAAGTGAATCAGCTGCCTGTATACACGTCTCTCCTCCTTTTTGGATTTCCTTCCCATTTAGGTCCCCACAGAGCGTTGAGTAGACTTCCCTGTTCTATACAGTAGGTTCTCATTAGTGAGCAATTTAACTTATTACAGGCTCTCCTCAATATTTTTCTTTGTACAGAGCTGTGGAGTTGGGAGCTGAGTTTTGGTAGGGAGAAATTCTTATTTCCAGTGTTTCAGTTGCTAGGGGCAGTGTTTTGCATTTCTGTTACTTTTTTCTGTTTTACCCTTAAAAAAAACATATAGAAAGTATGTCTTCACTAATTTGCTGATAAATGAATCCTTTACTTTACCGACTAAGGTCCATCTAGTCAAGGCTATGGTTTTTCCTGTGGTCATGTATGGATGTGAGAGTTGGACTGTGAAGAAGGCTGAGCACTGAAGAATTGATGCTTTTGAACTGTGGTGTTGGAGAAGACTCTTGAGAGTCCTGGACTGCAAGGAGATCCAACCAGTCTGTCCTAAAGGAGATCAGTCCTGGGATTTCTTTGGAAGGAATGATGCTAAAGCTGAAACTCCAGTACTTGGGCCACCTCAAAAGACTCTGATGCTGGGAGGGATTGGGGGCAGGAGGAGAAGGGGATGACAGAAGATGAGATGGCTGGATGGCATCACTGACTCTATGGATGTGAGTCTGAGTGAACTCCGGGAGTTGGTGATGGACAGGGAGGCCTGGTGTGCTGCGATTCATGGGGTCGCAAAGAGTCGGATGTGACTGAGTGACTGAATATTTTCCTAATTTTTAAACGCATTTGTCTCATTCCCAAAAGGGCTTCAGGTGACTTCCACTTTAGGAACAAACATAGAATAAAAAGTCATTGCACAAAAACGTGAGGCAATGAGAGTGAATAGAAAACACGGACTGGAAAAGGAGGAAAACGTGTGAAAGATGGCTGTGACGTCAATTCCTGGAGTCCTCAGTGCTGGCCCTACATTTGTTCCTAACGAGGTAACAATGGAATTGGGTGTGGGTGGAAGGGAATGAGGAAGACAAGAGTAGACAGCGGTCCACAGGGAAAAAAGAAAACCTCAACGATGTGGCAGAGGCTGCTTTGCATATGGCTGGTAATCCATCCCTTCCATGAGGCTCCTGTGCTAAGAACGTGCTGGGTCTCCTAAGAACTTTCCCAGGGCTTCCTTCCTGGCAGGTGGGCAGAGCCCCATGGAAGGTTAGGACAGCCGTCCAAAGCCTTCATTAAGCCTTTGCAGCAACTCCAACAAAGCACCTGCTGCCCAACCCTAAACATGCCCACTAAAGGAGGACCAGTGGGCATCTGCAGTCAGTTGAATGGGTGTAGAATTGGCAGCCTCCTGAGAAATGACAAGGTGAAGGAGAGAACGCAACGAAACAGCTGTGGGCAGGA
Organism: Neotragus pygmaeus; assembly: GCA_006410875.1. NCBI lineage: Eukaryota > Metazoa > Chordata > Mammalia > Artiodactyla > Bovidae > Neotragus > Neotragus pygmaeus. The sequence continues at coordinate 1,112,169 of SJYV01033749.1, forward strand.
CCACAGCCTTGCTTCTTCCTCTTGTTTCATTGTTTTACCCTTAAAAATATGGAAGACATCAATTAAAAATAAATATTTTTTAAAACATGGAAGCCTTCACCAATCTGCAAGTCGCCCTTGTATGGGGGCTGTGCTGATCTCGGCATTGTTCCGGTTTTTGTATATGAGCTGCCAAGGTGAGCGCGGTTTTGTTTTTTCAGGTAAGGTTGACTGAGATCCAAAACTTTATGTCTTAGAATGTGGCTCCGATACTTCGAGCTGGGACAGATTGGATGCAAGAGCTCACAAATGCCTCACGTGGCCAGTACTTTTCTTCTTTCCTTTTTTAAACAAAACTATCACAAGCTAGGGCTTCCCAGGTGGCACTAGTGGTAAAGAATCCGCCACCCAGGGAATCCACTTGCCAATGCAGATGACAGAAGAGACGCGGACTGGATCCCTGGATCGGAAAGATCCCCTGGAGGAGGACATGGTAACCCACTCTAATATTCTTCCCTGGACAATCCCATGGACAGAGAAGCCTGGCAGGCTACAGTCCTTACATCGCAGAGTCAGACAGGACTGAACAACTTAGCATGCATGCGAGTTATCTAATTTTAAACCCTGTAACTTCCAGGTGAATCCTGGAAGCTATCAGATTGGCCAAAAGTTCGTTCAGGTTTTTTCCTGTAAAATGGCTTTAGTAGTGCTTAGCTGTCTTTAACTTCATTTGAAACAATTTTGTTAGATTGTATTGTGACTGCTGACATATCAGTGTGCATTTTTAAAAAACTTATCAAATTGGTGAATTTTTGTGTGGCCATTTTAATATTGAAGACAGAAGAAAAAAGGAACATTTTTCACATATTATGTTTGGCATAATATGCATATACCATTTTTGGCATATTTAATATATCAAGAAAGATAAAAATGCAACTGAAACACAAAGATTTGCAGAGAAGCTGCTGTGAGTGATCGAACATGTAACAAGTGGTCTGTGAAGTTTTGTGCTGGAGATTTCTGGCTGAATGATGCTCCACGTTTGGGTAGACCAGTTGACAGGGATCAAACTGAGACATGAAATGAGATTACTCAATGTTACATCACGTGGGAGATAGCCGCCAAACTCAAAATATCCGAATCAAGTGTTGAAAATCATTTGCATCAGCCTGGTTACGTTAATCGGTTTGATGTTAGGGTTCCACATAAAGCCTTCTTGACCATATTTCCACTTGTGATTCTCTACTGAAACATAATAAAAATGGTCTATTTTTAAAACAAATTGTGATGAACAATGAAAAGCTGAAGAGACTGTGGGGCAAGTGAAATGAACCACCATCAGCCACACCAAATGAATATGTTCTGCTCTCAATTAGACCAACTGAAGTTAGTACTCAATAAATAGTGTCCAGAATCAGTCAACAGAAAACACATAATGTTCCATCAGGATAATGCAAGACTGCCTGTTTCTTTGATAACCAGGCAAAAACTGTTGCAGCTTGGCTGGGAAATTCTGATTCATCTGCTCTATTCACCAAACATTGCATCTTTGGATTTCTATTTATTTCAGTCTTTATAAAATTCTCTTAATGGAAAAAGTTTCAATTCCCTGTAAAACTGTAAAAGGTACATGAAACAGTTCTTTGCTCAAAAATATAAAACATTTTGGGAAGATGGAATTATGAAGTTGCCTGAAAAATGGCAAAAGATAATAGAACAAAATGATGAATATGTTTCAATAAAGTTCTTGGTGAAAATGAAAAACGTGAAAAATCACGTTTTTATTCTTACCTGAAAAATCAAAGGAACGTTTTGGCTAACCTAATACACTGATTGCAGATTGTACCTATGGTTAGATCATTAAGCTTGCTGCTTTACATAGAGTTTTAGATCTAAACCAATTAAATACTTGGAGCAAGTAAGCCCTTCATTGTGATGGTGAGTATATGGTCACTGAGACTGTACCGTGTGAGACAGCTGAACTGTGTCCTTAGCGTAAGTGAACAGGAGAGGCCAATGGCCATGTGCAGCAAAGCTAGAGTTTGTATTTCATCTCCGGAATTTACAGCTGTGTTGCTTTAGGCACACACAGAAATTCCCTTAATTGTTCTGATCCAGCATTCTGATCTATAAATAGATTCACTCCCATTGGAGGATAAAGTGGTACCTGTATTTAATGTACTTACAAATAACTTCTGGCGCTTTATCCTCCCGTTCTCCATGGTGGGAGGTTGGGGATGGGGCACATCTAACTTTCTGAAAAGCAATATTGGGACTTTCCTGGCAGTTCAGTGGTTAGGACTCCATGCTTCCACTGCAGGGGGCATGCGTTCGATCCCTTGTCAGGGAACTGAAATACTATATGCAGTGTGGCCAAAATTTTTTTTAAAAGCGGTATTGATTAATTAAGATTCACTATTAAAAGGTCACCTAAAAATTGTGAATATCCTTCCTGTATTCTTCTTTTAGTTTATCCTAAGTAAAAAATCAAGAATGAGTGAAAAGATTCAGCAACAATGATGTTTATAATATTGAAAAGTTGAAAACAATCCAATTGTTGAGAAATAAGTATTTGTTGAATATATTATTTATCCATAAGAATATTAGTCAGCAATCAAATGCTGTTAAAAATAATATCTAAGGACTCCCCTGGTGGCTTAGGAGCCAAGACCCCATGCTCCCAATGAGGGGGCCTGGTTCCATCTCTGCTCAGGGAACAAGATCTTGCATGCTACAACTAAGACCCAGCACAGCCAAATAAATAAACAAATATTTTTTAAAATAATAATGTCTAGAGGCAAGGGAACATCTTAAAATCTATTGTTAGTTGAATATTTAAAAAAGGCCAAGAAACAGCTTCTATTGCATGTAGCTTGGGATCTATAAAGAAGTCACATGGATATGAGTCACAGATTCACATGGTTTCTAACAGAACTCTCTTTTGTGTGAAAAACAAGTTAACCATTGGTCACTGATCATAGTAACACGCTGATGTTGTTCAGTTGCTGAGTTGAGTCTGTCTGTTTTGAGACCCCAAGCCTGCCAGGTATCCTCTGTCCACGGGATTTTCCAGGTAAATTTTCCAGGAGTGGCTTGCCATTTCCTTCTCCAGGCGATCTTCCCCAGCAGGGGATGGAACCTGTGTCTCCTGTATTGGAAGGCGGATTCTATACCATTGAGCCACCAGGGAGACCCAGTAAAATGCTACCTGCGTGAAAAATACCAGCTTTAGATGCTCAGCCTTAGAAATGTTTAAGGAGAAGGCACCGTCGAGTGTGCTGATCCACCTAAACCCTCGAAGTGGAGAGGAAGGCGGCCTTTCAAAATGACAGCACACTCATTCATCCCTTCATCATCTCGCACCGGTGTCTGCGGAGCCTCCATGTTCCGGGAACGGCATCAGGCTTGGACAAGATCTCTGCTCATTTCAACGAGCCCACGGTGAAGTAGAGGCGACACGTGATGTACGGAGATTGTCACCAGTAGGCGGCTGGCCACAGAAGTCTCCCAGGTGACGTTTGAGGTGGGCTGAAATGCCAGAGAGGAGTTACACCAGCAAAGATCTGGGGCAGAATATCATAGGCAGAGGGAGTATAGGGTTCTTTAGAAAAAGTAGGATGTGTGTATTTACACAGAGAGACTTATTTTAAGGAACTGGCTCGTGTGATTGTGGAAGCTGAGAGTCTAAAATCCATGGGACAGCCCAGCAGGTCCCTGACTCAGAGGAGAGCTGATGTTGCAGCTCAGGTCTGAAGGCATCTGGAGGTGGAATGTCTTCATTTTTAGGAGAACTTGATCTTTTTCTCCGAAAACCTTCGACTGATTAGATGAGGCCCACCCACCATATGGAAGATAATCTGTTTTACTCAAAGTCTACGAATTTAAACATTAAACTTACTTTAAATATATCTTCGGAGTAACATCTAGACTAGTGTTTGACCAAACATCTGAGCACTATAGCCTAGCAAAAGTGGCCCTTACAATTAGGCATCACAACACAGTTGATCACGATTTGGCAATAATTGGAGGTCGCTGCTGTCCGCGTCTCATCTGTTTTTTTGGTGATGAGCTCTCTCTGGCTCCTCCTGTGGGCCTAGGGCCCGGGCTTTGATGTGGGGACCTCAGGTGTAGAAGTTATCTCAGGTTTCCACAAACCCACAAGGAGATGTCCTTCCATCTGGGACCTGATTCTTACAGATTCTCAGTGTGGGCAAGATGAGCAGCATCCTTGAGCCTGTGGGCACTTCCTTTGTAACCTGTAACTCCCAGGGGAACGACCCTCACTAGGCTGGAAAGCTGCAGGGAGCACACGAGCTCCATCTTCCCCTTTAGGGGCTCCTCCTGACAAGCACCCTGAGATTCAGAAGTCGATGGATGAACTGGGAAACAGAGAATTTCAGAAGCCCCAAGGGAACTCAGGTCAAGTTTGCTGACTGGGTGAGTTCGTTGATCTGTCCCTTCTTCCAACAGAGCAGTGGTTGACTTGATTGTGCTGGCTTCTCTTGTTAGGGGCTTCAGTAGTTGTGAGGCATGGGCTTAGTTGCTCCTTGGCATGTGGAATCCTCCCAGACCAGGGATCAAACCCGCGTTCCCTGCATTGGCAGGTAGATTTTTAACCACCAGACCACCAGGGAAGTCCTGGGGTCTCTTTCTTAATAGTACTAACCTCTTTCTTAATAGTACTAATCTCCACCCTCATGACCTGATAACTTCCCAAAGGACCCACCTCCTAATACCTGGAGTTTGCTATTGTTGGTTAGCTGCTAAGTCATGTCCAACTCTTTTTTGACCCCGATGGACTATAGCCCGCCAGCTCCTCTGTCCATGAAATTTTACAAGCAAGAATATTAGACTAGAGTGGGTTGCCACTTCCTTTTCAGGGGATCTTACTGACCCAGAGAGTCTCCTGCATTGGCAGGCTAACTCTTTACCACTGAGCCAATCAGTTCAGTTCAGTCGCTCAGTCATGTCCGACTCTTTGTGACCCCATGAATCGCAGCACACCAGGCCTNTCGTTACCTGAGGCTCATTTTGAAGAGAGGGCTTAACCCGCGTTGCCCCAGGTATCATCAGCCTTGATTTCAATGGGGGTCATCAGAGCAGTGTTAATTACTGAATTAGTCATTTAAGGACTGTTCTCAATCCCCTACACAATCCTCCCTCCTTGGGGATTCTGGTCCCTTCCTTGTTAATGTCTGCCACCTATGGAGCCACTCTGGGGCTCACCACTTCGGCCACTGCCACGGTAAGAAAACTGAGGGACCCTACACTGGTTTCTAGGCAGTTCTAGGGCAGCCCTCATTCAGCAGAGCCACCCGGAGTTCTACATGGAAGAGGTGTCTTTTTTTTCACAGCGTGTTGCTCTTCATCACTTCAGGATAAAAGCAGGGCAGTTGGAGGGCTCGTGTCCCCCAGGATCCCTTACGAGAAAGTCCCTGCAACTTCTGCCAGCAGACACTATCTCCAGAGGGTTTAACCGGGCCAGGGAGCAGGTTCCATGACGTCTTACTTATCCCCGATGTCTCCCTGCCAGTGCCCAAACCAGAAAGGGCCATTCTGTGAAAGACACTGGTCAGACGATGAAAAGACAAGCCACAGACTGGAAGAAATATTTACAAAAGACACGTCTGATGCAGAACTTGTATCCAAAATATGCAAAGAATTCTTTTAAAACAGCTTTATTGAGTTACAATTCACATACCATACAATTCACTCATTTTAAGGATACAGCTCAGTGATTTTTGGAGATAATCTGGTTTTAACTTTTTAAGGTGTGGTCAAGTATATATATATAAAACAAAATTTGGTTAAACCATTTTTTAAGTGTACAGTTAAGTGGCATTAAGTACATTCATAATGTTGTGCAACCATCATTACTATCCATTTCCAAAACTTTTTCATTGCCCTAAGTAGAAACTCTGTTACCATTAAGTAACAACTCACCCATGGCTTCCTCACCACCCAGCCTTTAGTAATCTCCAATCTACTTTCTGTCATGATGAATTTGTCTATTCTAGATATTTCCTGTAATTGGAATCATATAATATTTGTCCTCTTGTATCTGGCTTATTTCATTTAGCATAATGTTTTCAAGGTTCATCCATGAAGTAGCATGTATCAGAACTTCATTCCTTTTTATGTTTGAATAATTTTTATTGTACGTATATACATTTTGTTTATCCATTCATGTGTTGGTGGACACTTTGGTTGATTCCACCTTTTGGCTGTGGTGAATAATACTGCAGTGAACATCTGCTCAAGTCCTTGCTTTCAGTTTATGGAATGGAATTTGGGGGGTCATATGGTAATTCTGTGCTTAGCTTTTTGAAGAAATTCAAAATCGCTTTCCCATAGAGGCTGCAACACATTACATTCCTACCAGTAATGTACAAGAGTTTCAGTTTCTCCACATCTTCACCAACACTTGTTATTTACTTTTATTTTTTTCATTATAGCCATCCTAGTGGGTGTGAAATGGTTATCTCAGTGTAGTTATTTTATTTTCCCTGATGGCTAATGGGCTCCCCTAGTAGCTTAGACAGTAAAACGTCCGCCTACAATACAGGAGACCTGGGTTCAATCCCTGGGTCAAGAGAATCCCCTGGAGGAGGGCAGATCAAGCCATTGCAATATCCTTGCCTGGAAAATCCCATGGACAGAAGAGCCTGGTGGGCTACAGTCCATGGGGTCACAAAGAGTTGGACATGACTGAGTGACTAATATACATACAATGACTAATAGGCTTCCCAGGTAGTTCAGTGGTAAAGAATCCACCTGCCAATGCAGGAAATGTGCGTTCCTTCCCTGGGTGGGGAAGAGTCCCTAGAGAAGGAAATGGCAACCCACTGTAGTATTCTTGCCTAGGAAATCCCATGGACAGAGGAGCCTGGCAGGCTGCAGTTTGTGGGGTTGCAAAAGAGTCGGACAAGATTTAGCAACTAAACAACCGTGATTAATGATGCTGTATATTTCTTCATGTGCTATTGGCCATTTGTGTATCTTCCTTGAAGAAATATCTAAGTCATTTGCCCATTTTTTACTTGGGTGGCTTTTTTTTGTGTGTGTGTTGTAGAAAGTATAGATTCTGAATGTTAAGCCATTATTAGACCTGTGATTTCCAAATATTTTCTCTCATTTTGTAGGCTGTGTTTTCCCTTCCTTGGCAGTTTTCCTTTATGCACAAATGTTTTTAGATGGAGTCAGTTTATCTAATTTTGTCTTTATTGCCGTTGCTTTGGTATATATCTAAGAATCCATAGTCAAACCCAAGGTCATTAAGCTTTACCTCTATGTTTTCTGTAAGAGTTTTATGATTTTAGTTCTTATATTTAGGCTGTTGATCCATTTAAATTAATTTTTGTTTTGGTGTGAAGTAGGAATCCCCTTGAATTCTTCTGCACACAGCAATCCAGTTGTCCCAGCATCCGTTCTTGAAGACACTATTCTCTCACCATTAAATGGAATTGGCATTGTTGTCAAAAACCAATTTTCATAGATGTATAGATTTATTTCTGAATTCTTGATTCTTTTCTATTGATCTGTATGTACTTATGCCAGTACACACTGTTTTGATTACTGTAGTTTTATATTAAGTTTTGAGGTATTCTTTTTAAAAATGGTTTTGGTTGCTCATGGTGCCTTGCTATTCTGTATGAATTGAAAATTGACTTTCCTATTTCTGCGAAAGAGGCCATTCAAATTTTGATAGGGATTGCATTAAAACTGCAAGTCTAAGAACTATTAAAACTAAACAATAAGAAAAAAAGAGTAAAAAAGGCAAGAATTTTTGAACAATACCTCTCTAAGAAGATGTACAGGTGAAAAATGAGCATATGAAAAAAATGTTCAACATCCTATGTCAATAGGGAGTTACAAATTCAAGCAATAATAACATACCACTGCATATGGTGGGCTACATCCCATGGGGTCTCAAAGAGTCGGACACAACTGAGCGACTAACACACACACATATCTAATACAAAGACTAAAAGTTGTAAAACTGACAACACCAATTGCTGGAGAGGAGGTGGAACAACACAAACTCATTCATTGGTGGTGGGAGTGCAAAGTTTTACAGCCATTTTAGAAAACAGTTTGGCAGTTTCTTAAAAAGCTAAGTACAATCTTACCATACACACGCAGTCGCTTCAGTCGTGTCTGACTCTTTGCGACTCCATGTCTGTAGCTCACCAGGCTCCTCTGTCCGTGGGATTCTCCAGACAAGAATACTGGAGTGGATTGCCATGCCTTCCTCCAGGGGATCTTCCCGACCCAGAGACTGAACTCCTGTCTCTTTCGTCTCCTGCATTGGCAGGTGGATTCCTTACCACTAGAGCTACCTGGGAAGCCCCTCGGGGATACAGGGCCAGCTAAAAGAGCTTTCAATGGCCAAAACTGGAACAGTCTGAGCGAAAAAAATAAGACAGTATTGGATTATAACCCAGAGCGTAAAACAAATAGCCATGAGTTCATTCTAATATAAATAAATGGCTGAATAAATAAATAAGTGAGGGAGAAGAGACGAATCTCCTATGGAGCGGAAGTCCAAGAAAGGCGTAACTCCACAGTGCAGGGACCTGGCAGGCACTCCTTCAGCCGCGTGGTCTCGGTCAACAGCAGCAATGATGAGCTGTGTTGCTCGTATGTGCCTTGATCTATGTGATAAGAATGGTGCTTTACCTCCGTGGTCTTCCTCCTCAAAACCCATTAGCCCACTTCTGCCATGAGAGAAGCAAGACACAAATTCCAGTGGAGGGAGCGTGTACAAAATACCCGACCAGTCCTCCTCAAGACACTCCGAGGTCATCAAAACCAAGGAGGGTCTGAGAAACGGTCAGAGCCAAGAGNATGGACAGAAGAGCCTGGTGGGCTACAGTCCATGGGGTCACAAAGAGTTGGACATGACTGAGTGACTAATATACATACAATGACTAATAGGCTTCCCAGGTAGTTCAGTGGTAAAGAATCCACCTGCCAATGCAGGAAATGTGCGTTCCTTCCCTGGGTGGGGAAGAGTCCCTAGAGAAGGAAATGGCAACCCACTGTAGTATTCTTGCCTAGGAAATCCCATGGACAGAGGAGCCTGGCAGGCTGCAGTTTGTGGGGTTGCAAAAGAGTCGGACAAGATTTAGCAACTAAACAACCGTGATTAATGATGCTGTATATTTCTTCATGTGCTATTGGCCATTTGTGTATCTTCCTTGAAGAAATATCTAAGTCATTTGCCCATTTTTTACTTGGGTGGCTTTTTTGTGTGTGTGTGTTGTAGAAAGTATAGATTCTGAATGTTAAGCCATTATTAGACCTGTGATTTCCAAATATTTTCTCTCATTTTGTAGGCTGTGTTTTCCCTTCCTTGGCAGTTTTCCTTTATGCACAAATGTTTTTAGATGGAGTCAGTTTATCTAATTTTGTCTTTATTGCCGTTGCTTTGGTATATATCTAAGAATCCATAGTCAAACCCAAGGTCATTAAGCTTTACCTCTATGTTTTCTGTAAGAGTTTTATGATTTTAGTTCTTATATTTAGGCTGTTGATCCATTTAAATTAATTTTTGTTTTGGTGTGAAGTAGGAATCCCCTTGAATTCTTCTGCACACAGCAATCCAGTTGTCCCAGCATCCGTTCTTGAAGACACTATTCCCTCACCATTAAATGGAATTGGCATTGTTGTCAAAAACCAATTTTCATAGATGTATAGATTTATTTCTGAATTCTTGATTCTTTTCTATTGATCTGTATGTACTTATGCCAGTACACACTGTTTTGATTACTGTAGTTTTATATNATGGAATTGGCATTGTTGTCAAAAACCAATTTTCATAGATGTATAGATTTATTTCTGAATTCTTGATTCTTTTCTATTGATCTGTATGTACTTATGCCAGTACACACTGTTTTGATTACTGTAGTTTTATATTAAGTTTTGAGGTATTCTTTTTAAAAATGGTTTTGGTTGCTCATGGTGCCTTGCTATTCTGTATGAATTGAAAATTGACTTTCCTATTTCTGCGAAAGAGGCCATTCAAATTTTGATAGGGATTGCATTAAAACTGCAAGTCTAAGAACTATTAAAACTAAACAATAAGAAAAAAAGAGTAAAAAAGGCAAGAATTTTTGAACAATACCTCTCTAAGAAGATGTACAGGTGAAAAATGAGCATATGAAAAAAATGTTCAACATCCTATGTCAATAGGGAGTTACAAATTCAAGCAATAATAACATACCACTGCATATGGTGGGCTACATCCCATGGGGTCTCAAAGAGTCGGACACAACTGAGCGACTAACACACACACATATCTAATACAAAGACTAAAAGTTGTAAAACTGACAACACCAATTGCTGGAGAGGAGGTGGAACAACACAAACTCATTCATTGGTGGTGGGAGTGCAAAGTTTTACAGCCATTTTAGAAAACAGTTTGGCAGTTTCTTAAAAAGCTAAGTACAATCTTACCATACACACGCAGTCGCTTCAGTCGTGTCTGACTCTTTGCGACTCCATGTCTGTAGCTCACCAGGCTCCTCTGTCCGTGGGATTCTCCAGACAAGAATACTGGAGTGGATTGCCATGCCTTCCTCCAGGGGATCTTCCCGACCCAGAGACTGAACTCCTGTCTCTTTCGTCTCCTGCATTGGCAGGTGGATTCCTTACCACTAGAGCTACCTGGGAAGCCCCTCGGGGATACAGGGCCAGCTAAAAGAGCTTTCAATGGCCAAAACTGGAACAGTCTGAGCGAAAAAAATAAGACAGTATTGGATTATAACCCAGAGCGTAAAACAAATAGCCATGAGTTCATTCTAATATAAATAAATGGCTGAATAAATAAATAAGTGAGGGAGAAGAGACGAATCTCCTATGGAGCGGAAGTCCAAGAAAGGCGTAACTCCACAGTGCAGGGACCTGGCAGGCACTCCTTCAGCCGCGTGGTCTCGGTCAACAGCAGCAATGATGAGCTGTGTTGCTCGTATGTGCCTTGATCTATGTGATAAGAATGGTGCTTTACCTCCGTGGTCTTCCTCCTCAAAACCCATTAGCCCACTTCTGCCATGAGAGAAGCAAGACACAAATTCCAGTGGAGGGAGCGTGTACAAAATACCCGACCAGTCCTCCTCAAGACACTCCGAGGTCATCAAAACCAAGGAGGGTCTGAGAAACGGTCAGAGCCAAGAGGAGCCTTAGGAGACCTGATGACTACATGGAATGTGGGATCCAGGATGGGATCCTAAAAGAACAACGAAAAAAGAAACAGGTGGAAAAAAAAACAAACCAGGAAATCTGAATAAACCAGGGACTTTATTTAATAATAATGTGTCATTGTTGGTTCACTAATTCTAACAAATATACCAAAGGGTGGAAGATATTACTAATAGGGCCAACTGGATGAGGAGATATAAGAGAACCCAGTACTATCTTGTCAATTTTTCTATAAATCTCAAACTGTTCTGGGGACTTCCCTGTAGAGCCAGTGGCAAAGACTCTATGCTCCCAATGCAGGGGCCCCGGGTTCAATCCCTGGTCAAGGAACTGAATCCCACACATTGCAACTAAGATCCAGTGCAGCCAAATGAATAACAAAAAATAAATAAATGTTAAAAAAAAAGAAAACTGTTCTAAAAATAAAATACATTTTAAAAAAGAAGTATAAACCAAAAAACCCTGGCAATATACATATTTTCCATGTTTTTCTGAGAGGAAGCGAGACTGCAGGATGGCCTGGCTACTGAAAAGGCAGCGGTGGGCGCTGCGCCCGGGCCCTCACTGCTGAGTCTCAGTGCCTGTGGCCGGCCTGGGGACGGACCCGGGTTTCCTGCACTCCCACTTACGTGCATGCGTTTCTTTCCTGTTCTCCCCAGGGCATGGCCTTTACACTTGAAGAGAGGCTGCAGCTTGGGATCCACGGCCTCATCCCCCCCTGCTTCCTGAGCCAGGATGTCCAGCTCCTCCGGGTCATGAGATACTACGAGCGGCAGCAGAGTGACCTGGACAAGTGAGTGCTGGGCGTCTGTTCTCTCATCCAGCTCCAGGCTCAGCTGTCTGCTGGACGGTTATCTGGACACTCTCTAGTTAGGAAAGGCCAAGAGCCCCGAGAGAGCCCAGACCCAGCCTTGCCTTGAGGAACAGGGCGATGGTCTCCCTGAGGGACAGAGCTTGTTGTGATCGAGCCACGGTCCTTGTGTCTTGGGAGGACTGAGAAGGTTGCCTGAACTCCAACCAGGGGAAGCCGGTTGGGCCTTCCAGAAGTGAGGAAATCAGAGTCACCCCAGGAAGCACCAGTAGTACCAGTGGAAGTACCAGTGGACTTGAGCATTCAGCAGTGGGGTTCCCGGAAGGATTTCACTCAATGGGAAGGCGGGGAGCAAAACTGTAGGAGTATACACAGAGAGTCAGACACAGCTGAGCATGCACACACGCAGAGAACTGTGGACACAGCAGGGGAAGGGGACGGCACGACAGATTGAGAGAGTAGCGCTGAAACATCCATCACTATACGTAAAACAGACAGCCAGTGGGAAGAGCTCAACCCAGCGCCCGGTGACAACCTAGAGGCGTGGGCTGGGGCTCGGGCTGGGAGGGAGGTTTGAGGGGGAGAAGACGTGTGTGCTTCCAGCTGATTCACGCCGACGGCAGAAACCAATACAACATTGTAAAGCAATTATCCTCCAAGTAAAAAAAATATATTTTTAATCTATAGTAAAAAATAAAGGGACAGATGGGTTAAGGAAGTGGTGCGTGGCCCAGGTTCCTGGAATAAAAGGAATGTGGTGGAGCAGAGGGGATATGGACAGGGTCAGCTTGGGCGGGCCTGGGATGCCCTCCCTTGGAAGTTTAGGGAGAGCCCCGCCTCCCCTCTGGTTTCTCCCTGCGGGCATGTCGACAGGAAGAGTCAGTGGTATTCCCAGGGTCAGCTTTACCCGTCTTGCTAAAGAAGGGAGGGACCTGGCAGGTCTCGTGGCTGTGAATTTTGGCACAGCCGGGATCTGAACGCAGTGAGCTCCAGAGTCTGTGCTTTGAACCTCTCTGCTACACCATAGCTAGAAGGGATTGAAGCTTAGTGGCTACAAAACTAACCTGAGTTCAGATCCTCATTCAATCACTTAAGAGCAAAGGGTCCTTAGTCCAAAATGCAATTCGCCTTCCTAAAGATATTAAACCTTAAAAATCGAAGTCCAGAATCCTCCCCTTTCCAGTTCTTTCCAGCGAGATGGGCCTCACCCACGTGCCTGCGAAGACCTGGGGGCGATGGATGTGCCTGATCCTGTGAGCTCAAGGGGGCTTGCTCCTGAGGACCTCTCTGACCCATTCAATACGGGAGCCCCTCATTCCAGAAGGTGCTTAGGGAGAAAGGCTAAGGAGGCTCCCCAGCTTATGGGTAAAGACAGTGGTGTGCTGGTAAGTGTTTAAGGACCAGTTCTGGGGCCAGGGGGTGAGGATTTAAAGCATTTGCCAATTTCATGAAGTAGATACTCCCGCCAAGGTCAATTTCAGCTTATCAACTTGACATCACTGAATGCAGAATTGAGAAGAGATGTGTACTAGTGGCTGCTTAGTAAGGGAATCGTTATACTCGTAATGAGCTAAGATCCTGACTATTCTAAGCATAAATCCCCCTTTCCCGAAAGTGCCTTCTAAAGCATAGTAACGGACCAGTGCCTTTGGTAAGAAAGAAGAGGCTGAAGCCCCGAGAAGTCACAAGACTTCCTCAAGGTCACACAGCTTGTGAACAGCAGAGCTGAGACTGACACCCAGGAACCTGACGCCTCGCCCGAGGATCACTCCCCTGCCAGATCATTTCTGTCACCCCACTCCATGCCAGGGCCTCATGCACCCTCATTATCTCTCCAAAACTTAAAGGTTGTGATATCAGCTGCCGCTTACACCTCATTCAGCTACCCCAGTGGCTCAGCTGTAAAGAAACCACCCCCAGTGCAGGAGCTGCAGGAAATGTGAGTTCAGTCCCTGGGCCAGGATGATCCCCTGGAGGAGGGCATGGCAACCCACTCCAGTATTCTTGTCTGGAGAGTCCCATGGACAGAGGAGCCTGGCGGGCTACAGTCCATGTGATTGCAAAGAGTCAGACATTGCTGAGCAACTAACACTTTCAATTTCACACCTTACTGGGAATTTCAGTCCCTAAGTTTTTTTCTCCCAGACTGTTCTGTGTGAAGTGTGAATGAAAGGCCCTTTTCCGGGCTTACTGATTTCAGGCTTCAGGAAGTAGGCATGTTTTCAACAGGCTTCCTGAGATCACTTGGTGCTCAAACACTTGTGAACTCTACTTGTGACAGGAACCAGGCCTGTGTGACAGGAAGGACCAGTTCATATATCACCTGTCTGCCTAGCATTTTTCCCCACCTTCCCTCAGCCCCAGAATGCTGTTATTCTGCTGTCATTCATTGCTGTCCACATAACTATAACCTAACTAGCCATCTTGCATCATGGCTGAGAGCACAGATTCTTGAGTTATGTTGCATAGGTTCAGATCTCTTGGTGAATTATTTCATTTCTCTGTGGCTTAATTGTCTCTAAAATGGCCAAATAGTAATTATATNATCTGAACGCAGTGAGCTCCAGAGTCTGTGCTTTGAACCTCTCTGCTACACCATAGCTAGAAGGGATTGAAGCTTAGTGGCTACAAAACTAACCTGAGTTCAGATCCTCATTCAATCACTTAAGAGCAAAGGGTCCTTAGTCCAAAATGCAATTCGCCTTCCTAAAGATATTAAACCTTAAAAATCGAAGTCCAGAATCCTCCCCTTTCCAGTTCTTTCCAGCGAGATGGGCCTCACCCACGTGCCTGCGAAGACCTGGGGGCGATGGATGTGCCTGATCCTGTGAGCTCAAGGGGGCTTGCTCCTGAGGACCTCTCTGACCCATTCAATACGGGAGCCCCTCATTCCAGAAGGTGCTTAGGGAGAAAGGCTAAGGAGGCTCCCCAGCTTATGGGTAAAGACAGTGGTGTGCTGGTAAGTGTTTAAGGACCAGTTCTGGGGCCAGGGGGTGAGGATTTAAAGCATTTGCCAATTTCATGAAGTAGATACTCCCTCCAAGGTCAATTTCAGCTTATCAACTTGACATCACTGAATGCCGAATTGAGAAGAGATGTGTACTAGTGGCTGCTTAGTAAGGGAATCGTTATACTCGTAATGAGCTAAGATCCTGACTATTCTAAGCATAAATCCCCCTTTCCCGAAAGTGCCTTCTAAAGCATAGTAACGGACCAGTGCCTTTGGTGAGGAAGAAGAGGCTGAAAGCCCCGAAAAGTCACAAGACTTCCTCAAGGTCACACAGCTTGTGAACAGCAGAGCTGAGACTGACACCCAGGAACCTGACGCCTCGCCTGAGGATCACTCCCCTGCCAGATCATTTCTGTCACCCCACTCCATGCCAGGGCCTCATGCACCCTCATTATCTCTCCAAAACTTAAAGGTTGTGATATCAGCTGCCGCTTACACCTCATTCAGCTACCCCAGTGGCTCAGCTGTAAAGAAACCACCCCCAGTGCAGGAGCTGCAGGAAATGTGAGTTCAGTCCCTGGGCCAGGATGATCCCTTGGAGGAGGGCATGGCAACCCACTCCAGTATTCTTGTCTGGAGAGTCCCATGGACAGAGGAGCCTGGTGGGCTACAGTCCATGTGATTGCAAAGAGTCAGACATTGCTGAGCAACTAACACTTTCAATTTCACACCTTACTGGGAATTTCAGTCCCTAAGTTTTTTTCTCCCAGACTGTTCTGTGTGAAGTGTGAATGAAAGGCCCTTTTCCGGGCTTACTGATTTCAGGCTTCAGGAAGTAGGCATGTTTTCAACAGGCTTCCTGAGATCACTTGGTGCTCAAACACTTGTGAACTCTACTTGTGACAGGAACCAGGCCTGTGTGACAGGAAGGACCAGTTCATATATCACCTGTCTGCCTAGCATTTTTCCCCACCTTCCCTCAGCCCCAGAATGCTGTTATTCTGCTGTCATTCATTGCTGTCCACATAACTATAACCTAACTAGCCATCTTGCATCATGGCTGAGAGCACAGATTCTTGAGTTATGTTGCATAGGTTCAGATCTCTTGGTGAATTATTTCATTTCTCTGTGGCTTAATTGTCTCTAAAATGGCCAAATAGTAATTATATCCCAATTAAAAAAAATAAAATAAAATGACCAGAGTTATATTACCCACCTTACAAGTCATTGGGGCCTTCCCTGGTGGCTCAGACAGTAAAGAATCCCTGTGCAATATAGGAAACATGGGTTTGATCCCTGGGTCTGGAAGATCCCCTGGAGAAGGTAATGGCAACCCACTCCAGAATTCTTGCCTGGAGAATTCCATAAACAGAAGAGGCTAGCAGGCTACAGTCCATGGGGTTGCAAAGAGTTGGACATGACTGAGCGACTAAGCACACATACAAGTCACTGGGAGGCATGTTCCCCACGTCGGATTAGTTACGAAACTGTTGAGAATGGTACCTACGTCGTGTGTAATAAGAAGGGCCATTGTTGTTATTGTTAGCCACTCAGTCCTGTCCGACTCTTGGTGACCCCATGGACGCCATAATGCAGGTCATATTCTCTACACTTCCGAGATGATGAGACTCCTGCTCAGGGAAGATGGTGATTTTCCCGTGAAGGTGCCGGTGCAAGTAGCTGAGTGGGAGCGCTGGGTTTCTACGCCGAGGGCCGTCAGTGCTGCCATGTGGGGTGTTCAGCTTGGTTCTTGCCTCTTCTCCCAAGGTACATCATCCTCATGACGCTCCAGGACCGGAATGAGAAGCTCTTCTACCGCGTGCTGACCTCAGACGTGGAGAAGTTCCTGCCCATCGTGTACACGCCCACCGTGGGGCTGGCCTGCCAGCACTACGGCCTGACCTTCCGCAGACCCCGGTGAGCGCCTGGGGCCAGGGCTCGGGAGGGGCCGTCCCCTGGCCGGGGAATCAGTCTTCCCTCTGGTCTTGCTTGCTGGGACCCTGGAGAGGAAGCAGCCCAGCACGACGTTTGTTTTGAGCTTTTGCTCTGGGAAGTGAGCCCATGTGCAGAGAGGTGAGCTGAGACAGTGTCTAGCAAGGGGACCTCGGAGCCTTTTCCACCTCCGAATAAGAAACACCCAACATGTTGTTCAGAGTTGGCCCGGGAGGTATTTCAGCTTGTTTTTCTCTCTATCTACCCACCACCTCCTTCTCTTGCCCCCTCCAAACCCCACTTTCCCAGTCATCTCCAAAGTGCAGACAGCCCTCCTGCTAATTTGGGTCAATGAATAATGGAGTGCTGGATACCAGCGACTGAATTCTTTTGCTGATTCAAAGAAGCAGCATTCCTTTATTTGGGCTCGACCCAGATTCCACTCAAAATGTCGCTTTATTCGGCAAAAATCTGGCACGGCATTTTCTTTCAGAGCCAAAGAATTTGGGGGCAGTTTTCTAAAGACGTCACCTGTTTGTTTTTTTCATGGTGAGTTCAGCATATATATTCTTAAAAAATGAAAAAGGAAAAAATGGAAGGATTTTCACAAAGGGCTCAGTGCAAGTTGTCAACACATAGTTCCAGCACTGATGATTAAAGAGCTCCTGAGTTTATTATGTGTCGTGGGACATTGTTTCAGCCTGTGTTAGAATACTGTGCACAGATGTGTAATTCACATTTACATAGAATTTATAAATCTGTGTTATAAATCATGCACTGTGTCAGGAACATGTCATCATGGATCTAGAACATCTTTCATTAATTTGGATAAGCAGTATTCCAGTTCTGAAGCCCGCATTTGGAATGGGCACTACAGGCCCGGGGAGTTCCCGGTGTTACCCTTGGTAGAGGGCAGCGTGTCCCACTTCCTCTGGGTGGGCATGTCCACCTGCTGCAGCATATTTGACCTCATCACGCAGAGAAGCCATGTTTCTGCCATCCTGGGGGAAGGGGACAGTGCGCCCAGACTCCATAGCTGATCTGATCTTCAGCCTGCCTCTTTCAACGGGAAAGAGAGTCATCCCTGAAACCAATACTGACTGAGACCTTGGGAGCTGATGGCACATTTCTGAAGGGTGCGGGACCCTGTTTAATAGCTCCTGGGTCCTTGCAGAGCTTGTGTGCTATGCTCTGTGTGCTCACTCGTGTCTGACTCTTGGTGACCCTGTGGTCTGTAACCCACCAGGCTGCTCTGTCATGGGATTTCCCAGGCAAGAATACTGGAGTGGATGGCCATTGCCTACTCCAGGGGATCTTCCCGACCCAGGGATCGAACTTGCATCTCTTATATCTCCTGCATCAGCTCGCAGGTTCTTTAACACTGCACCAGTGTCACTGCCCTCCTCTGTGGCTATCAGCAGCTGCCCGGGGCTTAAAGAAACAAGGGCCAACATTTTGACAAAACTAAGCCTGGTACAGCCCAGATCGTCCTCAGAAATCCCATGTTCTGGCTACCGTCGTCTAGTCTCCTTCCCCAAGCATGTCTGGCATTCTCTGTAAGCCTTTGCCCATGCCATCCCCTCTGCCTCAGATTCCTGCTTTCTCTCCTTGCTTCATTCTCTACCCAGAAAAACTCAGATTATCCCCATTTTCCAAGAGTCAGCTTCTCTGACCTGATCAGAGAAACCCTCCCTGATCTGCCCCAGCCTGAACCCTTCTCAGCCTCCACCCTCCCCACCACCAAGTCCATTACACATATTTCTATTCCATAGCTTTATTTTTAGTGCTTTATATGTTTAATTATTTGTGTACCAGCCTCCTCTGTTGTATAATAACTAAGTCATGACCGACTCTTTTGAAACCCCATGGACTGTAGCCCACCAGGCTCCTCTGTCCATGGGATTCTCCAGGTAAGAATACTGGAGTGGGTTGTCATGTCCTTCTCCAGAGGATCTTTCCAACTCAGGGGTCAAACCGCATCTCCTGCATTGGCAGGTGGGTTCTTTACCACTGAGTCATCTGAGAAGCCACCAACCTCCTGTACTGAGATACAAGTTTTAGAGGGAGCTGGAAACGCATCAGATCCATTGGGCCAGTGATTGACGCTCTGATGGGACATTGTCGCCTACTGAGTGAGAAAAAGAGCTAGGTCTTCACAGTGAGCTCTGTGGTTTTGTCTCCCTGACCCATAGGCAAGTTTCTTCACCTCTCTCGGCCTTAATGTCCACATTTATCAACCAAAGGCAATAAGGCTGCCTACCTGAAATAATCGTTGTGAAGGTGAGATGTGATGACGTGGCTGGGTTCCTGGCACTGTGCTGTTTCCTTCAGCAACTACCGGAGGAGGAAGGCAGGACTGATACGTGCAGACTTATGTTACACGTCTGTGTTTTTCAGTGTTTGCGAAGAAAATTGAGTCATCGAACATATAATGAACTAATGTGTAATTACAGACAGGATCTGGCTCTTCCAGATTCACTGTTTTCTGAAAAGTCCTTTAACTTAAGCATTGCAGCTGAGATTGTACAGAAACACACGGCCATCCCACTCTCCCCTCCCACTCCCAGGCTGTCTGAGAGCCCTTCTCCACAGGCTCTGATGGACTAGACTGTGAATTCAGCTGTTGGCTTCAGATAAACTAGTATCAGACTGGTGATGCTTTTGAGCTGTGCTGCTAGAGAAGACTCTTGAGAGTCCCTTGGACTGCAAGGAGATCCAACCAGTCCATCCTAAAGGAAATCAACCCTGAATATTCACTGGGAGGACTGATGCTGAAGCTGAAGCTCCAATAGTTTGGGCACCTGGTCTGAAGAGCCAACTTATTGGAAAAGACCCTGATGCTAGGAAAGATTGAAGGCAGGAGGAGAAGGGGGCAACAGAGGATGAGGTGGTTGAGAGGATGAGAGGATTAGATGGATGGCATCACCAACTCAATGGACATGAGTTTGAGCAAGCTCCAGGAGGTCATGAAGGACAGAGAAGCCTGGTGTGCAGCAGTCCATGGGGTCACAAAGAGTCAGACTCGACTTAGCAACTGAGCAAACAAGCAAACTGGTGATGGTAGTGGAGAAGGAAATGGCAACCCACTCTAGTATTCTTGCCTGGAGAATTCTATGGACAGAGGAGCCTGGCAGGCTACAGTCCATGGGTTGCAAAGAATCGGACACGACTGAGCAACTAACAGACACACACAGTGATGGTAGAGTTTTCCTCCAGGGTCCACTCCAGAATCCAGAAATTTGAATTAATGAGCATTTCTGGAGCTACTGGGCATCATGTTACACACTATGAAGTTACCTCCAAAGAACAAAATACAATTCTTGACCTAAAGCTATAAGTTGAATATAATAAAAGTTACACAGCAACAAGAGATTTAATAGAAACAAAGGATTACAGAGTGAAAAGGAGAGGAAAACTTGTTTTTCTTGAGGGAAGCAAGAATGCTTCACTGGAGGGATGACATTTGAGCTGGTCCTTGAAGGTTGAATAGGAATTCCATGTGTGGAGAATGAGGGAAGGGCATTCCAGGAAAGGGCTTGGTTTTATCAGCTCTGTAGACAGCAGGGCAGTCAGCTCACTCAGGTATCTCCCCATCTCCTCTGCCTGGCACGGAGGGCCAAGGGAGGGGCCTAGGCCTTTACATCCATTGGCTGATAATGGATCTTCCTCATGTGCTGGGAGGTTCATCTGGAAACGGTGTCGATCATTTCACAAATGAGCAAACTGANTATCTCCCCATCTCCTCTGCCTGGCACGGAGGGCCAAGGGAGGGGCCTAGGCCTTTACATCCATTGGCTGATAATGGATCTTCCTCATGTGCTGGGAGGTTCATCTGGAAACGGTGTCGATCATTTCACAAATGAGCAAACTGAGGTAGCGGAGGAAGGGAACTTGTCTGAGATCACAATTGGCAAGCAGTTTGTAAAGTGAGAGTTCTGACTGTGGGAACTGGGGAGAGCCGCACGAGAGAGACGACATTTGAGCTGGGCCTGGAAGAAGAGTGCAAAGAGCTGAGACAGAATGTCTTTGTCTTCAGTGACCCAAGCACGCCCACCTCCCCCTGGAAAGAATGTAAGGCCTCTGAGACCTCATGGTGGGTGACACAGGAAACTAGAGGGGCGGGGTAGGAGAACTGATCAGTGGTTCTACCTAAAACGTGGCCTCCTTCTCACCATGCAGGGGGGTGACTTCACAGGGAGCTGTTTCAAACTCAGGTCCAGGCCTGACTGGCGGTTCTCCAGTGCGTTAGTGATGGAGAGGATCATAACAGCAGAGTTGGGGTTCATGTGAGTGGAAACCACTTGAGTCCAGGCGCCTCAGTTGGGTATGGAGAGGGTGCTGCTGAAGGTGGACANGGAGAAGACTTGAGAGTCCCTTGGACTGCAAGAAGATCCAACCAGTCCATTCTAAAGGAAATCAGTCCTGCGTGTTCATTGGAAGAACTGATGTTGAAACTCCAATACTTTGGCCACCAGATGTGAAGAGCTAACTCATTTGAAAAGACCCTGATGTTGGGAAAGATTGAGGGCTGGAGGAGAGGGGGACGACAGAGGATGACATAGATGTCATCACCGACTCAGTGGACATGAATTTGGGTAACTCTGGGAGTTGGTGATGGACAGGGAGGCCTGGCATGTTGTGGTTCATGGGATCGCAGGGAGTCGGACACAACTGAGCAACCGAACTGAACTATTAATACTATCATTGTAAATAAAAATGTGTGATCTTATTAGAAAATGCTATTTATTAAAGAAAATGAAAGAGAGTAGCTTCTAACCAGGCACTCAAAATTGATACTGTGGGATTTCCTTGGCAGTTCAGTGGTTGAGACTCCACACTTACAATGCAGGGGTGCAAGTTCAATCCCTGGTCTGAGAATTAAGAGCCCTTATGTCACACAACACAGCAAAAAAAAAAAAAAAAAAGAAGAAGAAGAAAGAAAAAGAAAAGAACTGACATTGTTTCAGGTCAAACAGTATGATGTGACAGGCCAAAGTAGCAACATGGATAAATAAGTCAGGTACCAACATGAATACAGCAAGACATGAGATCAAAAGAGAATGAGGAGAACGCAGACTGCATGAAGACATAGTATGTGCACTATGTTATATTGATGAAAGTGAAAGAGGAGAGTGAAAAAGTTGGCTTAAAACTCAACATTCAGAAAACAAAGATCATNCTCAAACTCATGTCCATTGAGCCAATGATCTATCTAACTATCTCATCCTCTGCTGCCCCCTTCTCCTTTTGCCATCAATGTTTCCCAGCATCAGGGTCTCACTGGAGTGAGTAGGCTGCTCACATCAGGTGCCAAAGTACTGGCTTTAGCATCAGTCCTTCCAATGAATATTCAGGGTTGATTTCCTTCAGGATTGACTGGTTTGATCTTCTAGCAGTGTGTATAGATAAACTTATCTAATTATCACAGCTCCCCTAAGAAATAGACACTGTTATCAGCCTATTTGTAGATAGGGAAACTGAGGCACAGAGAAAACTTGCCCAGAGTCACACAGCTCATAACCAGCAAAGCCAGGACTCGTACCCGCACAGTCTGAACCAGAGTGTGGACAGGTGAGCAGCACATCACGATGCTTGCTTCAGTTTGGGGCTGTGCACATTAGGTGAGGATTTGGGATGGGGTGTCCTTGCCACTCCTGGAACATGATTNGCAAAGCCAGGACTCGTACCCGCACAGTCTGAACCAGAGTGTGGACAGGTGAGCAGCACATCACGATGCTTGCTTCAGTTTGGGGCTGTGCACATTAGGTGAGGATTTGGGATGGGGTGTCCTTGCCACTCCTGGAACATGATTGTCTGGGGGTCTCAGATGGGGGTTGCTGTATTCATTCCCAGAGCCTCTCCTGGGAGGGCACAATCCCATCCAGGGCTGAGGCAGACACGGGCAGAGTGAGCTGTTGCCTTAGGTTTGTCAGTGACCAAGTGGCACTTGCCGTCTGCCCATCTGCCTCGACAAGGATCGAGTCATGTGCTGCTGTAGCTGCTGGCCTTCGATATGCCCTGAAAGGAGTTCAGGGTGGAAAGCAGAAATGCGGCACTCTGTGCTCAGGGTGGGAAAACGCAGGACAGGTCTTCAGGTCGTCTTTAGATATTTTTCAGGATCGGACTTTATGAGCCCAATTCTTCCATCTCTCCACATCTAGAAAAGCACTAAAATCCATGGTGATGACTGTTCCTCGTGACTAGCTAAGGCTTCATGAGACTGGTAGAAATCTTCTGGAAAGTATGTGCTTCAGTTCAGTTCAGTTCAGTCGCTCAGGGCTCTTCGCCACCCCATGAATCGCAGCACGCCAGGCCTCCCTGTTCATCACCATCTCCCAGAGTTCACTCAGATTCACGTCCATCGAGTCGGTGATGCCATCCAGCCATCTCATTCATCCTCAGTCGTCCCCTTCTCCTCCTGCCCCCAATCCCTCCCAGCATCAGAGTCTTTTCCAATGAGTCAACTCTTCGCATGAGGTGGCCAAAGTACTGGAGTTTCAGTACTTTCATCATTCCTTGCATGTATTCCCCCTCTTCACCAAAAATCACATGCTGACCTTCCCCTCCTGCCTCTTTGGAGTGGTTTCTCAGGGCCATCTGAGGTGCTTTCTCCTGGGCTGCAGTCCTTATTTTGCCCCAAATAAAATTAAGCTTACAACTCTCATGTTGTGCATTTTTTAAAGTCAACAGATTCATCCCGCATGCTCTGGGTACAGATTTCCCGCAAATGCTTTGCAGAACCTTTCCTCAGATGATTACCCAGTCAAGCTACCTGACTTGTGACCTTCTGAGCAGCTGCTCCAGGCGTCCATTTGGCCTCTTTCCAGGTGTTGACTGCATCCCTGTCTTGCTCCTAAAGGAGAGTCTGGGCTCCGCCCCAGCCCGGAGCGTCCTCTGAGCCTGGCTGGGAAGGGCTTCACAGATTAGCGTCCGACAGGAGGCCAGCCCAAGGGCAGGAGGGAGACAGCCAGCGCCTGTCAGTTCTGAAATGATAAATGTTCCTGTCAGTCCTCTGTGAAAAGACCTCCCCCATCACCACCCCCAAAGCTAATGCGATCCAGCTGAGGCTAAAATGGACTGCCCTGGGGTCCGGAGGTAAAGAATCCGCCTGCCAACACAGGAGTTATGAGACATGGGTTCGATCCCTGGGTCAGGAAGATCCCCTGGAGAAGGGAATGGCAACCCCCTCCAATATTTTTGCCTGGAGAATCCCATGGACAGAGGGGCCTGGTGGTCTGCAGTCCATAGAGTCACAAAGAGTTGGACACAACTGAAAACGACTGAGCATGCATGAAGCTGAAATTGTCGCTCTGACATCCCTGGGGCTCTGCATCACCTCAGAACCCCTCGGGAGATGCCCGAGTATCTCAAGGACACCTGAGTACCCCAGGCAGGTGAGACACAGCAGCAGGGTCTGGGCTCTGTGCAGCCTCCTCTGCCCCTTCCTGCTTCTCCCTTGTACATGCTCTGCATGTGCCTCCATGGGCCGTGGGTCCTGGCTAGCTTNAGTATCTCAAGGACACCTGAGTACCCCAGGCAGGTGAGACACAGCAGCAGGGTCTGGGCTCTGTGCAGCCTCCTCTGCCCCTTCCTGCTTCTCCCTTGTACATGCTCTGCATGTGCCTCCATGGGCCGTGGGTCCTGGCTAGCTTGGCCTGAAGGTCTTCAGTGTGTGACTCAGAAGGAGTAAGAGCCAAGTGGAGGGGAGGTGCGAGGAACACAGCTGAAACCCCCAGCGAGTGTGGCAGGGAAGCCAGCATGGCGTGGGTAGCTGTCCAATGTCAGCGAAGATTCTCCTTCCAGGAGGCCGCCTCCTGTGAGCTGGCCTAGGCCTCACGCTCCTAGTCTTCCTTGAGCTCCAAGTCATGTGCACGCGTGCACACACACACACACACCTGTAGACCTAGCACTTCCCAGCCTCCCTGTGGGATCTCACCTGTATGGGTGGCGAGGGCTGGGTTGCAGGTAGTATAAGGAGCATAGCCTTTGAAACCAGGCAGACTTGACCTTGAATCCCAGGTCCAAAAAATGACTTTCAACAAGTAACTGAGCACCCCGTCAGCCTCCTCGTGTGGAATGGGAGAAACGCCCGTCCCCCTGGCCGCTTGCGAGGACCGGGTGCGATGCCACGTGAGGAGTGTCCTTGTCTGTGCTTGGCTCTGATCTGCATGGCCCCCCAGCCCCTCCCTGCCCCAGCCGATCCTCTGACGCAGTCACCCCGCCCCAGAGTCTCAACCGCTGACTTCTGAGAGTGCCTCAGCCCTCCAAAGCTCCACCCACGCTGACCTTGTGAAGTCGAAGTTGCTCAGTCGTGTCTGACCCTTTGCACCCTAATGGACTGCAGCTCTCCAGGCTCCTCTGTCCACAGGATTCTCCAGGCAACAAGACTGGAGTGGGTTGCCATGCGGATCTTCCCGATCCAGGGAGTGAACCTATGTCTCCTGCATTGGCAGGCAGATTCTTTACCGTCTGAGCCACCCAGGACCTTAGTGATCTGTATTTGTGTCTAACTAGCAAATCCATCAGCAGGTACTCGTGCAGAGGCAGAAAGTTGAGGGAAGGAAGTGGGACTTGGTTTCCCCCATTGAGTCTCGGGGAAGGTCCCTGAGGACAAGTTCGCGTTTGGACAGAGCCGGCAGCTCTGGCCCTCTGCCAGGCTGTTTTCTGTTTTTATCTGAAGACAGATGCGCTTCTGCAGCCAGGCCACTCGCAGGTACACGGGGCATTAACAGCTCCCGTTCGCTGAGTGCTCACAGACTCCTGGCAAGCCCAGCTTAGGTGCTTCCTGTACTTATCTCTGAGCCCTACAGCAGCCCCGCAGGGTGCTTGTTACTTAGATGAGAACTAGCTTGTCTAAGACCTCACAGCCGCCTTGTAACCAAGCCCTGTATGTTTTCCAGCTGCTGTGGCCCCGGTAAACATGACCCCTCACAGGCAAGCACATTCTTGAGGGACACACACACATACGCCTGGAGGGCAGGATCCCCCACAGTGGTCAGAGCCCCGGGCTGGAGCCCTGCGGGGGTGGGTGCGCTCCCCGGGTGACGGCCTTGTCGCCTCGGAGCCCAGCTGCTCCCAGTCCCTGGGCCTGGGTCACAGGAGCTGCCCCCAGCGCGGGGCTGCGCTGAAGGTCAGACGGGCTGACTGCGTGTGAAGGTGCCTTGTCAGCTGGAGAGCGCCTCACAGGCTTGGGGGGATTTATTTCCTCACCTCTTCTCTGTCCCCCACCCACCTGAAAGGATAAGGTTAACACGCCCTTGGGTTTCCTGCCTCCCTCTCTCATTGCCTGGGGAGCCCTTGCCTTGTTTTTTTCCCTTTTTACAGCGTGCTAAGTAGCTTTACTCATGTCTGACTCTTTGCAACTCCGTGGACTGGGGCCCGCCAGGCTCCTCTGTCCATGGGATTATCCAGGCAAGAATACTGGAGTGGGTTGCCATTTCCTCCTCCAGGGGATCTTCCCAACCCAGGGATCCAACCCACGTCTCCTGTGACTCCTGCATTGCAGGCGAATTCTTTACCATTAGCACCTAGGACCTTTTCATCTTCAGCCACCTTCATGCACGCGCGCGCGCACACACACACACACACACACACACACACACACACACTCCCAGCGTAATTGGGAGGCAGGCAGAAAGCAAGGATTTGTTTCCTCAGACCAGCTGCCTCCTCCCTGTCCTCAGGGCACCAGCGCTGACTCCTCTGCCAGAGCCCGCTCCGCGGCCAGTCCTGCCCAGGTCCCTCTGCCAGGAGGTTTCAGCTGTGCAGCCGGAAAGGCTCCCGAGTGCAGAGTTAGCACAGGTGGGCAGCTGGTCTGCTTCCTGTACCATCCGGCTCTTTTAGTCCCCCAGCCTTGGGGTTATGAGCAGAGCTCTGGGTAAAGCGTCCGGAGACCCGCGTTATAGCCTTTGCACCCTCTTTCTGGCCTTGACTGCTAAGCAAGTCACTTAGCTCCTTAGTCTCAGGAGAAGGTGGTGGGCTGAGTGCATGGCTTCTGTGATCTCTTTCGGTGCTAAACATTCAGCATCTAGTAACCCAAACCCTGAACTTCCCTGGTGGCTCAGGAGTAGAGCATCTGTCTTCCAGTGGAGGAGACACAGGAAATGCAGGTTCAATCCCTGGGTCGGGAAGATCCCCTGGAGAAGGAAATGGCAACCCATTCCACTTTTCTTGCCTGGAGAATCCCCATGCACAGAGGAGCCCGGCGGGCTACAGTCCAAGGCGTCACAAAGAGTCAGACACGACTGAGCAACCAAACAGCAACAACAACCCAAACTCCATAACCACGCTGGAGATCGGATATTCAGCTGAACTATGGTCATGCTATGGAACTGAGCTGCAGTTTCTCCCCCTGAAAAATTAAGAAGTCAGGTTCAAGCAGTAGCTCTCAGTGGCAGCTGTGCACTGAGAGCCTTTGGGGGCTTTTAAGCAGCATCTGTGAGGTGGGCCCAGGCAGCTTTAGTTTTCAGAAGCTCCCCAAGGATTCTAGTGAGGAATGGCTGAGCGGGGTGATCTCTGAAGTCCCTTCCAGCTTGGATCCTCTGTGACTTGCCCAAATCGTCAATACCCAAGCCAAATACATTAAAGACAAGGGGGATTTTCCCTGGTGGTCCGGTGGTTAAGACGCCACACTCCCGATGCAAGGGGCCAGGTTCAATCCCTGGTCAGGAAACTAAGATCCCACATGCCCCAACTACCGAGCCCTCGAGCCGCAATTGGAAAAGCCCACAGGCCACAGTGAAGACCCAGCATAACCAAAAATAAATCGATAATAAAAAATTAAAAAAGAAAAAATGGTTAGGGTCACGATAATGTTAGAGAAACGTACCTCCAACTCAGCCCTCAGCAACCTAACTGCTGAGTCCCAGGGCCAAGAGCCCTCATGTCTCACGCACACAGTGAGCAGGGTAAGTGGGCAGCCGGTGGAAGGCAGTCTCACACGTGTTCTCCCCCCGTCCCTGCCCCCACTATCTTCCTGAAGCCTCTGTCACTGCACAGGAGTCACCCGTCTCCCCAGCTGCGACCCATCATCTGTCAGCAGTTGATGAGACAGGAAAAGCCTCAGGCCAAAGGTGACCCATCATTTGGGTGAGGATATGACCAGTGCCGCCTGGCTCAAAAGGGAGGCCAGTCGGAATCCTTTCCAGGAACTTGAACGGACTAACGGGAAAGGTTATATGGAGAGAATTTTCCAGGTGGGAAGGGAAATCAAGGCCAAAGGATGCTGCGAGTTAGACTTTGGACTCAGGTCATGGTAGACCAGAGGCAAACGCCAGCTATAAAGGAAAAGGAAAAAAGAGCAGGAAGCATAGGAACAGATCTGTGGAGGGAAGACAGGGGAAATGGAAAGAAAGAGGGAAAAACAGGCAGAGGCAGGGACGGTCCCCAGAGCTGCCTCAGTTCACCTTGGCTTTCCACTCCAGTTCACAAATTTACCATAAACTCTGTTTCTCCAAAGGTGACTTAGATGAACCCCTGATTTCGGTCACTAGAAGAGCCAGGCTGAAAAAGATGAAATTAGAGGGACCTGGTTAGTCCCCCGATCTCCTTGCTAGACGAAGTCAACAGATTAAAGTAGGGTGTCTCAGACTTCTGTTGTTATCATTGTTCAGTTGCTAAGTCGTTTCCGACTCTCTGCGACCCTGTGGATGCTGGCCTGCCAGGCTCCTCTGTCCATGGACTTTCCCAGACAAGGATACTAGAGTCTCAAACTTTAAGGTGCACTGAAGTCACCTGAAGGGCTTGTTAAAATAGATTCAGAGACTTGACCCAGCCACCGAGTTCCAGACACTGCTGATGCTGCTGGTGCAAGGACCACACTTTGAAAACCACTGGATTAGGGACTTCCCTGGTGGCCTAGTGATTAAGAATCTGCCTTCCGACACGGGGAACTCGGGTTCCGCCCCTGGTCAGGGAACTGAGACCCCCACATGCCAAGGGGCACCTAAGCCCGTGCACCACAGCTGCTGAGCCCAAGCACCACAGCTAGCGAGAAGCCCTCTTGTCTCAACGAAAAGGTCCCACGTGCTGCAGCTAAGACCCAATGCAGTCAAAAGTAATAAATATTTTTTGAAAAATAAAAGAAAGCCACTTGATCGAAGGCTGATGAAAACTCACTCACTGAGAAATGAATTAAGACCATCTGAAGGAAGCAGAAGAAGCAGGTATTTCCCACTGTGCGTTCACAGAAAAAGCTACGAGTCCAGAGAAGGAGGTTTTGGTCTCAGTTTTAGAAGTGTNAGCCATGGCTCAGTATCAGTCCTTCACAGCTTACTTAAGGTGGGAAGAAGGGTGAAGTCTTCTCAGAACCTTTAAAATCACCCTATCCAGTCATGCTGGCCCAGTCAGCTCAGCTTGGGAAACAAAGGGCTCAGTTTGAACCCAGGCTGCCATATGTCAAGTTTTTAAAGCTGCCGGGAGAGGGCACCACTGTCCACCAGTGGCAGTGGTGGGATTTTCTGTCTCTTCAGCCACTGCACTGACCTTGCGTGGAGTATGTCACTTCTTACAACTCTTTGAGGCAGGCAGTGTTTAGCAGGCCAGGAAAGCGAAATGAACCCAAAGTCAAAGCTATTAGGTGGTGGCTGCAGGCTTCAGAAGGAGGCAGGAGGACTCCACGGCACTCTGTCACTACATTCTCTTACAGTGCTAAGGCAGGTAAAGAGGAAGAAGGTAACAGCAGGAACTGCAAGGAAATAGTGTTTGGGTTCAACGGCTGAGATGATGGCTTTTTTCTGGCTCCTATTCTAGTGAACATCTGAAGCTCTGATTTGGTTTTCTAGAAGGTTTTTGTTACACATCAACCTTTAGCTCTATTAAAAACCGTGTAATAACTAGGTGTAGAGTATCAGGTACAGGCAGCGTTTAGACTCTGCTAAAGGTGCACAGGCCAGGCTGTGGCTCTGCTGTCGCTGGACTGGCACAACTGTTTCAAGAGTCTTATTTTTTGGAACTTAGGTGGGACGTGTCCTGTTTCAGCCTCCGCCACTCCTGTCCAGTTACACCAAGTCCTGGTTACTCCGTCACCTGCTGTGAACATTTTGAGCTTAGCCCAGTGGATGGCGATCCAAACTGAGGGTTCTGAGTTAGCCAGTCTGAGGCGGCAGCTCAACACTGGTGTGGGTTCAGAGCTCCCCCTGGCAATTCTACTTTGCAGGCTGGCAGAACCGGGAGTCCCCCCACCTCCGCTGATCTGGCTGGTNAAATTTTTTTTGGTCTCCTGCAGCATCTTCGGGGACTCTGTTTATTCATTTTGTAACTCAATGAAACAATGACAGGGAGCACGAAGTCTTTGTTCAGAGTCCTTATAGACAATGGCCTGCATGTTACTCTTTGTAAGACATTTACACGGAAACCTCAGGAGGTTTTCTAATTGAAAATACGAGTGCGTGGTAGGGCGTGGCGGTGGTGTCTAATCTGTACTAATGACAATGAGGGCTGTGGGTGTGATGCATGGCTGGGTGCCACCGGGCATCCATCTTCAGCTCTTTCCAGTGCCAGGGCCGCTCACCACACCCTGTCTTGGTTTTGGAAACTCTTCACAGGATAGGATACTCTCAGGCCAAAGCCTAAACAAGTCTCTTTCTCTGAAGAGGAAAAAATAAATACACTTGAAACCAAATCTGCTTTGGTTTCTAGACCCGATTTCTAGAGTCTGGCTTGTTGGACTATAAAACAGGGAGTTTAGATTCTAACATGAGAGCCATTTCCTTCATAGGTGGAACTGGTCAGAGGTTAGCATGAGAAGACTGCTGAGACCTGCCCGCCAGGACATCCAGGGCACCTCACTTCAGAGCCCTGCCTCGGGAAGTCCTTCTCCATCTGTATTAGCATCATAGCGTCTTTCCATCTGCACTTACAGGTGTGATTCACTTCTGACCAGCTCGATTCTATCCATGACGTTTTCTTGCTACTTTGGCATTCTTTGGACATTAGTGAATCTTCCTTGTTATCATTTTATTGATTCCCCCNTTCACAGAAAAAGCTACGAGTCCAGAGAAGGAGGTTTTGGTCTCAGTTTTAGAAGTGTTGTTGTTTAGACACTTAAGTTGTGTCTGACTCTTTTGCAATCCCGTGGACTGAAGCCTGCCAAGTTCCTCTGTCCATGGGGATTCTCCAGGCAAGAATACTGGAATGGGTTGCCATTTCTTTCTCCAGGGGATCTTCCCAACCCAAGGATTGAACCCAAGTCTCCTGCACTGGCAGGAAGATTCTTTACCACTGAGCCACTAAGGAAGCCTTTAGGAGAGCCCCTCAGGAAATCACTCCCCCTTTATGGAGCTCAGTTTCCTCATCTATAAACCAGAACATTTTGTTAGGTGATCTAGGGGGCTCCCTCCAATCCTTATAATCTGTCATTTTTGAGCAGATTGGAACACGGTAGCTATAAATTCGCCTCTAAGTGTTATGGCATTTAAGCGAGAAAAATGCAAAAGTAGATGAACACATTTTCTGACAAGAAGAAGTATTCAGGCTTATCTGCAGAAGTGTCATTTGGCTGAGAATCTGATTCACACGTGGGCATCTTCTTAGACAGACCAGCTGGGCGGCCTGGGGGCTGTTCATGGATGGTTCGATGCCAAGGATTGGGAACTGATGATGGAGTAGATCTGAGGGAGCCCTCCCTGAGCATGAAGTTGTTCAGCTATTACTGATGCACATGTCACATGGAATAAGTGAAATTGTATCTGGATCCCACATCAGTGAATCACTTTGGGACAGAGAGATGGAGGAGAGAAGGATTTTTTTTTAGTAAAGACTATTCTTTTAAGAGCAGTTTTAGGTTCACTGCAAAACTGAAGGACAGTACAGAGATGTTGCATATACTCCCTGCCCCCACACAATCATCGCCGCCCCCACACAATCATCGCCTCCCCCATAATCAACATCTCCCGCTAGAGTGGTCCCTCTGTCACAACTCTTGAGCCTTCACTGACGCCTCATTGTCGCTTGGAGTCCTTAGAGTACCTTAGAGCTCACTCTTGGTGTCATACATTCTGTGGATCTGGATAAAAGCTTTGTATAGCATCATACAGAGTATATGCACTGTCCTAAAAACCCTGAGCTCTGCCTGTTCATCTCTCCCTCCCCCACCCTGCTCCTGGAAACCACTAAGGATCCTGGTACTTTTGTGTCTGACTTATACCGGGTTCAGTCGCCGAGGGACAAGGCTTCTTTTGTTCTTGTTGTTGTTGTTTAGTCCCTAAGTTGTGTCCATCTCTTTGCAACCCTGTGGACTGTAGCCCACCAGGCTCCTGTCTGTTCATGGCATTTCCCAGGCAAGAATACAGGAGTGGGTTGCCATTTTCTTTTCCAGACTTCCTTTTTTAGAGGAGGCTTAAAGATTTACATACAAGCAAGTGAGTTTGTGCTTCATTGAACGTGACCTGCCTTTAGCGTTCAGAAGGAGCAGCTTGCTGGGTGGGGAGGACAGAGGCCACCCTTCCGTCCATGAGCCTGGCTGGATGTAGGTGGCTGAGAGTGAAAAGGTGGGAAAAGTTGAGTGGCTCCATCTGGATGCAGAGATTTTATTTTTCTGTTCAAGCTGGAAGCAGATGAGCTTCATTAACTAGAACAGGATGTTCTGAGTCTGACTTCCTTTAGCCGAAGGCAGATTTCCCTAGCAGTTTAAACAAACTGATTTTTGTTTCTGTTTTATCTGACTCTGTCCTTTTCCTCCTTTGTCCCTGGCAATCCCAACCATGGTGATCAAAAGAATAGATGTGGGAGAATTTCCTTACTGAGAAGGAAATCCGTGCATGCAGGCAGCAGTTGAGTAGACCTTTCCTCAAATAACCTTGATCTCTCATTAGCCTGTAAAATGCACGAAAGCTTGTGTTTGGTCACAGAAACAGACTCACAGAGAATGAATGAGTGGTTACCAGTGGGAGAAGGAAGGGGGAGAGGTGAGTTAGGGGTGTGGGATTAAGAGATATGAACTACAATGTATAAAATAGATAAGCAACGAGGATATATGATACAGCACAGGGGGAAATAGCCATCATTTTTTAATAAATTTAAATGAAATATAATCTATAACAGCATCATATCACTGTGTTGTACACCTGAAACTAATGTATTATTTTAAATCAACTATACGTCAATAAAAATAAAAGCTTGTGTTTGCTCAAGCTAAGTTCACTCCCAAAAGAGTGGGTTCTGAAGAGATGCTGCAAATAAAGCAAATGTTTTGAAAGGTCCCAGACTAGAGGACGAGTAAGATCATTGTTGTGGAATTTCTTGAAGAAAAGTGAAGGCTGTCTTGCCAGAAAGAACCCCACCACCAGCTGGCCAGTCTCCAAAATCCAGCGTCGTATTCGTGTCCTTGCACCCACAGGAATCCCCCAAATTTCTCAGGTGCCCTGAATGAGTAACNGATCATTGTTGTGGAATTTCTTGAAGAAAAGTGAAGGCTGTCTTGCCAGAAAGAACCCCACCACCAGCTGGCCAGTCTCCAAAATCCAGCGTCGTATTCGTGTCCTTGCACCCACAGGAATCCCCCAAATTTCTCAGGTGCCCTGAATGAGTAACACTGAAAACTTTATCTATAAGCTAGTTTCTGAGAGACTAACATTAAACCAGCATCCCGGGGTCCCCAACCCTCAGGATCTAATGTCTGCTGCTCTGAGGTAGAGCTGATGTACTAATAATAGAGATAAAGGGCACAATAAACGTAAGACACTTGAGTCATCCCCAAACCATCCCCCTCCCCGGGCTGTGAGCGCCATGAAACTGGTTCCTGGTGACGCAGAGGTTGGGGACTGCTGTGCCTAGATCACAGGGATTAGGACCAGAGGAAGGAGAGGTTTTGTATGAACAGGAAAAGCGATAGGAAAGAACAGATCAGGAAGGTTGTGTCTGAGGTGCTGGAGATAGAAGCAAGACTCAGGCAGGGAGCCCCAGGGCAGCATCAGCATCGTCCAGAAGGTTACAGGAGGGGGGCAACTGAAAAAGCTGAAAAGACAAAGGGTAAAGTGAGTGGTGAAAGATGGACTTCTCCAGCTGGACACAACTTCTCATATGAGCTCCTCTCCCGCACTGAAAACTTTAGGAGGGAAGTGAGCTATGTTTTTTTCTGCCCTGTGTCTCCCATGGCGCCAAGCATGGTATCTTCAGGCCTTGACCAGGGAGAGCGCTTAAAGACTGTCTTCTGATTACACTCCATTCAACAAGCATTGATTAAGCGCCATCTTTGTGGCTGGCCACCATAAATACATGGAAGATCCAAATGGAATAAGATAGTTTATTCATGGTCCCTGACCTTAAGGAGTTTACAGCCCACCTGAAGAGAGGAACAGCTCTAAGGTGATATAAACCAGCTGGTAAAGCTTGGTATGGATTGGCTGGTTTACTTTGAACACATAGAGGTAATTCATTACATAGGAAGTATCTCCACTGAATTGTGGGTTCTTGATCTAAATCTTGAGAATAGGATTTTGATTCGAGGTGGGAAGGTGGCCCAGCACAGTCCCTGGCATAAAGATTTATTGTGTGAGTTCTAAGCAGGAGGACTGCATAAGCAAGAGATGTGGTTGGGACAAATAAGAATCACACAGACTCTTAGGACTGGGAGTATAGGAGACACCTCTTCCCTCTTAACAAAAACCCCACTTTTCTTTCCAGTTCTTTCTTCTCCCAAATGGCCGTGTACTTTGAGAAGTCTTGGTCTTCCGCAACCTCAAGGAGTGGGAGCTAATTAATCCCTAGCCAGTCACAGAGAAGTTCCCTCACCAGTGACAATTCTGACTCCAAAGCTGGGAGGGCACTCTGCCCAAGGACTTGTGGAAAGGTTT
The DNA here is from genome assembly GCA_006410875.1 of Neotragus pygmaeus. Taxonomy (NCBI): domain Eukaryota; kingdom Metazoa; phylum Chordata; class Mammalia; order Artiodactyla; family Bovidae; genus Neotragus; species Neotragus pygmaeus. The sequence continues at coordinate 1,146,832 of SJYV01033749.1, forward strand.
TCTCATCCCAGGAGAGCTCCTTCTTTCCCGGATGTCCTCGGTCTGCCTGGGAACTGGGATGATCATCCTGCAGTCACAAAAACAGTGCAGGGACCAAGCCTGTAACACCAAGGATGGTCACGGAGGGAGCCTGTGCCCTTGGTGACATTTTGAGCCAGCAAATAAACAAATCCTGAGTCACCTCCCCCTGCACCTCTTGTTAGGAGAAATAAATTTCCTCTTTCCGGCCAGTTGAGTCAAAGTTTTTCTGTTACCTACAGCTGAGAGCAGTGTTCCTTCCTGATGGGATGTCTGAATCACCTCGCTCAGAACAGTGGCTCGCATCCATTTATTCAGAGCTTCCGATGCTTGAATCAGGCCCCACAATGTCTCTTTCAGTTTTGTGATATTAAGCGCATTTTCATGAAGAGGAAACTGAGGCACTGAGATTCAATAACCTGAAATAGCTTACACATCTAGTACCCGGTTGAGCCGAGATTACAACCCCAGCTGCAAAGTCCCTCACGTCCTTCTGAGCCTCTCCTTCCTGGTGATGGAGCTTCTCCAGGACAGAGGACTCACTGTCACCTCACGGACCATGTATGTAAGGAGACTGCTCCATCACTTGGGCGGGGAAGGTAAGGCCAACGTGAAGCCAAGTGAGGACTTAGGATTGCGCTCCTCAGGGATCACGGTCATGCTTCTGAGGAGGGGCTTCCGGGAAAGCATTTTGCAAGGAGGATCGTCCTCAGAGGTCTTAAGAGGAGCGCCCACAAGGGCATTGCTGTGTTAGCCGAAGTCCAGGGAGACAAGGGCCTTGCAGGGTCTGAGAGGCCAAAGTGAAGGGTGAAAACACAGGATGCCGAGAAAGCAGGACCCGTAGCACGTGGAGACGAGCGGGGTGTGACGGTGAATGCGAGAGGAAGAACCATTAGGTGTGTGCTGCGTGGTGAACCAGTGTCAGCATGGAGCGTGGAGCTCGGGCTCCAGAGCTGATGCAATGAGCTGGGTCAGATCAGCATCTCCAGAGGGCCCAGGACCACCATGGTCACGTGATCTGTATTCTTGGCATCTCAAACCAGCTGTGAGAAATCAGAAGTGCTCCTGTCCCCGAGTCACAGGGGAGAGGTTCAGAAGTGATGGGCCACGGGCCCGAAGCCTCAGCGCTGGTCAGTGGCAGGACTCAAACCCTGGTTTATCCTGCCTCATGGCTTCTCCCTCCTTCCACGTGGGAACCCCCTCTAGATCTGCATGGCTGATACTCAGCATTCCCGAGACATGCGTCCACACATATGTCATCTCCAGAACAACAGCTAAGCTGACATGTTCCTTAGACTAAATGAAATTAGCAACAGGGATCTGCAGGAACCCGTGTGCATGGGTCTTGGCTGGAGCCTCTGCGGGGAGACAGGCGATGTGGTGCCCGGTTAGGAGAGCTGGGGTTGGCACCTTGCAGAGTCTTTACACGCACACAGGCAGGCACAGTCTTTCGGGCACGTAGCAAGGGCACACCCAGCACTTCAGGGATCCTACTCTCATGATGCGTCCTTGAGTCGCTATCCGATGGCCCCACACTGAAGCCCATCCCATGCACAGCCAGCACAGATGTTACTGGTGTGCGTCCTGTGGCCCACTCCTCAAAACCCACACAGCTCCCTGCTCTGGGTTCCAAAACAGGCTAAGACGTTGACCTCCTCAGAGGACTTGGAGAATACTTACATCTCTGCAGAGAGTCTTAGATGAGGCCCTGGCTGTAAAGAGGTGGAATCAATTAGCTCTTGAGACCCTTGAGCTCCGCGCGTCACAGGTTTGCCTTTCTTTGCAGCCAATGGTGACCGGATCATGGAGCTCAAATCAAGGCCCAGATGGTACATGGCCCCTCCTCCTTAGGGGCCCAAGTCAGTGGAAACAGCAGGGCTGGAAGTCAGGTCCCCTGGCTCTGTGCAAAGAGAGAGGGATTTCCCACCATTTGAACCAAGCTTGATTTGTGTTACTTGTCTGTGTATAGCACTTTGAAGTTTCAAAATGAATTCAAATACAATCCCACCAAACTGAGCTTTGAAACAGAGAGGGCAATGCTGTTCACATGAGGAAATGAGGGATCCAGAGCTTGACTCCCCAGGCTGTACAAACTGTAAGAGAACAGAACCTAGACGTGGCCACCTTCTATTTGCTGTTCAGGAGTCCTTGCACTACTGGACTGACTCTAAGCATCCAGTGGGCAGGAGCCATATTTGTCTAGCTCATCATTTGATACACAACACCCAGGACAGAGCCCAGGTACACTCCTTGTTAGATGAAAGGAAGGACAGATGGAAGGATCAGTAGATAGAACAGGATAAAATAGGATAAAAGAAACTTGGAGTCTTATTTTCCTGATGACTTCTAATAGATCTTTGAGGAGTGAGCTTCTATTATTAATGGCTCCTTACTTAAAAACAAAGAGCTTTAACTCTAATTTTGTTTAAAATGCATTATGCCCTAAGTTTTTCATACTAATGTAATTATATTGGATTCCTTTAAAAATTTTCAACGGGAAGACTTGCCCAGGACTGGAACATAGTAGGAACTTGATAGCTGTCTCTGGAGTTTAATTGGATTTAAAAGCGAGGCTGGGGATGTAAATGTAGTTGCAAGGAGTTTCCGTGTTACTGGATAATTAAAGAAAAGAGTTTATTATTTGCAAAATGACTTTATCCCCACATCCAGGCCTGTCAACTGGGAAGAAGTCAACAGTGAGAATGGGATGAGATCAGGACCTGCATTTCCAGAATCTTTGGTTCCAAAGGGTTAATAACTGTCCAGGCCTCACCACGAATAGGAGAGGGCAATGGATGCCGGTGCAGAGTGGACCCGGCGTGAGCAAGCTGTGCTTCTCGTGTGCAGCCAAGCAGAGGGGCTTGGATGTGAGGTTGTCATGGTAACGCTTTCACTGATCGGAAGAATAGATGAAGCTTGAGTAAACCTCCTTGGCTCTTATGGGGGTGGGAGTGGGAGTGGGCGTAACCAGGAGTGACAAGCAGAGAAATTTCTCTCTTTCTAGACAAAGATGGTGCACTAAATTAGAATTCAAGTAGCAGTAGAGAAAATCAGGTAACGTGCTGGCTAGATGATTCTAGCAATTAAATAGGCAATTAAATGATTTTGATGATCAAACCAAAAATGAGGGGGAGGGGAGGAGTGTTTAAAAGTAAATCTCTTCCCAGGCCATTGGTTTTAAACTTTTGTCCTAAGAGTCCACTTTAAAAAATTACAGACTCCAGATTTCTTTCCCAAGGTTCTGATTCATTGAGTCAAGAGTGGAGCACAAGAATCTCTGTCTTAAAACTGTCCACAATTTATTATTCTGCATGAAATTTATGGACTATATTGGTAGCACATGGACCATAATTTCATAAAGCCTCCTCTGGGTAAATAGAACATCAGAAATCAAACTCAAGTTGGAGCCGACTCAGCTGTTCTCATCTGATGGGAGAATTTAGGGAAAAATAAAATCTGTTTTCTACTTAGCCTTAGTTTAGAAACAAAATAAAAACCAGAGTTTAATTAGTCCGTGATTGATGACAGATGAGTTTCTGAAGTAAGCTACTGTAGTTTATATTTTATGCTTCCTTTTAATCTTACATTCTACCAAATGCTTCCCTAATTGACAGAAACCAGCATTTGTTTGCTTTGCCTGATGCTCTTTCTTATTTTGTGTGTTTGTGCTAAGTCACTTCATTCCTGTCTCACTCTTTGCAACCGCATGGACTGTAGCCTGCCAGGCTTCTCTGTCCATGGGAGTCTCCAGGAAAGAATACTGGAGCGGGTAGCCATGCCCTCTCCTAGGGGATCTCCCCAACCCAGGGATCAAACTCATGTCTCTTACATCTCCTGAATTGGCAGGTGGTTTCTACCTGTGAAGTCCTTCCCCATCTTACCCAACAGCAAATTCCTGCTTACTCTTTAAAATCATCCCAAGTCTTCATCTCTTGCTCCCTCCTTAATCTCTGTGCCTGTACTTAAAAAAAAATTAATTAGGTTATGTATTTATTTGGCTGTGCCAGATCTTAGTTGCAGTATGCAGAATCTTTAATTGTGGCATTCAAAATCTTTGTTGCAGCATGAGGGATCTAGTTCCCCAACCAGGGATCAAACCTGGGCCCCCTGCATTGGGAGTGCAGGGTCTTAGCCACCAAACCACCAGGGAGGTCCCTGTGTCCCCACACTCTTGCTTTCGGAATACTTTGCTCCTTCCTCTAAGTCTGTCCACAATGGCCTCCGCTACTAGGCTACTAACGAACTTACTACATTGTTGCTGCTGCTGCTGCTAAGTCACTTCAGTCGTGTCCGACTCTGTGCGACCCTATATACACCAGGCTCCCCCGTCCCTGGGATTCTCCAGACAAGAAAACTGGAGTGGGTTGCCATTTGCTCCTTCAATGCATGAAAGTGAAAAGTGAAAGTGAAGTCGTTCAGTCGTGCCTGACTCTTAGCGACCCCATGGACTGCAGCCCACCAGGCTCCTCCGTCCATGGGATTTTCCAGGCAAGAGTACTGGAGTGGGATGCCATTGCTGGTAGTTATTTAGAGATGTGCTCCATCAATCTCTGCTCTGAAGGAGCTTATCAGGCAGTGTGTCTCGTGCACCTTTGCAGCTTTGCCTTTTCCCTGTCTTTAACTCCTAGTATAAATGGCAACCCACTCCGGTGTTCTTGCCTGGAGAATCCCAGGGACAGAAGAGCCTGGGAGGCTGCCATCTCTGGGGTCGCACAGAGTCGGACACAACTGAAGCGACTTGGCGGCAGCAGCATGGCAGTTCCCATATGCTCGAATGAATGAGTGAGTGAATGGATGAATATGTGTTCCATAAGCACAGAGGATTTTGCCTGTTTTGTTAACTGAAATGAACATTCCAAGTGCCCAGAACAGGTCTTGTCACAAAAAGTAATTATTGAATTAATTCATGAATGAGTGCTTTAGCTTAAACAACCAATTGAAAAGGCTGGACCTGCTATGTTTCTCAGGGTACCAGTACAGATTTTTCATAGTGGCACCAGTGTAAGCACCGTCTCCCGATCAAGTCATGATTAAGCTCCCCACTTGACATTTCTGTCATCTAACAGTTTGAAGTTTAGCTCTATAGACCCAAGGAGTTCTAATCAAGAAACAGAAGTCATATTGCAAGCATATAGCTCATACCTATATAATCGGATCAAGTTAACTTTTCTCATCCTTACTCATTACGTTTTTCTATTCATGGTAGGCCTGGGATAGCAATGATTCTCTAGGATAGTTTATATGGAATAATTGTAGAAATAGCATCCATTTATTGAGCTCTTACTAAATGTGCCAGGCATTGTACTAACTGCTTTCCACATGTTATCTCTTTTAATTGTCTCAGGCAACTTGATTAGGAATGGTTTATTATCCCCACTTTACAGATGAAGAAACTGAGGCTCAGATGTAGTCATTTGCCAAGGTCCCTCAGCTATTAATCAGAAGATCTGAGAGTCGAGCCTAGGTCTCTCTGAGCTTTTGCTCTCGAGTTTCACTGTGACTCTCGGGCTTTGTTTTTATTGGTTTTTTGTTTTCTTTTACTCTATTCTGCTTTACAAAACTGTATTGGTTTTGCCATACATCGACATGAATCCACCACATGTGTATATGAGCTCCCAATCCTGAATCCCCCTCCCACCTCCCACCCCACATTGTCTCTCTGGATCATCCCTGTGCACCAGCCCCAAGCATCCTGCATCCTGTATCGAACATAGACTGGCGCCTCGTTTTCTTACATGATAGTATACATCCTTCAATGCCATTCTCCCAAATCATCCCACCCTCTCCCTCTCCCTCAGAGGCCAAAAGTCCACTCTATATGTCTGTGTCTCTTTTGTTGTCTCACATACAGGGTCATCATTACTATCTTNCTCCCCCCTCATCCCCACTTGATTACACCTGATGAGTGGCTCTCTCATTCATTTGGTTCCAGGCACTTAGCTGTCTCTTGCATTTGCTTCCACTGATCAGGGTCCCTGAGGTTTGCACATATGTTTTCCCAGTGAACTTTTGTCCTCTCTGAAAACTGCATTCTGCTCTCTTTATCAGATTCCAGCTTTCATGACTAATATGCGGTGATAACTCCAGAACTGTTTACATGACAAATTAAAGTAGGCAGAATCTTCCGCTTACAAATTGCTTCAAGACAGGGCTCAAATGTCTGCCCATAGAAGCATCTCCTACATGCTAGCATAAAATGGATCTGAGCGTGTACAGCTTCAGCTGGCCCTTGACTTAGAGGCCTATTGTTTCTCGACAGGGTTCTATGCTCCCAGCCTTTTCCTCAAACTGAGGCTACCGAGATTTATGACTCACTTGGAAAAAAATATGCTGGCTACTTCTCCAACCTGCTTCGGAAAAACAGGATGTTTCTCTCTCCCAATCTTGCACATACCTGTAAACAAGTAACTTATTGGCAGGGCCTCTGAGTCAGAGGTATAGAAGTTTCAGACTCTCAGGTCTGATGATTGTTTGCTTGGATAAATCAGAAGTTCATGTCAGAACAGAGCCACGTTCCAAAAACTTATTGCCCACAGACCCAGATTAACTCAAGGCCTTCCAGACGGCAGGAAGGTGTGTGTTTGTTTTATAAAGTGGAGGCATGTGTGGGTCTGTGCCACGTTCCCAGCCATAAAAGAAAGTGAAGAGTGTTAAGTGTGACTTCTTGGGGGAAACGGGGCCTGACGTCTCTGTGATTATTATTTTTGGAGGAGTAAATATTTCAGTAGAAAAAGAAACTCCTTTGTACCAACTCTGAGTTTTCTTGGCATGTTTTAATATTTTCAAGTAACAGCTGAAACCACACTAACTTTCCCCGTTCTAATTGGAAGCGTCTGTGAGTTGCAAAATTAGAATTTTCAGATTCTGAAGTGATTTGCTATTTGAACAGGGGTGTCAGTTTCAGCTGAAATTTTCATCTGTGGGGCCTTTTTTCCCTCCGGATTATAAATTGTTCACTCAGCTAATGATGTGATGGAAATACACTCTTCACCAGCTTTCCGTGTATACAGGCTTTCTTAAAAATGAAAACCACACTTTCTTTCAGTTTCTTATTCTACACCTTATCATGATCCTCCTGATTCAAAGAGAACAGATGGAGAAATTCCTCAACCCTTGGAATTCGACTTGAACAATTTTCTCCTGCCAAAAAGCATCTCATAATCAAAGACATCAGAGCAGCAAATGATATGTGCAAATTCCAGGAAGAAAAAATATATTTGGAACACTTAGAAACTTATTCCAGTTTTTCTCTATGTTAATAGAAACCTGTCTATTAGGGGGCTTAGTGTTTTACAGATACCTTCTGAAGCTTCAGCAAAAAAGACGTGAAAGAGTGATGACCTCTTACCTGCTTGCCTTACTGCTTGGGCTACAGTGATGTTCCCTCAAGGACCCTCAGTACTCCCGGGTGTGAATGAGAGTGATGCCAGCTTCCTAGGCTCACGGTGATGAGGAAATGGTGTGGCATTTATAAAATGCTCCCACTGAGAGCTGTCTTAGTCCATTCTGGCTGCTGTAGCAAGATACCACAGACTGGGTGGCTTAGAAACAAGAGAAATTTAATTCTGCAGTTCTGGAAGCTGAAAGTTTGAGATCAGAGCACTGGCATGGTCAATGGCATGGGTGAGGGCTCACTTTTGGTAGTAGACTGTCCTTTTATCCTCACATGGAAGAAGGGGTTAGGGGACTCTTCAGAGCCTCCTGTATAAGGGCACTAATCTCATTCAGGAGGGCTCCACCCAAAGGCCCCACCTCCTAATACCATCACATTGGACATTAGGATTTCAGCATATGGAGGGACACATTCAGACCATAGCAGGAATGAAACAAATACTGGTTTCTTCTCTTTCTCTCTTTCCTACATTTTACTTATCACAACTGAGGTAAAACTGACATGACTTACTTGAGGCCAAAGATCAGGGCTTCGAAGAGCCAAGACAAGCCTGAGTTTTGTAGGTTTAAAGCCTTGAAGGCTCCCTCCTCTGTGTGGATTCAACACCCACTCTGCAGAGTTTGGCACAGGGTATGTTGTAGATTGTTCCCGAAAGTCATAGACAGCAAAAGACTGTTGGTGCTACTACACACTTCACAGATGCTTGTTGCCAGTAGGGTTAATATTAATGACTTTAAAGACTACACTGGGAAAGGGTTCAAAGATGCCACCAAAAAATGACCCTGACTCTGCCTGCTAGGTTCCCAATAAATGCTTGCAGTATTGAATTTAATAGGCTGGACCTGCAGTTCTATAAGTTTTTGAGAGTGAAAGGAAACACAACTAATTGTGTCAAGACACAGGCAAACCAGAATATGCGGTCACCCTACTTAGGAACCACAGCATGCATTTCTGTGTCTCTTAGAGAGAAACTGACATTCATTCATTTGAGAAACACATCTTATGTTCCAGTTTAAGATCTTTCAAGAGGCTACTTTGTGACCTTATTTTATTTAATGCTCACATCGGCTTAATGAGATGGATTTAACTATTAACTCGAGCCCCGTTTTAGTAATGAGCAACTGACACTCAGTGACGTTCGTAATTTGCTAAGGTTGCACGGTGAATAAGGGTGAGACCTGGGATTTGAGTCCAGGTCTGTCTACCTGCAAATTCATGCTCTTGCAACCGTTCTAGGTCTAACATTCAGGGCTTGCTAGATTATGTCATTGTCGTTGTTTAATACCTAAGCGTCCAACTCTTGCAACCCCATGGACTGTAGCCTGCCAGACTTCTCTGTCCATGGGATTTCCCAGGCAAGAATACTGGAGTGGGTTGCCATTTCCTTCTCCATGGGATCTTCCCAACCCAGGGATCGAACCCACATCTCCTGCACTGGCAGGCAGTTCTTTAGCACTGAGCCACCAGGGAAGCCCAGATTATGTCACAGACCCATAGATTTCTACAAGTTATGTGATCTACCTTCTGTTGATAAATTTTTCAGATGGGGAAGCAAGCTCAGAGACATCTTTTAACTTTGTAACACTACAGAGCTGGATATACTAGTGGAAAATTTCTAGTACCCTTTTCCCAACCACTCCATTCCCACACAGAGGAGAGAAAGGAGTCTGTTCAGAGATTCCCTTTTGAAGTGGACACGATGTTTATAGGGCTGTACTGGGGGGGACCCATGGCCGTCAGTGGAGGACATGGTCCCTTCTCTCCAGATGCTTCAGGTCTACTTGAAGGAAACTGTCCAACAGCAGCAAGAGGAGAGATGGTGAGAGGGAAGTGCCCAGGTGCCCCAGAGTGGGGCTCCGCGCCCAGCTCTGCAGCTCTGTGAGCCATCCGGAGGTTGCCTGTTCCATCTTCCCACCCTCTCAGCCCATCTCCATTGTTCCCCATTATACTCTATTTTCTTTTTTTTCCCTAGTCTGCCTAGAACAAAAAAAACTCTGCTGGATCAGAGGTAAAGTCCCATTCTTCCTTATTTCACAGGATCTCAGCACTGCTGGCTGCTTAAAGCTGGATGCATGAAGCCAGGGGCGAGGCAGGCGGTACCCTCAGGGAAGCCCCGCCCACCCCCGCCCCGCAGCGCGGGTCAGAACTCCAGTTCACGCCTTCAGCCTCACTGCGAAGGCAGGCGCCCTCCCTTACTATCATCTTGGAGGGCCAGGAGGAAAGCGGGCCATCTCAGGATGGGAGGGGACACCTGCCCGCCTCCGAGGGAGACAAGGGCAAACAGCAGGGGCTGTAGGAGGGCCGGCAGATGAGCTGTGGTTCAGTGGGTTAAGAGTCAAAACGTCCCTCGAGGTGGAAACTAAAACCCAGGCAGGCTTGTGAGTGACCCGCCACGGATAGGTGTTCCCCCGCCCCTTTATGCACACTCCCCCGCGGACGTTTCGCAGAACCAGGGAGAACGTGATGCTTACATTCCTCCCGGCAGCGCGGCTACCTCGCCGCATCCGCAGCCTCTGCCTCGCCAGGTGCTGGGCCTCCAGGCCCTGGGACTTCTCCGACCTACTTTCTCCAGCTGCGCTGTTGAGACCAGGAGGCTGCTGGGCTTTAAAAATAGCCTCTTGCATGCTTTCGGAGGCCAGGTTTCCTTGCTGCCAAAAATGTGCGGAATGGTGGTTCCGTGGCAACAGCGAGCCTTTGTTCCCAAATTGAAAGTTCACGTCCCTCCTCCTGAGCCNCTGCTGGGCTTTAAAAATAGCCTCTTGCATGCTTTCGGAGGCCAGGTTTCCTTGCTGCCAAAACTGTGCGGAATGGTGGTTCCGTGGCAACAGCGAGCCTTTGTTCCCAAATTGAAAGTTCACGTCCTTCCTCCTGTGCCGGGCCTCGGTGGTTTGCCTGATGTCACTGACCCTGCTTTAATTAAGTCCTCCTTTTTTTGTTGGACTTGGTGCCAGGAAGCCTAAATGAATGTTGTCTCTTTGAGTGGGTTTTGTTGTTGGGTTTTTTTTTCCTCTCTCACTTCTATTTTAGGAAACTTCTAAGGGTCCCTCCTCTGCAGGGAGAGATAAGGGCTAAGAGTCTTTTTCTCAAGAAAAAGCATTCTCCTAAGTGAGCTTTATCTTTGTTTTTCTTTCTCAATGTAACTGAATTCTAAAATTCAAGAGAATTTTCTGGCTCCTGATGAAAAGTGGAGATAGTGTTGTCATTTACAGGCCTTTGTCAGTGGGAGGAAACCTCTCTTGCACTTGCCCTGACAAAATTCCAACAGACTGAGTTGTAAGACAGGTTCAGAGAAGAAATCAAGATAACCCCTGCTTGTGGGCACTGCACAAAAATTGGATACCGGTGTCCTAGCTTCCCTGTAACAAAGTACCACAAACAGAGTGGCTGGAAACAGCAGAAATTCATTGTCCCACAATTCTGGAGGCTGCAAGTCTGACAAGTGTCGACAGAATCGAGGTCTCTCTGAGATCTGTAGAGGAGAGTCCTTCCTACTAGCTCCTGTAGTTTGCCAGTGGCCCTTGACATCCCTTGGCTTGTAGACACCCCACTCCAACCTCTGCCTCCATCACCACATGGCCTTCTTCTCCCTGGATGTCTCCGTCTTCGCCTCTTTTCATAAAGACACCAGTCATTTTGGATGGAGTGTGTGCATACCCAGTCTTGTCTGACTCTTTGTGACCCCATGGATTGTAGCCCATCAGGCTCCTCTACCCATGGAATTTTCTAGGCAAGAATATTGGGGTGGGTTGCCATTTCCTACTCCAGAGGATCTTCCCCACATGGGAAACCCCATTTTGAGTGAAAGACCTCCTTAACGACCTCATCTTTTTTTTTTTTATTTTACCTGGAGAAAACCATAATTCCAAAAGACACATGCACCCCAATGTTCATTGCAGCACTATTTGCAATAGCTCAGACATGGAAACAACATAATGACCTCATCTTAATAACATCTGCAAAGACCCTATTTCCACAGAAGGCACCAGGGGTTAAGATTTTAGTATGTCTTTTTAGAGGGAGGCACACAATTCAATTCTGAATTGTTTTATTTTCTTGGCTTGGAATTTTCTGTCACCCAGAAAATATTTGGATGTTATAGCTTCCTAGTCTAAGCAACCAGTATCAGCCACCATTTGCGAGTGGTTATTGCACGCCAAGCACTCTCCCTGTGCCTGATCTGTTATTTCATTGAATCCTCACAGAAACACATTGAAATAGGTGTTATTGTATGCCCAGTTTCTAACAGAAAACATAGAGGCTCAGCTCTATCTCATTTCAGCACCCACATTCTGGACCATTCAGCATACCCAACACGTATTTGTCTCCTGGAGCACCTGTTGTATGCTAGGTGCTATGCTGAGCCCCAGGGTTAGAGCAGTGAACAAGACCGATGTCGTCCTCCCTTGTAGAACATGCCGTCTCGAGGGAGGAGCTGTGCACTGATGTTGTACTGTTGTAAATAACAGCCGCTAACCTGTAATGCCATAGCGCCGGCTCCAAATAGGAATTCTCCTCTGCTGTCACTGCCTGAGCTCTGTTGTAGGAACAGTGATTGCTGAGATGAAGAGTAATGAGAAGATCCTCCAAGGAAGGCTCTCACCTCTGCTTTACCCAGAGTGTCAGTATCTAGATTTACGTAACGGGCATCTCTGAAGGATGTTGTGGCACAGAGTGGGCCATGGCTAGGTGATGCAGTGGAGCACACAGCCCTGAAAGCTTACTCCCTGCTTCTGCATCATGACCCGTGGGTCACCTGGGGCCTGTGTTCAGCGTCATCCCCACTCCAGGGCCGGGTCCTGCGGTGGCCTCTTCTGGAACTGTACCGACGGCCCCAGCGAAGGAGCGGATGGTGAATTACAGACTAGCTTTCAACACGCACCCGTAAGTGTCAGGTCAGACCTGGAGCAAACATGTCTTTTAGGCCAAATGAGTTTAAGCATGTGAGAGAATAAAGGAGGCATTTCGTTTATGTTAGGCATGAATCCTTTCCCTTCCCTCGCCACATATTTAGCCCAGAACTCCGTTTGGGAGAGTGCTGCACGCTGTCTCCAGCCACTCCTGCTCAGGCCCTGCTGTCCAAGCATCGGCTGAGAAGGAACCTGGGTTCTGTTTCTAGAAACCAAAGTAGGAAGGTCCAAATTTGTGAAAGCTGTAAACTAGGGGACAGTGATTTATGTTCCTGGACAATTCTCTGTAGTCTCCCTTTAAACAGTAACCTCCCAAATACACATACAGTATTGTTTTAGGTATATTTTGTTTCCCTGGTGGCTCAGCAGTAAAGAATCTGCCTTCAGTGCAGGAAACCCAGGTTCGATCCCTGGGTGGGGAAGATCCCCTAGAGAAGAACATGGCAATCCACTCCAGTATTCTTGCCTGGAGAAGCCCATGGACAGAGGAGCCTGGTGNGTCTCTGCTTTTTAATACACTGTCTAGGTTGGTCATAACTTTCCTTCTAAGGAGTAAACGTCTTTTAATTTCATGGCTGCAATAACCATCTGCAGTGATTTTGGAGCCCAGAAAAATAAAGCCAGCCACTCTTTCCACTGTTTCCCATCTATTTGCCATGAAGTTGAAGTGACTGGTCCCAAATCACACACATGAAGGAGCCACGTCTCCAAACTTCCAAGAATCCTGTGTTTACACCTCACCTCTGCCTTCACATCGCTTCCATCTGAATCTCATCTATAGAAATGGGGAGGAAGCCCATCTGAGAGTGTTGCATGAGAAATAAGACGAGGTACATAAAGGGCTAAACAGGGTTCCAGAGATATCAAAGAGCCTGTTCAGTGGATGAGGGAATGGATGGTTGAATGACAGAGTGGATGAATATTGCTCTTCCGTGACATGTATTCCCTTTCCAGCTGCCCTTGATCTCATCCTTATTGAACACTAGTTCTTGCAGGGAACATGGAAACTTTTAGTCCTAACAGTGCATCACCAAGTAACTCTGTCTTGCCCTCGTGTGGTGACCCTCATACTGCAAGATTTTCTGCCAAACTTTGATTGCCTTCCTGTTTCACCAAAGGCACACTGAACTGTCAACCCTAGTTCCTGACAGGCACGCACATTGACTTGGTATAAGCCTCACTAAAATATGAATTAATAATTAGCTCTGAGTGTTCACTGAGCACTTACTATGAGCAGTTCCTCGCTGGGCATTTCGCCAGCATCTGGATGCTGACTCCCCAGCCTGCACTCCTAACCACTAACTACACCAACCCACTAACTACACCACTCCTAACCACTAACTACACCAACCCAGCAACTCTTAGAGCTGCCATTTGTTGGACACTTGCTACATGCCAGCAGGTGCCAGAGTAAACTCTTTGAATATGTGTTGTCGTAGTTGATACTTATAACAGGCATGAAGCAGCTTCGGTCAAGTTTCCCATTTTACAGATAAGGAACTGCAGCTTGGGGAAGGGTAACCTGTCCATAGCCACTCAGCCAGTGAGGAGCAAAGGCAGGCAGGCTCTGAAGTCAGATGCTGTGGCCGCAGAGCACATACATTTACCCCCTCCTCTCTGCCACCTCCCTCTGCCATTTCTCTGAACTTCTCTGGAGTAGCTTGCACCCTCATCACTCTTAGTGATCTGTTTTATTGGAAATAATCCCTGAAAATCCCCTTGCCGGTGCCCAGGACTGCATGGACCAGAGATCTCTGGTGAGACTGAGCAGGTTGGATCAGTGCCCCTCCCAGGCACTGAAGTATTCTTCCTGAAGCCACTAGGAAGGAAGGCAGAGACGTGAGCATCTGCATTTCTCACTTGGTCAGAACCTCATGACAGCAGAGATAAGAACCAGCCCCATCACCATGTATTGCTGGAAAAAGTAATGCCCGCCCCCCTCCTTTGAATGGAAGTAGTTAAACGTACAAATAGGTTGCTGAGGGCACCTAAGAGGTCTTCTTCCCTGGAAATACCTTCTTTTTGAGCTGGTCTAGATGCACTTTGGGTAGGAAGTGGAGGGATGGGCAAGAGATTTCCCCCTAGGATCCCGCTGGAACCCACAGTCCATTTGTTTAACCTCATAATCCCTCATTCTGCACATTTTACTTCCTCACCAACATGCATCAAGAGAAATCTTTCATCAGTGGTTCCAATGAGCATCTGTGATGCTCCCATATTGGTCCAAGTCCCTAGCTCTTCATTGGGAACTAGGTCTCTGGAAAGAATAGGCAGTCTGGGGCAACAGAAAGAGCACTGGACTCAGCATCTTGGTTCAGGTAGGTTCTGCTGCTTGTGAGCTGTGTGACCTCAGGCAAATCACTTCACCTCTCTGAACTTCCATGTCCTCGTTTATATAGTGAGGTCTTTGGACTGGATATCTCAAAATCCTCTTCCAGGGCAATCCTTTGGGGAAGATTGGTAGCTGTGAGTTATGTAATAAATGGAAATGCACTTTGAGAAGTCATTAAAAGCTGTTAATATATTTCAGTTTTATTTTTGCACTGTGATCCCTGCAGAGCATAAAATTATATATGCAAAAAAGAAAAAAGTCATCTTTTGAAATTTTTGTAGCTCAAATCTCAGTTTAAAAACAATCATTTGAAATGTCCCTCCACCCTCTTCTTATCTGCCACAAAGAGAGCCTATTTTAATGTAGCCTATTATTTCCATAATCATACTTTTCCTGTGTTTAGAATTAATCACTTGAGAGCTTTGCTAAGGTCTAAAATGGTGCCTGAATCTTATCCCTTAACATGTGAGCTTTGTGCTAAATATCATTACTAAGCCTCTATCTTGTAAAAAGTACTGTTGAGAAGAGGAGTTGTTTGGCTGTAAGGGACATTTCCAAAACAGGTCAGGGTTAAGAACTTCTAGAGGCCAGGAATGCGTCATAAGGATTAATTAACGTGAGTAAGTGACTTCCCCAAGGTCACTCGGTGAGTCATCAGTGAGCCTTGGGCTGAGACCTGGTTTTTCCACCTGGAAAGAATGGGCCCCTTTGTTAGCAGTGTTGTTCCACGTGACTAGCTCCAGACGACCTGGCCGGGGAGGGGTGCGGAAATTGCTTATGAATATCAGAACTGCAGCTGTGGAAAAATAGAAGCTAACGAAGAGTCCCAGTCCCTAACAAGGCCTCCTCGGGCCAAACCTCAGAGCAGCAGCTGGTTTGGAAGTAGAGAGGGTGGTTCTTTCAAAGGTTCTAGGCATACAGGCTCAACTTGGCCCACTTACCCTGCTGCTGACACCAAAGCAGATGCGTGCGTGCAGGCTAAGTCCCTTCAGTCGTGCCCTACTCTTGTGACCGCATGGACTGCAGCCCACCAAGCTCCTCTGTCTATGGGCTTATCCAGGCAAAAATACTGGAGTGGGCTGCCATGCCCTCCTCCTGGGGATCTTCCCCACCCAGAGACTGAACCAGTGTCTTCTGCACTGCAGGCGGGTTCTTTACCACTGAGCCGCTGGGGAAGCCCCCAAGGCAGGTAGCAGAATTTAAACTTCAGGATGCCCACCATGTGTGACTGTTTCTCTCATCCAGGGAAGTCTTTCACAGTATGATTTTTTTTCTAAACTCAAACTGCATAGAGATGATCTTTAGCAACAAGTTCCAAGAAACCAATCTGATTCTTGTTTTTGTCTTGATGGATACAACTAAGTGCCCTGTGGTCATTTTAGAGTAGCCCAGAAAATTCCTGGAACTTGCTCTCAACCCTAATGAGTAAGTTAATTCGAAGGCCCACATTGTCCCCAGTCAACNGCAGCCCACCAAGCTCCTCTGTCTATGGGCTTATCCAGGCAAAAATACTGGAGTGGGCTGCCATGCCCTCCTCCTGGGGATCTTCCCCACCCAGAGACTGAACCAGTGTCTTCTGCACTGCAGGCGGGTTCTTTACCACTGAGCCGCTGGGGAAGCCCCCAAGGCAGGTAGCAGAATTTAAACTTCAGGATGCCCACCATGTGTGACTGTTTCTCTCATCCAGGGAAGTCTTTCACAGTATGATTTTTTTTCTAAACTCAAACTGTGTAGAGATGATCTTTAGCAACAAGTTCCAAGAAACCAATCTGATTCTTGTTTTTGTCTTGATGGATACAACTAAGTGCCCTATGGTCATTTTAGAGTAGCCCAGAAAATTCCTGGAACTTGCTCTCAACCCTAATGAGTAAGTTAATTCAAAGGCCCACATTGTCCCCAGTCAACATGGTGGAAAGAGCCTGGCACCTCCCAAGTCTTAGGCTCTGGAATTTGTCTCCCCACTGACCTGTCCACTGCCTTCATAGATGCATTTCCCTGCTCTGAGCCACAGGCACAGCCCAGTACCAGCAAGCCCAGCACGCTGATCCCTTGAGCATGATACAACATAGCCCACATGAAAGTTTCTTTCACTCCAACTCACACCCAACTTATACCAAACTCTTTACCTTTCATCTTCATCACTCAACCTTCAACCATCCTTTTAGTTCACTTACTCATTTCTTCAAAAATTATGTATGAGTATCTATTATGGACTAGGCTTAGGTATACAGTGGTCAACAACAAGAGAGTAAATGCTTGCGTTGCCCCAGTGAAGTTTACAGTCTAATGAGAGTAGCATTTAACTAAATAACCACATAAATAACTGCAATAGTTTTGTGTGTATAAGGATGGGATACTTGAGAATTATAACAGAGAGCCCCAAATTTGACTTGGAAGTCATCTGAAAAATAAGTCATCTGAATTAACTAAGCATATTGATAGAATGCAGAGAGACCAGGGGTGCCCGGCAAAGGGAACAGTGTATGAACTGGCCACGGACTAAGAGAATCTTGACACGTGGAGGAGTGGAAAGAAGGCCAGTGTGGGCAATGACTGGTGAAAAAAGGATAAAGTGAAGAAGTTGTCAAGGGCCAGACCACACAGGGCCTTGTAGGTGGACAAGGTTGAGGACTTGAGTCTTTGTCGCAAGAACGGTGGAAAGACATGAAGGATATTTATCACAGGGGATAACAAAGTAAGGTTTTGGAGTTTTCTGAGGTCCAGTGGTTAGGACTTGGTGCTTTCACTGCCGTGGCCCAGGTTCAATCCCTAGTCAGGGAACTAAGAGCCTGCAAGTTGAGAGGCATATCCAAAAACACACTAAGGCTTTGATTTCAAGAGCATCACTCTTTCTTTTGTGTAGATACTAGATTAGGAATAAAGGATGTCACAAAGTTATTGTGGTGCTTTAGGGAACAGCTGTGTTGGGAGTCTGGACCTAGTCAGTGGTGTCATGGGTGAAAGAAGTGTATGAACCAGGAGGTAATTCCAGAGCAGACGTGAAGGACTTGGCAGGGGTTACATAAAAGGGAAAAAGGACAGTGTCGAAGATGCTTCCGGGGGTCTGGGACTGTTAAACTACATGCCCGAGGGAGATAGTTACTGAGAAAGGGAGCAGGAGAGGAGAATCGGGTTTGTCTTGGGTTTTCGTTTTGTCTTCTCTTTGAGTCATAGCGATGCATGGTTAGATCATAATTCGGTTTTGGACAGGTGAAGTTTAAAGTGCTTTTGAAACATACAAAGGGAGATGGCAGGCAGGCAGTTGAATATAAATGTCTAGAACAATGGCTCTGAAATCAGAGGCACGTTTTCTCCCCAGAGAACATTTACTGACATCTGGAGAGGTTTTTGGCTCTCACAGCAGTGTGTGAGGTGCTACTGGCATCTAGTGGGTAGAGACAGCGTTCTACAGCGCACATGACATCCCCACCCTTCACAGCAAAGAATTATCCCACCCAAAATGTCAGTAGTACCAAAGATGAAAAACTCTGGTCTGCAGATCTTTGAGAGTCACTGGCCAAAAGCCTTGGGCACTGATGAGATCATATAGAGAAAGAGGAAGAGTTTAAAGGAGAATGAGGCAGTGCAAACTTGGGAGGAACTCTAACACCTAGTGGTGGGACGATCCAGCAGGAATGTCCTAAGAAGGAGCAGCCTGAGAGGTGGAAGAAAAACCATGAGAGCGGAGTCACCGAAGCCAGAGGCTGAAAGTGTCAGATGCTGCTGAGAAGACAAAGGAGACAACGGCCAGAGAGCTGCTTGTATTTCTGGAGTGGACATCATCCGGGGCCTTGGCAAGAGCAGTGTTGGCTGCACATTATTAAGTAATGACATGTTTCAGAGGAAGATGGAAAAATGGAAGCGGCTCGTGTAGACAGCGCTTCCAAGAAGTTTAGCTATGGGAGGGAGGAGAAGGAAGAAACTGTCTTGGCAAGGAATGTGGAAGTCAAGAATAGTTTGGAGTTCAGTGGTGTTTTTCTTGTTTTATTTTGTTTAAACTTTTTATTGTGGATGGTGTCTAACATAGATAAAGTAAGCAGGCTATTATAATAGACCTCTCTGTACCCTGAATTCTGTGAACTCTGACTGTTTTGTTTCTCAGAAGAGTAATTTTTATTTTTGTTGTTGTTGTTTAGCTGCTGAGTCATGTCCAACTCTTTGTGACCCCAGCACGCCAGGCTTTCCTTTCCTTCACTGTCTCCCGGAGTTTGCTCAAATTCATGTCCATGGATTCGGGTGATACCATCCAACCGTCTCATCCTCTGCTGCCCGCTTCTCCTGCCCTCAATCTTTCCCAACAACAGGGTCTTTCCCAATGAGTCCACTCTTCACATCAGGTGGCCAAAGTATTGACGCTTGAGCTTCAGCATCAGTCCTTCCAATGAATATTCAGGGTTGATTTCTGTTGGGATTGACTGGTTGAATCTCCTTGCAGTCCAAGGGACTCTCAAGAGTCTTTTCCGACACCGCAATTCAAAAGCATCACTTCTTTGGTGCTCAGCCTTCTTTATGGTCCAGCTCTCACATCCGTACATGACCACAGGAAAAACCATAGCCTTGACTATACAGACCTTTGTTGGCAAAGTGATGTCTCTGCTTTTTAATGTGATGTCTAGGTTTGTCATAATTTTTCTTCCAAGGAGCAAGCCTCTTTTAATTTGATGGCTCCATCCACAGTGATTTTGGAGTCCAAGTAGGCTGAACTCAAGTTCCAAACTCTGTCCCTACTGATGGGCAGCAGTGGAAATCTCTGCTGGATTCTTTCAGCGTCCAGCTGCAGTTTGTTGTTGTTGTTGTTGTTGTTTTTTGCCAGACTCTGGCAGGTTTTATACACAAACTTGGATGTTCATCCTTTCTGCATCTCCCTCCCTTCCAGAACTTTCCCCTTCAGTTTCTGAGTGCTCTACCAGCTCCAACTCACTTCTCTGACACCTCAAACTAGTAGGACTGAGGCTTTCTACTGCCTCAAGTTACTTGTGTGTTAGACTGCCCTCAAGCAAAAGCCACAGATTTGCACATCTCAAAGGGTATACTTCCTGCTCTCAGGGGCAGATTCCTCTCCAGTTTCTGTCTGTTTCAGGCTCTGTAGTTTTCACTGCAGTGGGAGGATTGGCTGTAGATACGGAAGTGTATAGGTTTGCTGGTGGAAAACTGACAAGAGATGCTTCCTGTGATATCAGAGACATGGTCACTAGGACAGTGAGGGGAAAGGTGAGGCAGGTGGAGGTCTGAAGTTGAAACAGTCTTTGCAAAGAGTGAAAAGAGTGAATTTTGATCAGAGAAACACTGTGGGCATGGAGACCGGTCAACGCTGAGAGTCTGGGTTGACGCCGAGAGTAGATGGTGGTGTGATCAGTCTGCCCTGTAGCAGGGGTGTCTCCATCTGCCCTCGGCGGCCTGGCTGGGAAGGCACAGGGAGCGGAAAGTGGGTTTTCTTAAGGGTGAGGGTTTCACAAGACTGATGGGACCGAAGAACAGGACCATGGTGTTTATAGTGTTAACGAGGGCATGACTTCAGTAATGGGTCACAAAATGCAAGCAGCTCGTGAAGCCGTGGCAGCCGTTTGGGGGAAGCACTCTGATTTAGGCAGGGCAAGTAGAATGGAGAACCACACCCCCAACACAGTTCCCCAACCCTCTCACACTGGCAAAAACAGACTGAGGGTTTGGGCCTGGGTACTTCACAACTCAAAGGAGCTTCTCTCGGGTGCATTGGTCAAAAAAAAAGCGGGGGGGGGGGGAGAAGGAAGTGGTCCAGACCACTTGCCATCCTCTGCACCACCCACAACCTCCCCACCAGGCACACATATCCTCTCACCACTGATCCCAGGACAGGAGATTCATATCCACAGACTTAGGTCCAAACATTAGAAGTTCAAAGTCAAGCGAACAAACTGTCAAGTAAAATATGTTTCATCCTCCTACTTTACAGATATATCTTCATATGGTCTGGAAGGCCAAGTTTGAATTTAGAATTCTCAGACTCAAGTGGTACAGAGGAAATAGGCTGGTGGCTGGCAGCCCGCCCCTTTCTGTCCCCAGCTCCATCCTCCATGGCAAGGGACCACGTGGATGTGTATCTGGACATCACCGCCCACACGTCCAATTCCAGGCATGGCCCCAGGCTTGGGGACCCACCCACTGCAGTGTGGTCTGTCCTTGGAAGGGGGGACCCAGAGAAGAGGCCCACAGCCCCTGAAGGCAGCCTGGGACCACTCAGGGAGATAATTCTGGGGTGCTGGGTGCCTGGTCTAGAGGGAGAAAGGTACAGGCTATGCCGAGCACAGACTCCAGGTGGATACATCCCTTGGCCCCTGGAGCCCGTCCCCTGTGGGGAGCAGTTGAAGGAAGCCCAGTGCACGGTCCTGTAAACTGTTTGGACTTTGAACGGGGACCCCCTCAGCCCAGATCTGTGGCCAAAATTAAGTGATAGAGTGATACACAGTACCTGTGGTCCCTGCTGAGTTCCTGGTCTGACTGGTCTGTCTGTGTGCGTGTGCTTTGTTTTTCCTAGTGGGCTGTTTATCACCATTCATGACAAGGGCCACCTGGCAACAATGCTGAACTCTTGGCCAGAAGACGATATTAAGGTATGATCCTGCTTTCTTTGCTATTGCTCTCTTGTTGGATGAATCCTTTCAGCCTGCACTAGTCATTCTGAGCTCTAAAAGGGGCCATTGCAACACTGAAGACGGGACACCAAATCCGTTCCCCCAGTCCCAGGCCGTAGTCCAGTTATAGACAAGCACAAATGCACCGTGGCGTGAAGGCTTGCATTAACCAGATACCCTTGTGAAACTGTCTGTCATCACCGTCATCATTATTAATACTAGTGCATGTATTGAGTACTTGCTGAATATTCAATGCTGGTTTCCATCGTGGGTTCAGGTAAAATCCACCTCTTCTCAAGTCGCTAACTTTTCATGAGAAAAGTAAGAGAGAGAGACTCAAAAGACTAACAGGTGGAACTTGATCAGAGATTAATGAGGCACACAGAAGAGCTGGGGGTGTTCAAAGAGTTTCCTTTTAGTCAGGGTAATCTGGGAAGACTTCATGGAAGAGGTGACATTGGAGCAAAGCATTGAGTTGAGGGATAGAGTTTGGACAGTCAGGCATTGGAGGGACTAGGATGGAGGGCAGGGACATTCTGCACCAAGAGTAAAGGTTTATGATGAGCAACGTCTTCACACCTGGGTGTGTAGAGTAGTGTATGTGTAGGGCAGAGGAACAAAGTGTGGGAGAGAAGGGATGTATGTGCAGAGTGACAAAGCGAATCTGGCACTGTTTACAGTTTTACTCAAAACATTTAAGGAGAAAAGTATTTTTTATATAGTAAATGATATAGAAGGCAAAATCAGTGCAGCTTTGAAGAAACTCATTAGCCTCTGGCTGTGCAGCCAGATCTCTTCTCGTGGGGACTTTTGTGGAAGATTTCAAAGACTCCGGATTCTAAGATCACCGTCACTTCTGCAAACAAATCTTACTGAATGACACCATGCATGCGTGTGTGCTAAGTCAATTCAGTCATGTCCGACTCTGTGACCCTGTGGACTGTAAATCACCTACTCTTGGAGGTATCCAAGGAGGGACCGCATGATCACTGGATGGGGGTATTGTAAAAGAGATGTGAACCTCAGCCCAGGGCAGAAAGGCATTGGGCTAAAGGAATATCTCCTCTGTGTCTCTTCATACCTATGATTCTATAATCCTGTATTTGAAATTTGTAAAGATTGTGTCTAGAAATGAATATACTTAAAAGGAAACTAAGTAACAGTTAGGTCAGATCCCATCACCTTATCAGGCCCCCAGGACAGGATGTCTCTCTGTGGCCCACCAGCACCCGTTACAGTGCTGGTATATTGCTTTTGTTGCTTCGTTGCTCAGTCGTGTCTGACTCTTTTGACCCCACCCGGCTCCCCTGTCCATGGATTCTCCAGGCAAGAATACTGGAGTGGGGTGCCACGCCCTGCCCCAGGAGACCTTGCAGACCCAGGAAGGACCCGCATCTCTTAGGTCTCCTGCCTTGGCAACCAGGCTCTTTACCACTAGTGCCACCTGGGAAGCCCTGCAAACAAACGGTTGAAGCAGAATTGCAGGACATCCCCTGGCTGCCTGGTGGGCGCGTTTCTGGCACACGAGCAGGGGAGGGACTGGAGCAGACCACGCCCAGTTTCTGTCCCTCCCTAGGCGATGCTGAGAGCCTGACATCGTTTTCTCCATCCCTCCCTCCCTCCCAGCCAGTTCCCTGGGCCACCTGCCTCCACAAGGCACCAAGTGCAGCTTCTCTCTAACCACCTCTCCTGTGTTCCACCCACTTCTGGCCCTCTTGGGGACGTGGTGGGGTTCAGAACCACAGCAAGTAGGACGGGACCTCGGCTCTTGGGGGCCAGGTTGGCGCCACAGCCAGGGCCCTTGGGTTCCAGTCCTGACCGCAGTGAAGAGCTCGGTTAGAACATTCCCATCTGGGTGTAATGTGCCCTGGGGCTTCCCAGGAGGCTCAGGGGTAAAGAATCCACATGCCAGCGCTGGAGACGGAAGAGACGCAGGTTCGATCCCTGGGACGGGAAGATCCCCTGGAGGAGGGCGTGGCAACCCACTCTAGTGTTCTTGCCTGGAGAATCCCATGGATGGAGGAGCCTGGAGGGCTACAGTCCGTGGGGTTGTGAAGAATTGGACCAGACTGAGGATGCAGTCACGCCCATGATGTGCCTGCTGCTTCTCTTTCCCGCTTGTCTTCTTAGACTCCGGTTACAGGCCGGTCTTGACCCTGCAGGGTTTGGCCCCAGTCTCAGAAGAAGCAAGTTTCCAGGGTGTGTCGGGATGAGTGTATAATGAAATCTTGAGCTCATTAAGGGAAGCCAGCTCACTTGATGGAAAGTTAACTCGAGCCTGCCCTGTGTAATCTTTCCTCCTTTCTGGACAGTTCAGCCATGGAGAGACTTGTCCACAGTAGGCACTCAGTAGATGCTTGCTGAACTGAATGAACTTAGTAGAGGCACCTGATGAACATCTTCCAGATACCAGGCCTGTGCCAGGGCAGAGTCATGGGGTCTGCACGGACATCTGTGGTGCCTCTGTGTGAGCTCTGTGTGTGTGTGTGTGTGTGTGCGTGCGCACATGCACACGTGCTTAGTCACTCAGTTCTGCCCCCTCTTTGCGACCCCATGGACTGTAGCCCACCAGGCGCCTCTCTCCATTGGATTCTCCAGGTGAGAATACTGGAGTGGGTTATCATGCCCTCTTCCAGGGGATCTTCCCAACCCAGGGATAGAACCCAGGTTTCCCACACTACAGGCAGAGTCCTTACTGTCTGAGCCACCAGGGAAGCCCAAGAATACTACAGTGGGTAGCCTATCCGTTCTCCAGGGGATCTTCCTGACTCAAGAATCGAACCTACTTCTCTTGTGTCTCCTGCATTGGCCGGCAGATTCTTTACCCCAGTGTCACCTGCTATGGGGAGTTTAAAAGAATGATGAAAAGACATCCCCTCTTAACCAGTAAGGAAAAAAGCACTCCTTCCTTCCTCCAGACTAGCACAGGGCCTTGACGGCTCATGGGCTGGATTTCAGGTTCCCATCTCTCCTCCTGTCGGGCATAACTTACAAAGCTGCACCCAGAGCTCTGCTTTGAGGAGTGAAGGGTAGGGAGAACACAGACCCTGACCCCAAAGTGCTTCTCTCCACTTGGGAAATCAAGATATGAATTCAAACTCGAACCTTAGCTGCTCAGTGTCTGTTGACTTCAACCAACATATGTTAAGAACCTTCCAAGTACTAAGTGCTACTTACCAGAGAGTTGAAGACATCACCTGTTGTGATTTTAGAGGAGAAACAGGGGCTTTGGGGTCATTCTGGAAGAGGTGGAATGAGGCAGAGCTCAGACAAGGAGAAGCATCCAGGGTCTCTAGGCAAAGCGTGAGCCAGTGCATCTAATTCAGCTGTGCTCAACAGCCATTTGGTGGTGGCGGTGGTGATGGTTTAGTCTCTCTGTTGTGTCTGACTCTTTGCGACCCTGGGGACTGTACCCGCCAGGCTCCTCTGTCCGTGGGATTTTCCAGGCAAGAATATTGGAGTGGTTTGCCATCCCCTTCTCCAGGGGATCTTCCCGACCCAGGAATCAAACCTGGGTCTCCTGCCTTGCAGGCGGATTCTTTACTGACTGAGCTGTGGCGGAAGCCCAACAGCCATTTAGTAAACGTCTATTCTGTAAGACTTCCCTGAGGGCTTGGGGATAAAGATGGCATACGGGCATCTCAAGGAGCTTGAAGTCCAGTTAGACTGACCCAGAAACAATTCGACTGAGCGACTAGCACTTTGAGACTCTGTAAATAAAATGTCCAGCAGGGCTTCCCTGGTGGCTCAGATGGTAAAGAATCTGCCTGCAGTGCAGGCGACCTGGGTTCGATCCCTGGGTTAAGAAGATCCCCTGGAGAAGGGCATGGCAACCCACTCCAGTATTATTGCCTGGAGAATCCCATGGACAGAGGAGCCTGGTGGGCTACAGTCCATGGGGTCGCACAGAGTTGGACACGACTGAGCGGCTAACGCTTTGAGACGTTCTGTCTGTGCTGCCGAAGAGAGGAGTGTGGGNCCACTCCAGTATTATTGCCTGGAGAATCCCATGGACAGAGGAGCCTGGTGGGCTACAGTCCATGGGGTCGCACAGAGTTGGACACGACTGAGCGGCTAACGCTTTGAGACGTTCTGTCTGTGCTGCCGAAGAGAGGAGTGTGGGAATGAGGAGCAACAGGGTTGCCTGACCACTCACCCTGCGGTACCCCAGAGCGGATGGGTGAATCCCTGGGGCCCCCGCCTCCCTCCACGCAGAACTGCTGTTCCACTTTGCAGAAGCCCTGAGGTCGGTCTTGGAAGCTATGTAGAAGAGTCAGCTCTGGCTTTGCAACCAGGCAGACCTGGGTCCTGGGTTCNTACCCCAGAGCGGATGGGTGAATCCCTGGGGCCCCCGCCTCCCTCCACGCAGAACTGCTGTTCCACTTTGCAGAAGCCCTGAGGTCGGTCTTGGAAGCTATGTAGAAGAGTCAGCTCTGGCTTTGCAACCAGGCAGACCTGGGTCCTGGGTTCTGGTCTTGGATCTTCCATTTAGCTGCCGTGTGGGCTAATGGCCTCACTGACCTCACAGCAGAAAATCGTGAGGGCCAACTCTGATGAAGTCTGTGCTGTACTGATGGGCGCTGGGGTGGGCACTGCCATCACTGGAGAGGGCCGTAAGCCCACACAGCAAGGCTGCGGGGAGACTGCAGGGACCTGAGGGCGGCCGAGGAGGGCATCCCCTCACCTGGGGGCAGCAGACCACAAAAGCACAGCCGGGCAGTTTGGCTCTCAGACACTATTGCTTTTCAGTGATTTTTGAGATTTTTTTAATTTGTAGGCAACATTTTAAATTTAAGAGACTTCATTTGAAAAAAAAACAAACCCACAATTTTAAAACCCTGAATTCCTGACTTCTCTAGAAAAGCCAGGAGGTGTGAATACTGGGCCCCTGCTTTGTCGTGTGTACAAGTCAGTTGGGCTTCCCTGGTGGCTCAGATGGTAAAGAATCTGCCTGCAATGCAGGACATCCAGGTTTGATCCCTGGGTCGGGCAGATCTCCTGGAGAAGGGCATGGCTACCCACTCCAGTATTCTTGCCTGGAAAATGCCATGGACAGAGGAGCCTGGTGGGCTACAGTCCATGGGGTCACCAGGAGTCAGACGACTGAGTGACTAACACACACACACACACACACACACACACACACACACATGCACGCGCGTGCGTGCGCGCGCACACACACACACGCACATACAAGTCAGTTAGGACTGATCAGGCTGCCCCCAGTCGCCACCCTGCCCCATGACAGCATTTTTCTGGAGGGTGCTTCCCTCTCACTCCAGGACTACCCTTCCAAAGGTTCGGAATCGTCTAAGCCACGGCCCTTCTTGTTTATTGGTGAAGTGATGCCCACGGTCTCCCGCCACTAAGTGTCGCTGCCAGCCAGAGCCCAGCTGCTGAGCAGGGCAGGCAGAGCTTTTCAAGGCGCAGGTCTTTCTGGACCCTCATGTAGTGCGCCTCTTGGCTGGAGGGGAGGGGTGATCCGGAGATGCTTCTGTGGGCTTCCCTGGTGGTGCAGCGATTAAGCATCCACCTTCCAGTGCAAGGGACATGGTTTGATCCCTGGTCTGAGAAGATTCCACATGCAGAGCAACTAAGCCCACACACCACAGTTATTGCACATGTGCTCTGGAGCCTGGGAGCCACGATGCTGAACCCATGTGCTGCAACCTCTCAAGCCGGCCTTGAGCCTGTGCTCTGCAACAGAGGAAACTCCACAGTGAGGAGTCGGCTCACCGCGACTAGAGAAAGCCAGAGCGCAGCCACGAAGACCCAGCACAGCCAAAAATAGATAAACGGACTGAAAGAAACCCACCGTGAGCTACCACGTGTCCATCAGCAAGGCAGGAAGTGTAAAAGGAGGCGTGGCGAGCACACGGAGCGGCTGGAACTCTTGTTCGTTGTCGACAGGTGTATAAAGTGGGACCACAGCTTTGGAAGAAAAGCCAGGTGGTCTTTTAAAAAGAGGAGAGAGAGATATGCTTCTGAAAGAACTCAGAAAATAAAACAGGACTTTCTCTGGTTTCCCAGCCGGAAAGCAGGACTGCAAACTGAGCCGGAAGAGGAGTAGGCTGTCAGGGAAGTAAGGTCACGGTCTCAGGCTGGGGGACCACGGGGTTTGGGGGGCTCCTCTCCCACAGGGAGGGAAAGCCGCCTGCCCCACCGCTCCCCAGAGCCCTGCGGTGTAAATCACAGAGGGGCTGAGAACTGCTTTTCTGACTCTTTCCCACAGAGGCCATCTCCCGGAGCTGGGAAGAAGGCTCGACTCAGAAGAGCCCTCTTTCTCAACAGCTTTCCCAGGCTCCTAAATCCCTCCTTCACCCCAGGCCTAGCAGCTAACTGTGCTGAGAGGCGGCTGAGCCCTGGATCCAAGGGCACATCCCCCGCCTGTGGGCACCAGCCTCTTGGGCCTTAAACTCCGGACCAGCCTTAGTGCCAAGTGCCTGCCTGCCTGCCCACACCCACCAAGGGGTAAGCCCCAGTCAGTGTCAGAAGCTGGATTTCCCTGGAAACATTTCTCTTGGATGGAGATCAGCGTATTAGGAAGGGCTCTTGGGATCAGCCTCTAGAAGGAAAAGAGGCAGGACAGAGGAGAGGGAGAGGTTGGGCCGAGTCGGGGGGCCCAGGAGACCCAGGAGGGCGCCGGAGAAGGTTCAGGAGCGGGGATGGCTCTTCCGTCATCCCGAATGGGGCTGAGGGGTCCCTGGGTCCTTGGCTGTGGGCCGCTGCCCTGGGACCGGAGCGTGACGTTGGTCAAGGTGGCTCTCGTCAGTCAAGCAGGTACCCAACAGGCTGAGAGTGCAGCTCGGGCAGTGACCCCTTCTCTCCTCTGAGGGGGTCTGGACAGCACAGCACCGCACCCACTTGCCAGCGCCCCGCTAAGTGCTTTATACGGACGAACTCACTGGCTTCTCCCAGCGACCCTCCAGGAGGCAGGAATTATTGTCATCCCCGTGTTATAGACAAGGCAACTGGGAAGTTAGGTTCAATGCCAGTGAGGGATGGAACCAGGATTTGAAACCACAGCCTCGGCATTATTTCTGTTGTGGGGAGAGGAAAAGAGGCAGAGAGGAGGAGGAGATGGGAAGGATGAGCGAGAAGGAGGAGGGAGAGGGCCTTGCACACAGTGCTGAGGGCGGCCCACGCCCAGAGCTTCAAGCCCAGGGTAACCAGAGCTGGGGCAGGCCTGGAGACGGGGCCCTCGTGTCGGTCTTGGGTCAGCCCCGCTGGGGCCAGGCAGGCTGAGGGAGGTGGACAGTAAGTCAGAAACCAGCTGGACAGAGGAAGAAGGGGGCAGGGCATCCCCCAGTCATCCGAATCTTCTTGTTATCAGAAATACCGAGGGATCACGAGCTGTAAAGGCCATCCAGACGTGGGAGCTGTGATGCTGTGGTTCAGGGGTAGCCATCGCCAGGCTCTGAAACCCCAGGCTGCAGCTCCAGCTTGCCCTCAGCCTCCTGACTACCCCCGCTCTTGTGGTCCCAGCCCCAGGCCCCCTGATGCCACGAAAAACAGGGGGCAGCGTCTTCTCTCTGAACTTGCCTGTCTACTCCAGGTCTGAATTCAGTCCCGTGAAGAGCCTTTGCTCTCTCTGTTGGGCCAATCACATTGTCCATCGTTTACTGAGTTCAGGTTGCAATGCAGGTCCCAAGCCAAGTGCTAAAGAATCAAAGAGGACAGGATCCTTTACTTGCCCGTAAAGAGTTGCTATGAAAGACAAGGACATAGATATAACTGTCATACAAAGAAGAAAGGCTGAGGTGACACGGGAGATTTAAATGCTATAGGAATTCAGAGCTGGGAGTGATATGTTCCAGAAGGGAAGCTTCATATGGAGGAAGGCGTCTTCTGAACTGTTCCTTGAAACATGCAAGGATGGTAGGATTTGGATCAAGGAGGTATAGGGATTGAGATGTAAGATAGCATGTATCCTAGAAAACACACACCTTATACAAGATTAGCAGTTTTTCCATTTAGGTGGAGCATGGAATGGATAAAAGGAAATTCAAAGAGTAGATTGGACATAGATCATGGAAGGCCTTAAATGTCAGTCAGAGATGTTTGAGCTTTATTTTGGAGGCATCAGGAGCCATTGGAGGCATGGGGGCAAGAAAGCGACAGATCTAGGTGTGCTTTGAAAAATAAAATGGGATAAGGAGACGCCGGGAGCAGAAAGACCAGGTGCATGTATGCTGTCTTGAAGTCATGTCCACTCTCTGTGACCCCGTAGACTGTAGCCCCTCAGGCTCCTCCATCCATGGGATTCTCCAGGCAAGAACACTGGAGTGGGTTGCCATTTCCTCCTCCAGGGGATTCTTCCTGATCCAGAGATCAAACCTTTTGCCTCCTGCATTGGCAGGTGAGTTCTTTACCACTGGCGCCACCTGGGAAGCCCTTAGAGCCAGACTTTCTTAAAAGTTGCCAAGGTCTTCCATGGTTTCGTTTTCACGCACTCATTTAACAGACAATTGTTGCATGGCCTTTCTGCGGTGAGGCTGAGTTAAAGAGAGATGAAACAATTAAAAATTCTAATATGTAGCCTTTGCCCTAAATAATAATCATCAATATAATCATAAGATCAGTGATCATTTGCCAGTCATTTACTTTATTATATAAAGCCCCTGGTAAAAATGAGACATTTATTATGTAATTTCGTCTTTACACATGGAGTTGGAGAGTCGGACACAACTGAGTGACTAACAGCTTTCATCTTTACAGCCTAATGAGTTGGGTATTTTAATTATTCTAATGTTATGGGAAATTAAAACTCAGAAAACTTACTGTTTGACCCAAGATTACATATGGTACATTATCAAGAAGCCTAGTTTCAAGTGCTGGCTATTAGATGCCAAAACCCCTGCTGTTAACCTTTAGGCTGTTGGGTGAGATAAAAGTGTGCATTTTTAAAATGTTAAATAAGAATGCAAATGCTATCACTATCAAAGGCTTTAATTGCACCTTATGCAGGGCTTTAGGTACTTAATTATTATTTGCAGAAGGCAGGCAGGCAGCCAGGAAGGGTGCACAGGCCAGGTGCATGGAAAATATAGCAGGTGCTAGCAGAAATCACATGAGGCTGTAATGGCAGGATTTGCACTGCTGGGGAAAGCGCAGGAGGAGACAGAGGCTGAGAGGCGAGAGAGACCAAAGGTAAAAACAGAGCGTGTCCCTCCCCTGGCGGGAGTGAGGCCAGTTTGATCAAAGAGAGCAGTTGTGTGCAGATGAGTTCCAGAAGGCGTGTTGGGCTCCTGTCATTAGAGATAAGCCTTTTGGACTCTATTTCATGGACAGTTAGAAAGCAGTAAAGGGGGAATCCCATGGACAAAGGAGCCTGGCAGGCAACAGTCCATGGGGTCGCAAAGAATCCAACACAGCTTAGCAACTGAACAACAAGAAAAGGCCTTTGAGCCTGGTTGTGAGGCTGTGGCAATATACATACTTGCTGTTGTTTAGTAACTAAATCGTGTCCGCCTCTTTTGTGACTCCATGGACCATAGCCCACCAGGCTCCTCTGTCCATGGGATTTCCCAGGCAAGACTGCTGGAATGGGTTGCCATTTCCTTCTCCAGGAGATCTTTCCAACCCATGAATTGAAAGCACATCTCCTGCTTGGCAGGTGGATTCTTTACCGCTGAGCCACAGGGAGGGCTCTGTAAACAGCTAGTGGGACCCTGCTGTATAGCGCCGGGAGCTCAGCTCAAGGCTCTGAGATGATCTTCAGGGGAAGGANCCGCTCCAGTATTCTGGCCTGGAGAATTCCATGGACAGAGGAGTCTAATGGGCTACAGTCCATGGGGTCACAAAGAATCGGACATAACTGATTGACTAACACACACACACACACACACACACACACACGCATACACACACAATATTAGATGTCAGTGCTTCTGGCTCACCCTCCCTGGTTTCACACAGGTAAAGGGGCCCCAGGGCAGAAGTGACTTTCCCCAGATTTAAGTGCAAACCCAGCGCTTGTCGCACTCTGTGCCAAGGATTCTGTGGGGCAACCCTGGGCTTGGCTTCTCAGCCCTCGCTTTTTCTCCTGCCCACGGCCTGAGCTTTGATGGAGTCTCCCCTCAGGGAGATGCCGTGAGAGTCTCTGTGGGGCTTTGGTGGCGTCTCCCCTCAAGGAAACTTTGAGAGTCTCATGGAAAGACTGAAGAGGTGGCTGGAGGAGACGGGTCACTGGCAGAGGCTGGTCGTCGGTGGCTTGGGGGCTACTGGTTGCCGAGGCAGCATGGGATTGCCCCCAGAGCCAGAGGGTGAAGGATTCCTTCCCTCTGACAAGATTGCTGTCACTGCAGATGATAACACGGTTCACCCACAGCGCCTTCAGGCGCTGGCTGGCTGTGCACCTGTGACCGATGAGGAGGCCCATCCTAGGATTGCTGTCGCTTGCCCTTGGGTTGACCAAGCTTCCAGAGAAGTATGTGGTGGGCACAGCTGCCACCTGGAGGGAGAAAGAGCCCTGTGTCCACACCTCAGACCCAATCCCATGACCTCCTCAGAACCCCAGATGTTCTCTGAATAACAGCTTTGTGTGCCTGTTGCTGTGCAAGATAAGTATTTTTCCAGACCAAGATGAACACAGCAGGTGAAGAGGAGCAAGCCATTTTGTTTTCCATGACATTTACTCTCCAAGATTTTTCACCTTGAAAAGTCAGAGCCAGCACATATTAAGTTAGCCTTAATAATGCATTGCAACATGTGTGTGCTAAGTCGCTTCAGTCATGTCTGACTCTTTGCAACCATGGACCGTAGCCCGCCAGGCTCCTCTGTCCCTGGGATTCTTCAGGCAAGAATACTGGAGTGGGTTGCCATGCCCTCCTAAAGGGGATCTTCCCAATCCAGGGATCAAACACGCGTCTCCTGCAGCTCTTGCATAGAAGACAGATTCTTTACTGCGGAGCCTCGAGGAAGCCCGCATTCCAACATACATTAGGTGCAGGCAAATACTGTTTGAGTCCACTTATACGAGGTACCCAAAATTGTCAAATTCATTGAGTCAGAAAGTACATTTGGTAGGTACCAGTGTGGGGGGCAAGGGTGGTGAGAAGGGAGAATGGGGAGTTAGTGTTTAATGGGGACAGAGTTTCAGCTCGGGAAGCTGAAAAATTTGGGAGATGGATTATGGTGAGAATTCTACAATAATGTACAATTGTGGTACATTAAGTGGTACTTGGTGCCACTGAACTGTACAGTTAAATCTGTTTAAAATAATGTTTTATATTATGTGACTTTTATCACAATAAAGAGAAACTTAATGCAACACAAAGAAGGAAGAGCTATGAAATTAGGGTTTGGAGAGAGAGATTAACCAGCAAGAATGAGCATTACGATGATTACTTTGGTACCTGGCTTCAGTTATATCTGAAGTCAGTCTACCTCTATACTCTTCAGTTTTGTGATTCAATAAAATACTTTTTTTCCCCTTAAAAAAAAAAGTCAGAGCCAGGCAGACACCCATGGAGGGCACACTCAACTCCCATGGCAGCAGAGAAAGTTCTGGTTCACCTGGCTCATCTTCTCTGCTTTGCGTAAAGCCTCAACCTGAAGTTACAGTTGTAGACTGTCTTAGTGTCAGCGGGAACTTGGCAACAACCTAGCAGAGAGAACGCAGCAGGCTTGGAGCTGGGGACGCTGGTCCCTCCTGGAAAGACCCCATGCTCTAGTCATTGCCAGCCTGTTGCTTCCACCAGATTCGTTTTGTGAACATAGGCAGTTCACTTCACCTTTCCGGGCCTCAAAACCTCCTTTTGAGGAAGCCAATCCAAGTGATTTCTAAGACCTGTGTAGTTTTTAATTCAGCATCTCCTTAGCCCAGTCATAATTGCGACTCACATCATAAATGCTTTTAAATGGCCTGCCATGCACAGCACTGTAAACATCACTAGGGAGATGCACATCAATAAGGATCCTTTCTTCAAAGAACTTGTGTTATGCAGTGGAGATCATTGTAAGTCAACTATATTTCAATGAATATATAGAGAGATAATTATTATCACCACTGGACAGAGAGGTAAAACGAAGCAGGGGCGAGTCCCCGGAGTCTCAGAGCTCATTAGGTGACAGAGTGTGAATGCGAACCCAGGTGCGTCCAATCCCAGAGCCCACTTTATGTCACTTGGTGGGACACAGGGTGAATTGCTCCATGTGAGACAGTGTGGAAGCTCCACCCTCTGCTGTTCGTGAGAAGCCGTCTTCGTTCCTGCCGAAGGACCACCAGCCAACTGGAGACGTGGACACAGCGTTTCCCCAGACCCCACCCTGCTGTCGCTGCTCCCCAGCCGGGTCAGCAGCCCCAGCTGGAGCTTCCAGCCACTCCTGGACTCTCAAGAGGACCAGGGTAGGGGTCAGGAGCCACATTCCCTGGTCCCTGCAATGTCAAATGATGGGGTGGAAAGGGCACTGTCGGGAGAGTCAGTCAAAGCAAGGCTCAGTTTCAGCTTTGCTACTTTCTGGCTGTGTGAGCTTGGGTAATTTATTTAAACCCTTGAACTGCAACTTCCTCCTCTGTAAAATGGGCATGAGAGCATGCAAGACAGAAGGCTCAAACTACTTTTTTAGAAAAATGTTTGCATCACATTCCACACACAGTTTCTTTTTAATACTTATTTATTTATTCCCTGTGCCTGGTCTTACTTGCTGGCTTTGTCAGCACGCGGAATCTTTAGCTGTGACATGCGGGATCTAGTTCCCTAACCAGGAACTGACCCCGGACCCTCTACATTGAGAGCTCAGAATCTCAGCCACGGGACCACCGAGGAAGTCCCGAATCAAGCTACTTTTGATTCAGATCAAGTGAATCACTCGAAAGTTCTATACAAGTATGAGAAGCTATATTTTCGTGTCATCTTCACATAGAAATTTTCTCCCCAATTTTTTGGTGCACTTAGTTTTGAAAAATTATAAAATGTTTTATTATAAATAAAATAAGTACTATAAAATATCAAGACTTTTTTCAAAGCTTCCTAGTCACTTTTATAACTCAGTACTACTTCATTAGGGTTAACCCTTCATCTTAAATGCAGATATACTGAGAAGCTGTTGGAAAATTCTAAAATTCTTCAATACCACTGGAGAATTGGACTTTCCCCCAGAAACCACATATGCAGCACCAGGAGGGCCATTCTTGGCTACCTAATGTACCACTGAATCAATCTGTCTCTTGGAAACATGACAAATTATAACTTACCGTGGACCCTTTCATCTCTGTAAGAACTGAAAAAAGTGAATGTTTTCTGCAAATGCCAAGAGTTATACCACGTTTATCATTTTGTGTATGCCTTTTCTGAGTTGATGTGTTTCAGACAGATGACACAGGGATATCTGTGCAGTTTTGTTTCCCACTTGTTCCATTGTAAATCATCTCATACATGTCTGTCCAGGGGTCTGCGCAGGCCTGACCCAATTTCTGTGGCCGCCTACCTGTCCATCTTGTTGTTACATCATCATTCACTTCTTTAGTCCCTTTGGCTGGATGTTTGCTGTCTCTCGGTGGCTTTCAGATGGTCATTTTGTGAAAGTGGCTGGTGAAAGGCTATATGTCCCATTCGCATCATTTGCCCACACGTGCACACGCATGCATGCGTGCATGCATGCACACACACACACACACACACACACACACACACACACACACACACAACTGCTAGAGCAGAGTCCTAAACAGACTCAAGAATGCATAACCCAGGAAGTGAAGAGATTGAGAAATGAACTTTCGGTCCCACGTTTCTCAGATGTAGCCATCTGGTTCCTGGAGAAAGTGTTAAATCCACCTCAGATATGTGGACTGAGGATTGGGGGGTGAGGGGTTGGGAAGGTAGATATTTCCTGATCTTTTCTGTCTCCTACACTTTTTCCCCACCACCTCCTACAACGCCATCAAGACAATATGGACCTAGACTGGTGTCTTAAAAAGGATAAGTAAATTCTGGTTGATGCACCAAAAAACCACTTAAGCAGTTTGGCCCAGAGATTAGGATCATGGGCTCTGGAGCTGGCAGCCACAAGTTTGAATCCAGATTCCTCCACTCACTAGCCCAAGGGCTGGTCGAGTCTCTTAACCGCGCTGTGTCTGACCCTCCTGCTGAAGTACCGGGCACGTAGGAAACACTATGAAAGTTAAAACTGCTGCCATTACTTTACAGCATATGCTATGATTCACAAGGCTTTTTCACATACATCAGTATTATTTCATTTCCTCATCACCATCAAGCTGGGCAGATGGTGTCTTATTCCCATCTAACTTTACTTTGTCGGCAAAGATCCATCTAGTCAAAGCTGTGGTTTTTCCAGTAGTCATGTATGGATATAAGAGCTGGACCGTAAAGAAAGCTGAGCACTGAAGAATTGATGCTTTTGAACTGTGGTGTTGGAGGAAACTCTTGAGAGTCCCTTGGACTGCAAGGAGATCCAACCAGTCCATCCTAAAGGAAATCAGTCCTGAATATTCCTTGAGAGGACTGATGTTGAAGCTGAAACCCCAATACTTTGGCTGACTCACTGAAAAAGACCCTGAAGCTTGGAAAGACTGAGGGCAGGAGGAGAAGGAGACGACAGAGGATGAGATGATTG
Organism: Neotragus pygmaeus; assembly: GCA_006410875.1. Lineage (NCBI taxonomy): Eukaryota > Metazoa > Chordata > Mammalia > Artiodactyla > Bovidae > Neotragus > Neotragus pygmaeus. Next base: position 1,182,673 of record SJYV01033749.1, read on the forward strand.
GATGGCATCACTGACTCAATGGACATGAGTTTGAGCAAGCTCCAGGAGTTGGTGATGGACAGGGAGGCCTGGCATGCTGCAGGCCATGGGGTTGCAAAGAGTCAGACACGACTGAGCGACTGAACTGAACTGAACAGATGAAAAGAAGGCTCCCAGAGTTCACATGATCTACCTGAGGTCACATAGCTAGTCAGTGCTGGAGCTGAGACTTGACACCGAGCCCCTTGAGGGCAGGACTCATGATATGCTTGCCTCTGAATCCTGCAGGAGCAGTCCAGATGGAGATTTGAAGATAACAAAAAACCTTGGCCCCAAGGAGCTCATATTTAGGGGTGTGTGCTAAGTCGCTTCAGTTATATCTGACTCTTTGTGGCCCAATGGACTGTAGCCCTCCAGGCTTCTCTGTCCATGGGGATTCTCCAGGCAAGAACACTGGAATGGGTTGCCATGCCCTCCTCCAGGGGATCTTCCCGACCCAGGGATCCAACCTTTGTCTCTTACATCTCCTGCATTGGCAGGCAGGTTCTTTACCACTAGCGCCACCTGGGAAGCATATTTGGGGAAGGAGGACACAAAAACATAATTTCCCAAAACCTTAACACATAAAATTGCTTCCTGTTTCTTCACCAGGTGCCTTTTCCTGCTTTTACCTCTAGCTCCTAGTCTTTCTTTGCGTTGACCTCTCAGCCTGGAGGGCCCAGCCCACCTGGCAAAGTCTGTCATTTTTTTAAACTTTTTGTTCTGTATTGGGATATAGCTGCTTAACAATGTTGTGATAGTTTCAGGTGAACAGTAAAGAGACTCAACCTTGCATATACATATATCCATTCTCCCCTAAGCTCCCCTCCCATCCAGGCTGCCACTTGGCATTGGGCAGAGTCCCATATGCTATACAGGAGGTCTTTGTTGGTTATCCATTCTAAATTCAGCAATGTGCACATGTCCATCCCAGACTCCCTAACCACCCCTCCCCCAAGTCCTTTCCCCTACTCTGCTCATCTTTTAATGCTGACCATTCCTTCCATGTCATCATCCCCACTTGTCCCTGGTGGGAACTACTCCGCTCCTTCTCTGCTACCATGGACCACACTTTGTGCTGAAGGAATGTCTCTCTCTCTGTAGTCGAGTTTACTGACTCATCAGCCAACCTGAAGTAGACTGAGTGCCTTGAAAGCAGAGACCATCTCTTACCCACAAAGCCCCTGAGAGACCCAAGGGCAGCAGGCCTTTAGAGCATCAGTAAAGGGTCAGGAACCGGAGAAGGCAATGGCACCCCACTCCAGTACTCTTGCCTGGAAAATCCCGTGGATGGAGGAGCCTGGTGAGCTGCAGTCCATGGGGTTGCTAAGAGTCGGACACGACTGAGCGACTTCACTTTCACTTTTCACTTTCATGCATTGGAGAAGGAAATGGCAACCCACTCCAGTGTTCTTGCCTGGAGAATCTCAGGGGTGGGGGAGCCTGGTGGGCTGCCGTCTATGGGGTCGCACAGAGTCGGACACGACTGAAGCAACTTAGCAGTAGCAGCAGCAGCAAAGGGTCAGGAAATGTGTCGTGCATGGATAAGCCTGCAGCTTCTGTGTAGGCGTGTGTGTGCGGGTACAGGAGAGGCGGGAGGGGCCATCAGACCAGTGCAGAAACAGACGATGGGGGCACCTGGCACGGGGCTGCTTATGGCGGGCTTCTTTCCTGAATGGAAAATGCTGGCTGTATCCGTCTCTCTTTGGGTCCCCAGGTCCTGGCACAGTTGCCAGGCACATGATGGGTATTTAGTAAGCATTCACGGGAAGGATAGGAGGGAGGAAGGGAAGGTTTCCTAATTTGAGTCCAGATCAGTGACTTTGGTTGAGACCCAGCACTTTGATCCAGATGTTGCCTGTAGCAGTTCTTAACGAGGTCAATTTTTGTCCTCTAGGGAGACATTTCAGTTCAGTTCCGTTCAGTAGCTCAGTTGTATCCAACTCTTTGCAACCCCATGGACTGCAGCACACCAGGCCTCCCTGTCCATCACCAACTCCTGGAGTTTACTCAAACTCACGTCCATCGAGTCGGTGATGCCATCCAACCATCTCATCCTCTGTCATCCCGTTCTCCTCCTGCCCTCAATCCTTCCCAGCATCAGAGTCTTTTCAAATGAGTCAGCTCTTCGCATCAGGTGGCCAAAGTATTGGAGTTTCAGCTTCAGTATCAGTCCCTCCAGTGAACACCCAGGACTGATCTCCTTTAGGAAATTTCCTTTGGGGAGACATTTGTGGTGTCTAGAGACATTTTTTTATTGTCACAACCTGGGGGGTGCTAGTCCCTTCAAGCGAGGAGAAACTGGAGACACTGCTACGCTAAATATTCTACAACATACAGGTTCAGCCTCACATCAAAGAATTGTCCAGGCCAAAGTGTGCACGGCATTACTGCTCAGAAGCCCTGGGATGAACCCAGAGCTGCAGCCAGAGGTTGGAAGACTGTATCAGAGAGTCTTGCTAGTTCCAGCATCCTTGGTTCCTAAACTCCAGACCTCCTACCCAGAGGTCCACACTGCGTCAGGGGCTTCGCCTCCAGACCCTTCCAGGCAGCACCTGGGGAGCAGGAGTAGGGGACAGGCACCCCCCAGTCCTCCTCACCGCCCGCTTCCTGCCAACCCAGGGCCCTTCACGAGCCAGATGCTGTCTGTTGCAGGAGCTGCTCAGGGACCCCCTGTACATCGGCCTGAAGCACCGGCGTGTCCGCGGGCAGGAGTATGACGCCCTCCTGGACGAGTTCATGCAGGCCGTGACGGACAAGTGAGTGGGTCAGCCTGCCCCTTTGGAAGAGAATCGCTAAGAGATAGGGTGACTAAGTCAACACAGGGTTTGGCAGAGATGCGTGCTTTTCCAGATGGTCCAAAAATTCCAACTTGACCCCGTGTCCTTGGAAATCTCAAAGCCAAAAGGGCTTGCTCTCTCAGATAATCTTGGGGAGCCGAGAAGGGAGAGGAGGGGTGACGGCTGAAGGCCCTGTGATCGGGGGGCAGCTAAGTATCTGATGTCCCGGGAGGAAAACCCCTCTGGGCCAGCTGCTCTGGGTTCCTGGCAGAAATAGAGTTGTTCTTGGTGTTGGGGGCGAGAAGTGTGTCCTTCTGACGGAATGGCCTGCAAGGCAGCTGGCCTTGTTAGCTGTCATTTTCCAGCTCCAAGGACCAGGCGGTGTTAATGAGCCGCCGCTGCAGGCCACACGGGCGGGCCTGCGAGATTTACGAGGTGTCATCTCTGCACAGGGGTGTACCACACCGGCAGCTCCTGCCCCTCAGCCCAGCCTGCCCCATCTGTCTGCCATCATTGCCACCCGCTCTCCCTGCGGGGACTGGCACGCTGCTGGGATGGCACGCCAGCTGTTCTGGAAACAGCCCCCGCCCTCCCACACCAAGTCTGACAGGCCCATCAGTCAAGACAATCTCAGCAGCTCAGCTGGTCCCCGCAGATCCAGAGGTCCCTTCTCACTGAAAATCTCCAGCCTTGCTTGCCACCCCAAGAGTGCCCGGGGAGAGCAGAGCTGGTCTGCACATCCTTGACAAGGGACTTCATTGTCTGAGTTCAGCGACTGGCTGGAGAGAGAGCTGGGCTGGCCTCTGCAGCCCAGGACATCTCGTCTGGGTGGGCTTTGGGATAGACTCACCCATCGCACCACTTCCAGATCTGTGACCTCGGGCAGGTTACCAGACTTTAAAGCCTGATTACCTGGATTCCTTATCCAAAGATAAGAAGAAAGCATTTTATTGTTGCTGTGGTTTTCCTCTTTATTTTTTTAATTATTTGCTTATTTTATTTGGGGCTGTGCTGAGTCTTTGTTGCTGGGCGGGGGCTTTCTGTAATTGCGGCGAGCCGGGGCCACTCTCTGTTGCGATGCACGAACTTCTGACTGTGGTGTCTTCTCATGGTGCCGAGGACCAGCTCTAGACACCTGGGCTTCAGCAGCTGTGACGCACTGACTTGGTTGCTCTGCGGCATGTGGGATCCTCCTAGGCTAGGGCCTGAACCCCCGTGCCCTGCATTGGCAGGTGGATTCTTAACCACTGGACCACCAGCGCAGTCCCTGGTTTCATTTTTGACGATGCGGGAAAGTAATAGTGAAGTTATATGAGGTGGGGATGATTCTATGGAAAATATGAGATGGATAGCGGAGTGTGGAATACAGGGGTGGACGGGCCAAGTAAGTCAGGGGATGAGAGTCCAGTGTCCACCTGGGTGCTTTGTCTGAGATGGGAGCACAGAGCCTATCCACACAGAGGGAGGGCCGTGCACCGGGCACAGATGCTGGCAGGTGGGTAGATGTTGTGGAGGAGTCCGTGGGAGCTGTCCTGGATGACAGGGGCATCGGCTGAGAGTAAGGACGGGGATTGGGGGGGTGCAGGTTTGAGGCATAGGAGGCAGGACCTGGAATGTCCCGACTCGGAGCTAGAGAATGGTTGCTGGGTGGCTTCACGGACCCTCTTCAGGTTACTGGCCATGAACTTAACCTAGGTCATGAGTTTAACTTACCTGTGATTTTTTTCTAACCGATTTCCACTCTCTGAATTCAGGGCGGGAAGACACAGAGAGAACGATTTAATCAGGGTTGCGATTTTGCCAGGCAAGCGAGAGAAAGAAAAGGAAAGGGCTGGAGAGTGTCCTCAATGGGATGATTGCAATGATGCATCATGAGGTCTAGGCCAAGGAAGAAGGGACAGATGAGGGTCTGGTGGAGAGGAGGGCTGAGAGTGTGGTATGGACCGTGGACAGTAGGTCCTGGTGAGGCCTGAGAATTACTGAGTTCAGTACCAGATGGAATAAGCAGGGAAGGGAAGAGATAATCAGAAAGTCAAGGGTTCGAAGCTGGGATTGTGAAGGAAGTATTGCTGTTGAGATGGGACCACTGAAACAGCCCATTCAAGGGTCAGCTACATGGACAGAGGGCTTCCCTGGTGGCTCAGCTGGTTCCTGCAACACAGGAACCTGGATTTGATCCCTGGGTTGGGAAGATTCCCCTGGAGAAGGGAACGGCTTCCCACTCCAGTATTCTGGCCTGGAGAACTCCGTGGACTGTCTAGTCCATGGGGTCTCAAAGAGTCTGACACGACTGAGCAACTTGCACTTCACATGGGCAGGGGAGAATCATCTAGAACAAAAGAGGTGAATGTCTCGCCTAATTCTCCCTCATTTAGAGCATCCTGAATACCACATTCAGTTCCAGACAAGATACCTTGAGGGTCGTAAATTGCCTAACACGCCTTTGGAAAACAATGACCACAGCAGGTATCACGGTTATTGTTCTCCAATAACCACAACGGGAGCAAAGGCTCGGCCTGTTGGGGAGAAGGTGTAAGGTCTGCTGGGTCACAGGGGTGCGGAACTCCCTCCAGAAACCTGCAAGGTGTTCTTACAGAGGAGGGACCGGGCTTGCTTCTGTATATTTCTTCTCTTGTTTCACCCAGAGAAGAACCAGTTGACAGAATGTTAAAGGAGGAAGTTTTCAGCTCAGACTAGATCTGAGCTAACCCGCAGTGCACTAGACGCTCTGTGAGAACAATTGCAAGCTCGGGCTGCGTGGCATCTGGGTGGTGCTGTCATAGAAGCAAGTGAAGCATCAGTTGTCCTCTAAGAAGCCTCCCCACCCCGGTGGCCATTCAGACTTCTGAAGATTCCCGTGCGGCCAGCAGGATAGCAGACGAGAGATCTGGGGGCTTCAAGAAGTCAAGGAACCTGTCCCAGGTCACACAGCATCTGGCAGGACAGCGAGCTGACCATGAGTCTGCTGACTCCAAGGCCAGACTGCCCTGCAGTTGCTTGTGGATGACACATGGGAATGCATTTGGCTTTGAGAGCACGTTTCTTTGGCTTCCTGTTTCCAGGGCTCCCTCTTTATCTAGTGAAGTCAGTAGTCATTCCGTGATTCCCCACAGAGAAGCCTTGCTATTCGTGTGAGAAGGTTAAATAAACTAGGATGTAAGAGGCTCCTTAAATTATCATTAAAATCAGTTTACAGTCTCACAGACACACTCCCACAGTCCAGGGGTAAACCCTTGGGCAGGGATGTGCGTCAGCCAAGAGGAATGCGTCCTTAAGTGGAAAAGATGAGGGATTGACACTTGCTTGTTTTAACTTTCTAATAAGCTGAAGCAGATGTTGCTGTGGATGCAGTAGGTGGGGAGTGAGCCGGTCTCCTGGGATTATAGTAGCCCCATGATGGGGTGCCCGGCCGGGGCAGCCAGGGAGTCAGCCCCCCTGAGGCCAGACACCATGTATTTTAAGAAAGAGCCTTGGGAAACATTGATTCCTGCCTTCAACCTCCTCATCTCTTTTCAAAAGTCCTGCAAGTAAAAGCTCCACCAGCTTGCTTCTACCCACTCATCTTAAGAGTTTTTGGCAGAACAAAAAAAGTTACTGTGGCTGAGCTGCTGCCCTCGGCGGTGGCCACTGCGGGGAGACCCACGAGGGCAGAAGGAATCTCCACGTTACCTGCAAACCACAGTCGTGAGCCACTATGCGTGTCAGCTCAGAGCTGATGCACAGCCTGGTGTTCCCATGGTGAACATGCTCCCCACGCACTCCCTGCCCTGCGCTGGACCCCGGAGTGCACCTGAGTCATCGGCTTTTCCCGATGGTTTCCACTGTGTTTTTCATTTCTGTTACTTACAGCAGAGTCTACTCTAAGTTTGCCCCTGGAGCCGCTGTTCTGTCTGATGCTTGGCCTGGGCTGGACAGGCGTTTGATGTCTGAAGCAGCGGCTTCAGCCTTCATGCAGGCCATGAGAGGAAGTCACGCCCATTCTCTAGCTCCCCAAACTCCAAATATAGAGATTTCTAAACTCTTGATAAGAGTGATAACAAAGTAGATCTTTTAAAACATGACTTTAAAAAAAAAAAAAGAAAAGAAAATCGTCTACGTCTTAGCTCCAGGAAAATGTCTTTTTGAGTCTCTCCATCTTTCTTTCTGGTTTTCTATTTCTCTCTCTCTCTCACACACACACACACCATCGTACACCAGAGACCTGAGGTTCATACCATAGTGGGATTAGCGCAGAATGACTTCCATCACATTCTACTGATTACAGCACATCACAGGTCCACACCTGGTTCCAAGGGGGAAAGGTAACACAAGGGTCTGAACATCAGGAGGCGTGGTTCATTGGGAGCCACCGAGGTAACAGACAACCACACCCCATCCAGCCTGGGAGGGACCAGGAACGGGGCAGCCAGCATTACCAGAGGCTGTGCCCCAGAAATGCAAGAAGGGCAGAGAAGAACAGCCTCCTTCCGCATAGAAACAGGGAGCTGCGCCATGCACAGCTGGCAGTCAGTTACTGAGTCCCTGCTGTATATAAGACGCTGTGTCAAGTGTAGTCGGCAATCCTCAGAGAAATAAACAGTCTGCTCTCAAGGATCTACGAATGCAGAGATGTTCTTAGCTGCTTCCTGGACTTCAGACCTTACCTCTAAGCTTTCTCAGCGTCCGAGTCTCTTTAATAAGAATTCTGGGTGGGAATATAAATTTGGGAGTTACCAGTTCATAGATGGCATGTAAGGTCAAGCGCTTCCCTGGTGGCTCAGACAGTAAAGGACCAGCCTGCAATGCAGGAGGTCAGGGTTTGATCCCTGGGTTGGGAGGATCCCCTGGAGAAGGGAATGGCTACCCACTCCAGTACTCTTGCCTGGAGAATCCTATGGACAGAGGACCCAGGTGGGCTGCAGTCCATGGGATCGCCAAGAGTCAGACACGACGGAGCAACTAACACACACACATACACACACACACACCCGAGTGCGCATGTGTAAGGTCAAAGGCATGATGGGGTTCACCTAGGAACAGAGAGCAGAGAGTGTGTCTTACTACTGATTTTGTAACTGTGCCCTGTGAATAACTGCAAGTTAATCTGCTCAACAAAATTTGGGAGTACACTGTGAAAGTTGCTCAGTCGTGTCCGACTCCTTGCAACCCCATGGGGAGTTCTCCAGGCCAGGATACTGGGTGGGTAGCCTTTCCCTTCTCCAGGGAATCTTTCCAACCCAGGGATCGAACCCAGGTCTCCTGCAGAGGATTCTTTACCAGCTGAGCCACCAGGGAAGCCCGGAGGTGCACTAGGATATTGCTGGTAGGAACGGCAAGGAGAGTAAAAGGTTTTGTTCCATGTGCTAGCACTGATTGCTGGGATCTCTAAGCACCACTGGAAACGGGGCTGTGGCTGATCAGCAGCATCTGCCCTGAGCAGGGCAGTGAGGCGTGGCAGCACGTGTGCCGTGCTTTAACCCTCCCAGGTCTGGTCGAGCCTGAGGCCTCAGCATCTGTGACTCCATGAACACCCGAGTGTGCTGGTCCTTCTGCATCTCCTAAGGCCCAGTAGCAACTCAGAGGCCAAAGGATCCTTGAGGCTGAATGCTTCTCATCTCCAGGTGTTTAGGATATTTCAAGAACTACACCAAGCCTGTCTGTTGGATCCACATGAAATTACAGCTGCTTCTTCTGAGTTACAAATCATGGACTTTGCTCCCATGACACCGTCCACCCCCATGCCCACCCCCCACCCACGCTGGAACAAAGCAGTGGGTCAAACACACGAAGGCATATAAATACTGACCTGTGGTTCCCAAACCTGGCCTGGCATTCGATCCACCCGGAGGGGTATCAATCACACAGACTCCAAGGGCTTCCCCGGTGGTCCAGTGGTTGAGGACACGTCTGCCAACGCAGAGGACCTGGTTTTGATCCCTGGTGTGGGAAGATCCCATTTGCAGTGAAGCAGCTAAGCCCGTGGACTGCAACTACTGAGCCTAAGCTCTGGAACCCTCAGGCCACAACCACTGAAGTTCGAGCAGCCCAGAGCGTATGCTCCATAGCAAGAGAAGCCACATAGTCCTCAGCCAGAATAGTCCCCGTCGCCACAACTAGAGAAAGCCTGAGCGCAGTAGCAAAGACCCAGTACGGCCCAAAATAAGTATTAATGCATAGATAAATCAGTAACAACAGTTGTGACTCTCTTGTTCAGGGGATTTCTTAGGAAAAACTTCCTGTGGAATACGGCAAGTCTCATCACCCTCCCAACAAATTTGTCTGCTTTTTTCAGAATTTGACTTTTCCAACTCGACCCATGAGGGAATGAATTTTTGGCAAAAAGATAAGAACAGGAGGTACGGGAGCTGAGCTTTATTTTTAGCACTGAGGTGAGAAGCTCTGAGAAAGCTGAGCGCAGCACAAACAAATAACGGAGCTAATCATGCTTTTCCAGGGCGTTTGAATAATGACTGCATGCCCAGAACTTGACTAAGCCCTGTAATGAAATTCTAAAGAAATAAAAGACATGCACTGTGTCCTCGTGATTCTTACAGGTCTTCCAACGAGACAACATTTTGAACAGGAAGTAATTAGAATTAAGTACTCGACTGTTCAATATTGGCCTTCAGTTCAATTGAAATTCAGAGAAAGGAGCAATCAGGGATGACTGGGGAGAGATGGAAAGTAAACAGAGGCAGGGCCAAATGTGAGTAAGCCACAGGAGAGAGAGTACATTCCACATGGATGATACATCATGAGCAAGGCAAGCACACAGCAAAGGCAAGGAGCAGGCAAAGACTCTGGAGGACTGGTCCCACAGAGATGGGTGTTTATTGGCTCAAAATAAAGTTAAGCAGGGATAGGGGCTTCCCAGGCGGTGCAGAGGTAAAGAATCCTCCTGCCGATGCAGGAGACTCAAGGTTCAATCCTCGGGTCAGGAAGATCCCCTGGAGATGGATATGGCAAGCCACTCCAGTATTCTCGACTGGGAAATCCCATGGACAGAGGAGCCTGGCGGGCTACAGTCCATGCGGTCACAAAGAGCTGAATACGACTGAGCACTGAGTGACTAAGCACACACACAGGAATAGAGTGGGCTACTTGATAGGCCTCGGAATCCAGGAAGAGGGTTGCAACTGTTAGAGCTCAGAAGTAGAAAGGGCTTAAGCTGTCTAACCCAGTGTTTTCTTTGATATCTATGTGTGTGTTTGCTTCTCCGTCTTGGCTGCACTGGGTAGTTGCGGCACACAGGACTTCCATTGCACCATGCAGGATCCTTCATTGCGGCTCAGGAAGTCTACTTGTGGCACAGGCTCCAAGGGCGTGCAGGCTCAGCAGTTGTGGTGTGCGAGCTTACTTGCTCTGCAGCCCTGTGGATCCTAGCACCCTGACCAGGGATTGAACCCTTGTCCCCTGCATTGCACAGCAGACTCTTAACCACTGGATCACCAGGGAAGTCCCGATAATTAGGTGATTGTAAACCAAGCTTCCTCAAGCTCCAGGCATTTACAGAGGTGCATCCAGGCTGCTAGAAATGAATATTTCCCAGCAACCATACAAGACTAAAACTACTTGAAGAAAACTGTCATTGTTTTTAATTGCTTTCTGTATCACGGTTCTGTTCAAGATTTCATTTAAAAAACAAAAACAAAACTTCTACTAAAAATGTTTGAAAATTATCAATCCTCACAAAGCCGTAGTTGGAACTTGATGCAGAGAGCAGCAGGGAGGCTTGGTAAGTTCTTGAGCAACAGAAGTATTAAAATTGACAAGATGTGGGAGGAGATGAGAACAGAAGCCATGGTAACACCCGGACTCAAATTCTGCCCTTCCCACGGAAGTCTGCCCTGACCAGCCTGGCCTGAGACCCTTGCCCTGTTTGTAATCATAGCATAACTTATGACCACATAATTCATGTGTTAATTAATCATGCATCACATCATGACATCTTTTCTATAATGGTCTAAAGCTTTTCTATAACATTTTTTTGGTCTTTACACCATTAGAGCAGAAATTAGGCAAAGATGTGCCTGGATTCTTGTAGAGAGGTTCAAGTATCAGCCTAGGCCGGACTGATGAACCTTGAAGAACTTTCCTTCCTCAGGTCCTGTAACTCTGTATCATCTCTACCAGACTGGTAGTCCTTGGAGGGGACAGTGTGTGATTAGACTCATGGTGGACCCGCCATAAATGGTGAGTGTGGGAGTTGACTAGTTAGATCTTTGATTGGGTCAGGTGGTTGGATGGTTGGTTGGTTGAGGGGCTGAGCTGTCAGTCAAAGTGAATAGAAGGTTGTGAATGGGCCGGCGTCTGAGGAAGCTTAGGCACTTCCCAGCTGGCCCAGTGGTCAAGAATCTGCCTGCCAGCGCAGGAGCCACAAGAGACACACGTCTGATGCACGGGTCGGGAAGATCTCCTGGAGAAGGAAATGGCAGCCCACTCCAGTGTTCTTGCTTGAAAAATTCTATGTGACCCATGGGGTCACACAGAATTGGACACGACCAAGCATACATGCACAAGGAAGCTCGGAGGAACAGCAAGACCCATTCTAGCTTGTCTGGCCTCTGAAGAAACAGGACCATTTCCCAGTCTCAGCCTGGCACAGCTAATTGTTAACAATCCAGCTTCTACATTTTCCCACCTGAACAGGAGCCGGATGCTGTGAAACAACAGACTCTCATGCTTGTGAGGACTCTGTCAGCAGTTACAAAGAGAGCTGGAAGGCGGTAGCAAAATGCCAACCAGCATCGAGCTCTCTAGGACCCTACTAGCTTCTGTCCTGACCAAGCGGATTAAATAGAGGCCAAAATGTGATAGAGGAAGTTCACCTAACTGGGGAGATGGATTCAGTGATGCCAACTGGTTATTTCCATTTCATTTTTCCCCAAGAGGTGGATTGTACTACCTGGTATCAAAATAGGAATAAAATTATTCCCAGACCTGAAAGTTTCATATTGTAGCAGAGGAGAGGAAAGAATAATGAATTGATGACAATAATGATAAAATGACAATAACTCTTTTGTACTTGTTATGTACAGACTAATATGAGCTCTCATACAATATTAATTCATTTAATTCTCACAACAGACCCCTAGGGTGGCTACTGTTATAAGCTTTATTTTAGGGGATGAGGAAACTGAAGCTTATAAAGTGTAAGTAGCTCTCTAAGAAAGGGAGCCTGGAGGCGCGAGAGGGAGGGAGTGTATGTATAATTATGGCTGATTTGCATTGTTGTACAGCAGAAACAAACACAAAATCATAAAGAAATTTTCTTCCAATAAAAAAAAATAAATTTTAGAAAAGAAAAAGAAATAAAAAGAAAGGGGGCCTTATTAAGGCCCCACCCGTTAACAACAGTTGTTAAAAGCATTAACTCTAGAGCTATAATGCCTGAATTTGATAGCCATTCCCTTCTCTAGGGGATCTTCCTGACCCAGGGATCAAACGTGGGTCTCCTGCATTGCAGGCAGATTCTTTATTGTCTGAGCCTCCAGGGAAGCCCTTCATTAAGACCCCTCCCACTAAAAACGGTTGAGCTATAATGCCTGCGTTTCAACCTCTCACCTGCCCCTTATTAACAAACTACTTAGTTTATCTGGACCTCAGCATCCTCACTTCCAAGATGCACCTTTAATATTTGACTTGTAGAATGCTTTTGCTGAATGAATGAGACAAGCCATGTAAATGTTATAACTGGGTAATAGTGAGCATGAATGTTTGCTATTATGAATAGCAATAATAATCTAGGCAGTTTCCAAAGTCACTGTCCTTTAGGCCATGCATTAGTGCTCCCCCTATTCATGCATTCAATTAAATTATCCCTGAATATATCCATCTTTTTCTTCCATAGTCCCCCACTCATCCATCCCCACTGTTCCAATAATACCTTCCTTCTCTTCCCCAATTTCTCTTCCCAGCTGCTGCTCTTAAGAAATAAAAACAACAGCCTTGGCAGCATGGCTGTGAGCCGTGTCCACTTTCAGGTCCCTGGTATGTGCGATCAGTCCTTTCACCTATTCAGTTTAGCTCTCCCTATCCCCACCCGCCCCTGACGGAGAGGCATTCTGTGTATCCGTGTAAATATGTGCGGGTGAGAGCTCCATTTTCTGTAGCTGTTTCAGCGCAGCGTTATGGGGGCCTTCAGTTCAGTTCAGTTGCTCAGTCGTGTCCGACTCTTTGTGACCCCCATGGACTGCAGCACACCAGGACTCCCTGTCCATCACCAACTCCTGGAGTTTACTCAGACTTATGTCCATCGAGTCAGTGATGCCATCCAACCATCTCATCCTCTGTCTTCCCCTTCTCCTCCCGTCCTCAATCTTTCCCAGCATCAGGGTCTTTTCCAATGAGTCAGTTCTTCACATCAGCTGGCCAAAGCATTGGAGTTTCAGCTTTAGCATCAGTCCTTCCAATGAATATTCAGGACTGATTTCCTTTAGGATGGACTGGTTGGATCTCCTTGAAGTCCAAGCGACTCTCAAGAGTCTTCTCCAACACCACAGTTCAAAAGCAACAATTCTTCGGCACTCAGCTTTCTTTATAGTCCAACTGTCAGATCCATACATGACTACTGGAAAAACCAGAGCCTTAACTAGATGGACCTTTGTTGGCAAAGTAATGTNAGGGGTTGAACCTGTGTCTCTTGCATTGGCAGGCAGATTCTTTACTGCTGAGCCACCAGGGAAGCCCGAAATGTCATATAGCTTTGGATAAACTAAGATAATTTGGGGACTGAGATTGAGGCTGAGAAGTCTGTGGTGTGTTATATGGAAAGCAAGAAATTCACTCTGTAGTCAAGTTCTCTTAAGATGTCCCTCATATGTCCTCTGAGTAAAGCTTGAACCTAGAGTCCTCTTGGGCTGAATGCAGAGCCCCCAATAGGTGATGGAACTGATTTCTTAAGAACCACTACCCTGTTAGCTCAGATGGTAAAGAATCTGCCTGTCAATGCAGGAGACCCGGGTTCAATCCCTGGGTTGAGAAGATCCCCTGGAGAACGAAATGGAAACCCACTCCAGTATTCTTGCCTGGAGAATTCCATGGACAGAGGAGTCTGGCAAACTACAGTCCATGAGGTCGCAAAGAGTCAGACATGACTGAGCAACTAACATACACCCTAAACAATAAGCTGACAATTTTGTGGGTGCTGTAATATTAGCAAAGATAATGTTCCACATTATTGATCTAACCCTCAGAGTACTCTCAGTTTCTTGAGGTGGAGTCCCCATCATATCCCTAGAGGAATGGAAGGCTGAAGAAATGAACTTGACATCACACAGTCTATCAATCATAGAATCCAGATGCACACCCAAGTCTTTTCTGCATTCTATATTCTGACATTGATGGGAGATAAGGTAAATTAAGGGTTCCTAATATACAAAGGGTGGTAGTAACTTTGTTCATTTATGTGACTCTTAAAGTGACAGCAGTTTCATTGAGTGCTGAACAGAATTTCATTTACCACGCAGAATGTGGGGAGAGTGTGTGTGTATGTGTATGATGGGGAGAGGGATTATGTGTGCACACAGCACATGGCAAACATTTGAGCACACAGCAATCTAGTGGGAAGATAAAGATAGCAAATAAGTGGAGCTACTGTCCCAACCTTAAAAAATATTTCAAATATGCTTGCATTTGACATAATCCTACATGATCCTGATTCTATTTAAAACCTGTCAAGAGGCCATTTATTGATATTTTTAAAAATAGGCAGTAAAGGAGAAGCAGCTATATTAGTTGGTAATTTAAAAGACTTTTAAAAAAAACTGGAATTTTCTATCAAATAGGAAGAAAAGACAACTATATTCTTTTCATTGTTTAGGTGCTCTCATATTGTTTTATTTCTGTCTTTTGAACTACAGGCTTTGCTATATAATGCAGAGGGTGTCATTTTGCAAAAATATTTGCATTTATGGCTATGCAAATGACACCTTTTCAAAGAAAATAAAGTGCTACATGCAGGCAGAATGCTGATTAGTTAAGATATGCACATGATTTTATGAAGCAAATAATCATCTAAAATAAATCACATTACAAAAAATATAGAAGTTAAAATCATCTTATTTTCTACTTATTACAAAATTCAGAGTACAGTCTTGAAGGAAAGTGGAGAGTGGAAGTTGCTGAGTCCTGTCCGACTCTTTGCAACCCCAGGGACTGTAGCCCGCCAAGCTCCTCTGTCCATGAAATTCTTTAGGCAAGAATACTGGAGTGGATAGCCATTCCCTTCTCCAGGAGATCTTTCCAACCCAAGGATTTAACCTGGGNGCTGAGTCCTGTCCGACTCTTTGCAACCCCAGGGACTGTAGCCCGCCAAGCTCCTCTGTCCATGAAATTCTTTAGGCAAGAATACTGGAGTGGATAGCCATTCCCTTCTCCAGGAGATCTTTCCAACCCAAGGATTTAACCTGGGACTCCCACATTGCAGGCAGATTCTCTAAGGTCTGCTGCTGCTGCTGCTAAATCACTTCAGTGTCCAACTCTGTGCAACCCCATAGATGGCAGCCCACCAGGCTGCCCCATTCCTGGGATTCTCCAGGCAAGAATACTGGAGTGGGTTGCCATTTCCTTCTCCAATGCATGAAAGTGAAAAGTGAAAGTGAGGTCACTCAGTCATGTCCGACTCTTAGCGACCCCATGGACTGCAG
This sequence comes from Neotragus pygmaeus, assembly GCA_006410875.1. Classification (NCBI taxonomy): domain Eukaryota; kingdom Metazoa; phylum Chordata; class Mammalia; order Artiodactyla; family Bovidae; genus Neotragus; species Neotragus pygmaeus. The sequence continues at coordinate 1,198,097 of SJYV01033749.1, forward strand.
CCCACCAGGATCCATCCATGGGATTTTCCAGGCAAGAGTACTGGAGTGGGTTGCCATTGCCTTCTCCACTTTAAGGTCTGAGCCACCAGTAAAGGCTTGAGGAAGCAAGTAACAAACACTGATTGGTCCATCAAGATTGTGTATTGTCACCATGCTTATTTAACTTATATGCAGAGTACATCATGTGAAATGCTGTGCTAGATGAAGCACAACCTGGAATCAAGAATGTTGGGAGAAATATCAATAACCTTAGATATGCATTATATCACCCTTGTGGCAGAAAGCAAAGAGGAACTAAAGAGACTCTTGATGAAGGTGAAAGAGAAGAGCAAAAAAGCTGGCTTAAAACTCAACATTCAAAAAACTAAGATCAGGCATCCAGTCCCATCACTTCATGGCAAATAGATGGGGAATCAGTGGAAATAATGACAGACTTCATTTTCTTGGGCTCCAAAATCACTGCAGATGGTTACCACAGCCCTGAAATTAATAGATGCTTGCTCCTTGGAAGCAAGGCTATGACCAACCTAGATAGCATATAAAAAGCAGAGACATTACTTTGCTGACAAAGGTCCATCTAGTCAAAGCTATGGTTTTTCCAATAGTCATGCATGGATGGATGTGAGTTGGACCATAAAGAAGACTGAGTGCTGAACTATTGATACTCTTGAACTGTGGTGTTGGAGAAGACTCTTGAGAGTCCCTTGGACTGAGAAGAGAAAGGAAATGAATCCTGAATATTCTTTGAAAGGACTGTTGCTGAAGCTAAAGATTCAATACTTTGGCCACCTGATGGGAAGACAGACTCATTAGAAAAGACCCTAATGCGGGGAAGATTGAAGGCAGGAGGAGAAGGGGATGACAGAAGATGAGATGGTTGTAAGACATCACTGACTTAATGGATTTGAGTTTGATCAAATCTCTGGGAGATGGTGAAGGACAGGGAGGCCTGACATGCTGCAGTCCATAGAGTGGGACATGACTGAGCAACTGAACAACAACAGCCAGTTACTATTTCTGTTTAACAGACTATTCTCCAAACCTAGAGGTGCGAAACTACATCCATCTTATTTTGCTCACAATAAGGTAAGGTAAAATGTTTGGAAAGGGCTCATTGGACATTGCTCATTTGGGATTTCTCCTGACTTTCAGGCAGATGTCAGCTGTAACTAGCATCATCTGAATGTTCAGATAAACTGGGTACACAAGATGGCTCATTCCTGGAGTAGGCAGTTACCTGTCTGCCAACTGGGAGCTCAGTCAGGCTGTGGACCAGAGCACCTGTACAGCCTCTCCAGCACAGTGGTTTCAGGGTGGTTGGACTCTGTAAGTGGTGGCTGGCTGGCTTCCCTCAGGGCATACATTCTGAGCGCACCAGACAGAAGCTGCCTGGTCTTTAACGACTGGCCTTGGAAGTAGGACATGGTCTGTTCTGCCATACTGTTGGTCACAGCTGTCATAAGTATACCCAAGGGGACCCTATCAATGGGAGAACTTAAAAAGAAATAGGGATTGTATTTTAAAACTTCCGCAACCTCCTTTTATTAAAAAACTGTTATTTTTCCTTTTTTTTTTTTTTAAGTTTCAGTAGCTCATCATGGTTTTGTTGACTTCCTCATATCGTTCTTAAGGTTACCAAAAGTTCTGAAGGGGTAACTCTTTTAATTCTTTTTTATCAGATATATATTAAGTGTCCAATATATTACCATGATGGAGTAGGAAATGGCAACTTGCCCCCTCCAGTATTCTTGCCTGGAAAAATTCAAGGACAGAAGAGCCTGGCAGGCTACAATCCATGGGATCCCAAAGAGGCAACACAGGACTGAGCACACACACCACCACCATATACTATGAAGATTTTGCTAGAAATCTACCACACCAGTTAAATAATTGGGCAAAGCTGCAAGCTGCTATCAGATCATCATCAATAATCACTACTGAAATAAAGAATGCATTTTGCCACTCCCACATCATAAACTCTTCATTCTCAAATTGTTTTTGTCCTTTCAACTTCTAATGACTTTTTTTTTTTCCAGAATAGGTCCAGAATAGCAGTGCCATGCTTTAGAATAGAAGTGCAAGAAGCACATTTCACATTTCACTCTGAGATGTACCATCTGGATCAGAGACTTAGAAATATATCCAAGTAAAATTTCATAAAAATGGGCCATTGGAAAAAAAAATGTGTATTGTTAATCTTTGAGGAAACAATAGAATGGAAATAAAGATGGCATATTTTTCCAGTGTAATGAACCTCAACAGTTTCCATTGTGGCTGCTGGAGCGGGTTTGATTGCCAGTTGTTAAATGAGCCTGCATCTCAAAAAGTGGGAGTGGATCATTCAGCAGAGAGGCAGACAGATGATGTTTGCTTTAAAGACAGAGATTAAACCATTGCAAATATCATTAAGGG
>SJYV01033749.1:1205209-1220352 GCA_006410875.1 Neotragus pygmaeus
ATCTTTGAGGAAACAATAGAATGGAAATAAAGATGGCATATTTTTCCAGTGTAATGAACCTCAACAGTTTCCATTGTGGCTGCTGGAGCGGGTTTGATTGCCAGTTGTTAAATGAGCCTGCATCTCAAAAAGTGGGAGTGGATCATTCAGCAGAGAGGCAGACAGATGATGTTTGCTTTAAAGACAGAGATTAAACCATTGCAAATATCATTAAGGGTGGTTTCACAAAGGCCAGTGTCCCACTGCTTCCCCAGGAGGCAGGTTGAATCTTCCCTTTTCTTCCAGTCTTATTTTCAAAGAGTTTTTCAGAATAGGGTGGGTTCCAAGGACTTCTCAGGCAACTCAGTGGTAAAGAATACAGCTGCCAATGTAGGAAATACAGGTTTGATTCTTAGATGAGGAAGTTCCCCTGAAACAGGAAATGGTGATATCCTCCAGTGTTCTTGCCTGGAAAATTCCATTGACAGAGGAGCCTGGTGGGCTATATTCCATGGGGTCACAAAGAGTGAACATGACTTAGTGACTGAGCATGTAAAACATGTAGGTTCAAAGAGGGCCCTCATCCACAAATGTATAGAGAGTGATAATAAATGGAACATTTGAGGGCAGTTGGAAAAGTTGCTGAGAAGCTGTGCCATGCCTCCCCTGGCCTTTGCTCCAGTTTTAGAGGTGGCCTTGACTCCATCACTTGTTCTTGGAAAATTATCTGGTTACTTGCCCAGAGAGAGGTTAACTGCCTACAAATGCCTTAATCAAGGCACTCAGACTCTCAAGGTATATACATCCTCACCCACAGGAAGAAGAAGTCACGAAGACTCTATTTATAGGTTCTCAGCAGATGAGACCTCCTACATGGTGTAATTGAAGAGGGGATAAAAGAGAAGTATTCCCCCAATTAGTCACTTTTTTTCTTATACTTGTGTCCGGTTCCTCAAATTAGAATCATGGGTGGGTTAGATCAGTGGTATTCAAACTTTTTACAGAACTCTGTGTCCAAACAAAATCCTATTTGGTAGCCTAATATATAAAACAGCTAAGAAAATAGAGCTGCTTCAACAGATTTGGGAGACCATTCAGACCATCCATGACCCAGGCACCCAAGGATGCCTCAAGATGTAAGATTTGTCCTCTGGGAGCCCCAAAGAAGATGCTCTCAGAGTTTTCTCAGCTGAGCATTTCAATAAGAGCTGCATGTTACTGAATGAAGATTGTCTGTCAGACATTTCACATTATTTCTCCAGCTTGACAACTAGCCAATAGTATTATTGAAAAGGTGTAGGATATTTTTAAATACCATTTTATAAAGGAATTATATCTAGGAAAAGATTGCTGTAAAAATAAGGACATTCACACACACACAAACTTTAAAAGCCCCCAAAATGGAAGCTCTTTAGCCAGGACAATAATAATTAGATTAATTAAAATAAAGATTATAAGAAAGGATGACAAAATGGAAAAGGTCTATTTTCATTGCAATCCCAAAGAAAGTCTATGCCAAAGAATGCTCAAACTACCACACAATTGCACAGATTTCACACGCTTGCAAAAGAATGCTCAAAATTCTCCAAATCAGGCTTCAACAGTATATGAACTGTGAATTTCCAGATGTTCAAGCTGGATTTAGAAAAGGCAGAGGAACCAGAGATCAAATTGGAAAAATCCGTTGGATTGTCGAAAAAACAATAGAGTTCCAGAAAAACATTTACTTCTGCATTATTGAATATGCCAAAGCCTTTGTGTGGATCACAGCTAACTGTGGAAAATTATTCAAAAGATGAAAATACCAGATCACTTGACCTGCCTCCTGAGAAATCTGTATGCAGGTCAAGAAGCAACAGTTAGAACTGGACATGGAACAACAGTTTAGTTCAGTGGCTCAGTCATGTCTGATTNTACAGATTTCTCAAGAGGCAGGTCAGGTGGTCTGGTATTCCCATCTCTTGAAGAATTTTTCCACAGTTTATTGTGATCCACACAGTCAAAGGCTTTGGCATAGTCAATAAAGCAGAAACAGATGATTTTCTGGAACTCTTTTTCTTTTTCGATGATCCAGCAGATGTTGGCAATTTGATCTCTGGTTCCTCTGCCTTTTCTAAATCCAGCTTGAACATCTGGAAGTTCACAGTTCACATACTGTTGAAGCATGGCTTGGAGAATTTTGAGCATTACTTTACTAGCATGTGAGATGAGTGCAGTTGTGCAGTAGTTTGAGCATTCTTTGGCATTGCTTTTCTTAGGGATTAACTTTCTTAGGGGTGGGGCTTATAGACCCACCATTCTGAGAGCTTTGCCCCATGCAGAACTGAAAATGTTCTTGTGGGACACATTTCTCAGTACAGAAATGAGAACCGGAAACTTGCCCAAGGATAGAAAATCACTGAATTTTAAGGTCAGCCCACTGATACTGACTTTTTCAGGGACCACACGTATAACATCCCTTGTGTTTTGCTCTTGGATGCTTCCAAATCTTTAAAGGAAGCCTTTGATGACGTTGTCCCTCTCCACCCTCCCTTGTTCCCTTGGCTGCGGCCGCACCAACCCTCCTGCTCCTCCTTCCACAGGTCGTGTCTGTTACAGCTGCAGAGCCTTCATGCTTGCTCTTTCCCCAGCCTTGAAAATCCATCCATTTTCACGGCTGTTTTCTTCTCATTATTCAGACCTGGAGATGGGTCCACTCACCCAGGTGGGGTCAAGTATTGAGGCCTATACAAGGCAGAACATTGGAACTGAGATGCAGAAAACTGCAAGTTTTGAATGGTTGGACCTTCCATGAAGAAGAAATAGGATCTGCTCACCAACCCCAGGGGAATAACAAGGGGCTGGGGGTTGGGGTGAGGTAGGGAAGAGAGGAATGTCTTTTGGAAGAAAGCAGACACTGAGTCTCACCACATGTGGAACTGAGAGCCCATAGTTATAATATCCACATGATGCAGAAATTTTCAAGTTAAGAAATGGGTATGAAAGTGTCCCCTACCAGTGACATGGCTGAAGGACCTGGCAGAGGGAAAACAAACTTCTCTGTAGTGACATGCCCACCATCCATGCCGTGTGGAACTCCTTGAAGGAAAAAACAATTCCATAATGAAGTAAATTCGTGATTCACAGTAAGCCACAGAGAAACAAGCCACCATGTGGGAAGATCAGAAACTAATAGAAGAGTTAGAACCCCAAGGAGAGGAACATTCTGAGAGGCTTTAAAGTGGTTACACTGAGATGTAATAAAGGGGTATGTTTTACAAGAATGAAGTAATAGGGAAAGTACACAGTACTTTAAAAAATGGCAAGCAGCTTTGAAAAAGAAACAGCTCAAACTTCTGAAAAGGAGCAACAGAGTCACAGAAATTCAGCAGAGTGCACTAGTGTTAGCTCAAGACACCACCAGAAAACTCAAATATTTAAAAATCACTGCCTGCGGGCATTTCAGAGATCCTTCTTTCCTACTGCTGGAGATCCAAAAAGAGTGGGGAAACCAGGTGTTCTACTCAGCAAAGACTTTTTTTTTCTGACCTGCCGTTGATGAAAAGAGCCTTTCTCTCAAGGGAAAGAAAGGATAGAGAAGACTGGAGCCCCCAAATCTGAGCCCCATCATTGCATGCCAGAGAGGATGTTGCAATTCTAGGCAACCCCATCCCCGTGGCACATTTGCTCTCATTTTGTTTTCCTGTCTCCTTCTCCATGTCTCATGCATTCACACACGCATATCATGCGGTTTCTTCTTACTCTACTGCGTTCATTTATTAGGCTCAAGCACACTGATTTTTAATGTTTGAGCCTAATGAAATGGGGGAGGGGATAATCCTGAAAACAAATGCTTCTGTCAGGATAAGTGATGGGGGCTGCTCTGGTGGTCCAGCGTTCAGGAATCAGCCTTGCAATGCAGGGAACACCGGTTCAGTCTCTGGTCTGGGAAGACCCCACATGCCTCAGGGCGGCTGAGCCCATTTGCCCCAGGTAATGAGCTCGCGCTCTGGATGCGAAGAGCTGCAACCCCTGAGCCGTGTGCTGCAACTGCTGAAGCCCGAGAGCCTGTGCCCCACCTGAGAGGCCGGCGCCACAGTCCGCACGCTGCAACTAGAGGGTAGACCCCGCTTGCCGCAGCTAGAGAAAGCCTGCCCATGGCAACACAAAGTCAGCACAGCCAGAAGTAAATAATAAAAAAAAAAAAGGTAAGACACATAAAGGAAAAAATATCTGCATGTACATGCATCAGGCCATTAACAGTGACTACAGTCAGAGCATGAGGTTGCCAGGATTTTCACTGTCAGTCATTTCTATGATGTTTGATTGTGTGCAGGCATTTCTTTTGAAATTAGGAAAAGCAATGGATTTCTTTTAAAATAATGAGTTAAGCAGCAATTCTTTCTCAAAGACAGTTCCTTGCGTTTTTTAAAAACTAAAGAAGCAAAGAAGAAAGCAAGTACCCCAGGCTTCACCTTCTGGTAAAGTGAGTGTTAGTCTGATCTAGGCTTCTGCGGACAATAAAGTCATTCACGTACATCAAGTCATGTAATACTCAAAATAATCCTAGTGAGTAGATACAGTTATTGTCCTGTCCCACTAAAATATAAGTTCCAGGGAGAGATCCTTGTCTCTTAGATTTACTGCTGTATCTCAAGCACTCGGAACAATGCCTAGTTACAGCATGGACTCTCAATAAGCATTTATTGAATGAGTACAGACAGGGAAACTGGGATACAGAGCAGTTAGGGATCTTGTCCAAGGTCACACTTCTAACAGTGGTGAAGCCAAGCTGTGAACCAGGTGGTCTAACTCCAGAACCTACTCCCTGACTTGGAGAATCTCTGCGCCTTTTCTTCTACATGAAAGAAAAGACTGTCCAACCTACTCCAGACACCTCCTTGATGCAGCAGGCGAGGAGGACAACGGGGAGGAAGGTCTGTGGAAACCAGTCCATCAGTGCTTCACATATCCGTCTCTCCTCTCTCCACCTTGTTCTAAGGCAGCGTTAATAACCCACCCATCCTCAACATCAGGGAGGCGAGGGAGGCATCAGCCATCAACTCCCATTCTCCAGGCTCTCTAGCCACCCTCAGCAAGGGAGGCGCCTTCTTTTTTATTTTCTCTTTTTTTTGAAATATAATTGACATGTAACATCATATAAGTTTAAGGCATACAGCTTGTTGACTTGATACATTCCAATATTGCAATATAATTATACCACTTCTATTACATCAGTTAACATTTTCTTTTTTGGTGGTGGGGAAAATTCCCCAGCATCTGGGTCTTGGGTGGCATTTCTCAGTTCTTCCTTATTAACTGCCTAATGCCTGGTGGACCAATTGCCCCATCCTTCACCAGGGCTGATGTCCCCTGCAGGCCTCTCTACACACAGCCAGTGCTGTTGGGCCTCCGGGGGAAAAACTGAACCTCTGGCTCCAAGCTTCTCCTGGTGGTTTTAACGGATACAAAGGAAAAACCCTCAGCTTAGGGCATCCAGGCTACAAAGTTTCAAGGTTTTGTTTTGAAAGGTTGTAAAGAGCATGAATGTTTGCTCGAAATCCTGATGTTTCAAGGAGCGTTGACTCACTGAGACAGCCACTGCTCATTGTTTTCACATACACTGAATTTTAGGAATGCCTTTTGCAGTGCAATCTGTGTCTTATCTTCCCACCTGGCCCTCCCTAGGACTGTAGTCTCACAATCTTAGAATACCTGAGCAAGACACGACCTTCTCTGATCCAACTTCATCACTTTATAGGTGGAGAAACTGAGACCCAGAAAGAAAATTCTCTCCCCACAGTCAGATAATGATAAAATGAGTGGGAAATGAAGAGAAGCTTACCAACTGTTTGTGCTCATTCACATGATCTGTGAAATCTCTTCCAGATTCCCGTTTAGCCTGTATTTTTCATGTCTTCACTGTGTGCCGGAGTGTGGCCAGTACAAAGAAATAACTTGCCTAGAGTTCAATTCTCCCTTGAGACTGTAATATGGACACATAAAATAATCAGAATATAGTTCAAGGCAGCATTCAACTACTCTTTTATCTATTTATTCATATATTTGCCCACACATTAATTCATTCAATGGACAGATATTTATTGAACATAGCAGTAGGTCAGAAATATACTTTGCTCTCAAGAAGTTTTTTTTTAATTAATTAATTTTTTTGAGGGATAATTGCTTTATAGAATTTTGCTATTTTCTGTCAAACCTCAACAGCCATAGGTATACATATATCCCCTCCCTTTTGAAGCTCCTTCCCATCTCCCTCCCCACCCCACCCCTCTAAGTTGATACAGATCCCCTGTTTGAGTTTCCTGAGCCATACAGCAAATTCCTGTTGGCTAGCTATTTTACATATGGTAACGTAAATTTCCATGTTACTCTTTACATACATCTCACCCTCCCCTCCCCTCTCCTCATGTTCATACGTCTATTCTCTATGTCTGTTTCTCCACTGTTACCCTGTAAGTAAATTCTTCAGTACTATTTTTGTAGATTCCACATATATGTGTTAGAATATGGCATTTATCTTTCTCTTTCTGACTCACTTCACTCTATATAATAGGTTCTAGATTCATCCATTCACCTCATTAGAACTGACTCAAATGTGTTCCTTTTTATGGCTGAATAATACTCCATTGTGTATATGTACCACTACTTCTTTATCCATTCATCTGTCGATGGATATCTAGGTTGCTTCCATGTTTAGCTATTATACACAGTGCTGCAGTGAACAGTGGGATAGAGGTGTCTCTTTCAATTTTGGTTTCCTCAGGGTATGTGCCTAGGAGTGGGATTGCTGGGTCATATGGTAGTTTTATTCCTAGTTTTTTAAGGACTCTCCATACCATCTTCCGTAGTGGCTCTATCAAATTACATTCTCATCAACAGTGCAAAGGTTCCCTTTTCTCCACACCCTCTCCAGCATTTATTGTTTGTAGACTTTTTGGTGAGGGCCATTCTGACCGGTGTGAGGTGATATCTCATTGTAGTTTTGATTTGCATTTCTCTTGTAATGAGCAACGTTGAGCATCTTTTCATGTGTTTGTTAACCATCTGTAGGTCTTTGGAGAAATGTCTGTTTAGGTCTTTTTCCCACTTTTTGATTGAGTTGTTTGTTTTTCTGGTATTGAGTCATGTGAGCTGCTTGTATATTTTGGAAATTAATCCTTTGTCTCTCGAGAAATTTTTAATTGACTGGGGAAAAATAGAAATATGNTTGGAGAAATGTCTGTTTAGGTCTTTTTCCCACTTTTTGATTGAGTTGTTTGTTTTTCTGGTATTGAGTCATGTGAGCTGCTTGTATATTTTGGAAATTAATCCTTTGTCTCTCGAGAAATTTTTAATTGACTGGGGAAAAATAGAAATATGCTTAAATAATTATTGCTGAGTTTGTGTAGATTTAACACCGGCCTAGTTAATGGCTTTGCCTGCAGTGTCAGTTGAGGTTGATGGGAGAATATGGTGATCAAACACCTGGGACATTTAGATGGAGTTAAAAGTTATGACTTTCTTCTTAGGAAAGAGCTAGCAACTCACTTCTCTAAAGAATTTTCTCTGTACTGGGTGCTTGACTTTTAATTATCACAGCAACCTTGAGAGATAAAGGTACTGAGATTCAGAAAAGGTAAGTAACTTGTCCAAAATCACCAGCTAGAGAGGGAAGAATCTAGGCCCACCCCGAATGCATCTGACTCCACGCTTAGTGGTATTTTTCTCCATTCTCTGCTGCCAGCTCTCCCGGCCCCACTGGAATGCCTTTTCCTGCCTGTGGACTTATTTGCATTGACTTGGATCCTGGGGTAAAGGAACGGGACTGAGCTATTGTGATACAAAGTTTCGTGGCCACATCGGCCTCTGGAAGAGGAGAGCGGGCCCCTAGGGACCAGGGTGTCCCATGGGCTACGTGTGACTGGGCACCCTGGGAAGGGCAGTGCTCTCTGGCAGGCACCATCCACGCTTCTGTTTGTTCACCTGCAAGGGCTGAGCGGGGCAAGCCCAGAGCCACGGGCAAACAGCCACAGGTGGGTTTGGCCTTCTCACTCAGATGTCTCAAGCAGATTTGTTGGGAGCAGGGTGCAGGAGAGGCGGTCAGTTCCAGCTCCTTTTTTCAGCAGTCATGCACCATGTGCGGAGTGAGCACCACGAGGGGAGTGAGACACCTTCCCTGCCCTCAGGGGACCCTGCCCCGGGCCTGCCTGGATCGAGGCTGTCCCCTACCTTGGCTTAGTCTTGCCCTTCCTCCCCTCCCTGACTTTGACTCACAGCAATTTCACAAGCCCACAAACACAGGCTGGATATTGTGGCCTTATTGTCCTCCACCCCAGGCTCTCATCATTCAGGGTAGAATTTAGCCAGTTTCATGAGAGAGGGCACGGCAGCCCACTCCAGTATTCTTGCCTGGAGAATCCTCGTGGACAGAGGAGCCTGACGGACTATGGTCCATAGGGTTGCAAAGTGATTGAAGTGACTTAAGACACATGTGAGAGGGGCAGCTCATTAGATGCTTGGGAAGTCCAAGATACAGCTGTGTGACAGACTGTGTGGAACAGATACTATGGCAGCACACCCGAACAGAGAGATCGGGATGGACCAGAGTAATCGGAGGATCTTCACGGAGGACATCCCGTCATCCCAGGACGGTTGGAATGTACAGTCTGGGAAATCAGAGCTGATGTCCCACGTCAGCCCATGGGCTGGTGGCTGGGAAGGTGCCTGGGCTTGAAGAGCAGGAGGTTGGGGAGTGAGCCATGTGCTCTGAAGGAAGCACTCAGGTCTGGCCTCTGACCTCTGAGAGGTCAAGAGGTTGGCAGGTCAGCCTCCATCCTCTGCCCAGCCCCGGGCTCTCTGGCGCCATTTGCCTGTTTGCCCAGGAACTCAGACACACGGGGAAATTGAGGAGGAAGTCCACACTGTTCCTGGAGGGTTTTGTTTTTTTCTGTCTGGCCTGGGACTGCCGTTTTGCTCAGGAGTTGCTGCTTCCTGTGACTGTGCTGTTCCACGGTGGGAGTTTTCCCCCATCAGGCTAGCAGGGCGGCAGCAGGAGCCCGCCAGTCTGGCTGCCAAGCCGGGCACGCCAGGGGACCGTCCGGGGTGGGACCAGGGCGGGAAGGGCCTGCACTCCCCTCCCACCCCCTGCCGTCGCGCCTGGAGCCCCTTCCACAGCCTCAGCGCCAAGCGGAGCTCCGAGGAGCCCGAGATCGCTTCCAGGGACAGCCTCCTTCCGTCCCGCGTGAGAGCTCTCTGCCTTATTCGGCCCTGCAACCTCTGGTCTTCTGACCGCCCCCTGTCGGCTCTGTTTTTTTCCCTTAAGGCCGCAGAAGATAAGTCTACCTTCATTCCCCATCCACAGAATGGTCCTTCGTGTCTTTGAAGGTAATCATTCATGCCTCATTCCACTGGGATTTCGTTTTCCTACGCCGTAGTCCCCCTTTCTCCAATCTGTGGTTTCCAGTTTCCCTGTCTTCCTGCTGAATCCCTTCCCTCCCCGCCCTGCAGGGTGCGTCANGCCGGGAGAGCTTTGGGGGGCCCGGCCATCCTGAGCCCAGGGATGCTCCCCATGGCCTGTCTCCCTGCCTGGGGTGGCATGCCCTAACCCAGGCCTGCAGCAACAGCTTGGACCAGAGAGCCAGGATGGGGCCAGCAGAGGGGCCACAGCTCTGGGTCGGCCGGGTCAGTAGGGCCAGCCCTGCCAGCTTGAGAGGCCACTTGCCCTGGCTGGCGTGCACGGGTGGAGGGCTCACCCAGAGGGAGGCTGGCCTTGTGCCTGCAGGACCAGCTGGGACACTGGGCTGGGACTCAGGCGTGACAGTCGGGGCTGGCCCAGAGCACCCCGGCAGGACGGCAGTGGCTCCACATGAGCAGCGGGCATCAGTCGCCCCATTTCTGGAGCCAGAAGCCCCCATCAGGTGGCCCAGAGATGTGCTCTCTCTTGAGGTCCAGGGAGAGTCCCCCTGCCCCCCACCGCTGGGGGCTCTGGGCATCCGAGCGCATGTGCCAGGCTGCTTCAGTCCCAGCCTCATCCCCACTGGGCTCCCCCAACCGTCCTCTCCCCCCGTGACAGTGCTCCCCTGACCATCCTCTCCCCTACTGAGGGTGCTCCCTGACCGTCCTCTCCCCTTGTGAGGAGGCTCCCCCGACCGTCCTCTCCCTCTGTGAGAGTCCTCCCCGACCGTCCTCTCCCTCCGTGAGGATGCTCCCTGACTGTCCTCTCTCCCTTTGAGGGTGCTCCCCTGACCGTCCTCTCCCCCCTGAGGGTGCTCCCCGACCATCCTCTCCCCTCATGAGGAGGCTCCCCTGACCGTCCTCTCCCCCCNTGACACTATTTCCATTGTTTCCCCATCTATTTGCCATGAAGTGATGGGACCAGATGCCATGATCTTAGTTGTCTAAATGTTGAGCTTTAAGCCAAGTTTTTCACTTTCCTCTTTCACTTTCATCAAGAGGCTCTTTAGTTCTTCCTCACTTTTTGCCATAACGTGGTGTCATCTGTATATCTGAAGTTACTGATATTTCTCCTGGCAATCTTGACTCCAGCTTGTAGTTATTCCAGGCCAGCATTTCACATAATGTACTTTGCATATAAGTTAAATAAGCAGGGTGGCAATATATAGCCTTGATGTACTCCTTTTCCTATTTGGAACCAGTCTGTTGTTCCATGTCCAGTTCTAACTGTTNTTGTGTTTTTGGAAGAGGGTGTTTGCTATGACCAGTGCATTTTCTTGGCAGAACTCTATTAGTCTTTGCCCTGCTCCATTCTGCATTCCAAGACCAAATTTGCCTGTTACTCCAGTTTACCGCCAGCAGCTGTTGAAGACAGAGCAGTATACCTAGATTCAACTCCCACTTGGCTAATTCTTAGCTCTGCGACCTTCAGCACATCCTCTAACTTTGCTAAGCCTCAATTTCCTCATCTGTAAAATGTACAACATTACTGTTTCAGAGGAAAATAAGAATTAGGTGATTAGGGACATGAAAGATATTTTCAACAATGCTATGATTTAGGACTCATCAGACCTAAGCATCAGCCACCATAAAAATGGCCTTCCCCAGCCACAACTCACTCTTGGAGTTTCTGGACACAAGGTGTATCACTGTCAGGGAAGCAGGATAAGGCCTTCCCTTAACTTGGCGGGGGGCTCAGTGGTAAAGAATCCGCCTGCCAAACAGGAGATGCAAGTTCGACCCTAGATCAGGAAGATCTCCTGGAGGAGGAAACAGCAACCCACTCCAGTATTCTTATCTGGGAAATCCCATGGACAGAGGAGCCTGGTGGACTGCAGTCCATGGGGTTGCCAAAAGTCGGGCACAGCTTAGTGACTAAACACCAGCAATGTAACTTGGCTGGAATGAGTGCCTCTCACAGTGATAACCAGAGCCCTGGGACACTCCAAGAGTGAGTGTTCACTCTCACTCATTTAGAGTCAGCTTGGTGCCCTGTTCAGTGAGCTAGAAGTATCTGAAGGCACTTGCTTGCTTCCTGCTGTGGCAAGGCCAGCATGTGACTGGAGTGGGAGGGGTGGTCCCTCGGGGCTTATCTCACCTCATCCAGGATTTCCCAGTAAGGAGCATGGCCGGCTGTTCCTAGTATTTTATGAAGCCTGATGGAAACCTTGATGACTTGTAGGTTATTATTTAACAAATGGAGTTTGGCAAGCAAGATGTTTTCAAACCGAGGAACTTTTCAAATGTCAGGTAACATGAACAAGTTGGTAGGGGACCGATATTGGTCCCTGGGACTTAAAGATGGGCCAGCATCTTGCAGATGAGGTCCAAAGAGGTCTCAACTTTTCTCCAAGTAAGATAGAGAAACCTCAGTTCAGTTTAGTTCAGTCACTCAGTCGTGTCCGACTCTTTGAGAATCACAGCACACAAGTCCTCCCTGTCCATCACCATCTCCCGGAGTTCACTCAGACTCACGTCCATCGAGTCAGTGATGCTATCCAGCCATCTCATCCTCTGTCATCCCCTTCTCCTCCTGCCCCCAATCCCTCCCAGCATCAGAGTCTTTTCCAGTGAGTCAGCTCTTTGCATGAGGTGGCCAAAGTACTGGAGTTAGAGAGAAACCTAGGTGGATTCAAGCCTCGTCAGAAATAGCTAAGGATTAGAGCCAAATCTTAATTATACATCAAGCATGGGTCTAAGCACTTTACACGTTAATGTTACCATGTATTACCAACCCTGTCTTGTAAATGAAATGACAGAAGCATAGACAGAGTAACTAATGTTCATAGCCAGTAAGTGTCGAGCTGAAATTTGAAACCAGGTGTTTGGACTCTGAATTCCAAGTTAATAATCCCCCACCCAGATTTGTACTCATATCACAAAACCAAATGCCTCTTCCTTCCCTGTGGTCCACACTCAGAGCTAAAGAAATATGATATATGATCTTTTTTTTTCTGCATTGGTCAAGAATGACATGCAAATGCGTGAAGCGTTTCATATTTTGAGGGGGCTTCCCTGGTGGTTCAGATGGTAAAGAATCTGCCTGCAATGTAGGAGACCTAGGTTCAGTCCCTGGGTTGGGAAGATCCCCTGGAGAAGGGAATGAATGGCAACCCACTCCAGGATTCTTACCTGGAGAATCCCATGGACAGAGGAGCCTGGCAGGCTACAGTCCATGAGATAGCAAAGAATCAGACATGACTGAGCAACTAACACTTTCAATTTTTCACTTTCATACATTTTTAAGAGGCAGATTAGCATAGTTCAGATGAAACTATGGTGGTCACGGGTGCTTCCCTGGCGGTCCAGTGATTAAGAATCCACCTTGCAATGCGAGGGACACTAGTTTGATCCCTGGTCCAGGAGCATCCCATATGCCCAACTAAGCCCGTGTGCCACAAACATTGAGCCTGTGCTCTGGAATCCACAAGCCGAAACTACTGGAGCCCAAATGGGGCGACTGCCTGTCCCCTCGAGCCGTGCTGCACAAGAAGAGAAGCCCGAGCCCTGCAGCTCAGGAGGAGCCCCTGCTCCCCGCAACCAGAGAAAGCCTGTGCATCGCAACAAAGACCCAATGAGCAGAAAACCCCAAATGTGTGTACACACACACAATGCCGGAAGAGGAGGTGTCCAGAGAGGGGCCCAGAAAGGAAACGCAGGGGCATGGTGAACCCACCCCCAGCTTGTCACCACTCCATCCTCGGGCCAGGGAAGGCATTGGTGGTGCCAGCCCGGCCTCCCCTGGACAAGCGGGGTGCTGTGCAAACACGGCGCAGTGCGGGAACAGCAGTCCCCTCGCTGCTGGCCCAACGGGGAGGGTGTGCCTGCAGCCCTGGAGGAAACACCTGCCTGCCAGCCCCTGATGGGCTCCCAGGTCACACCCTCGCCTGAGAGTCGGCAGCAAGACAGCCATCATCCTCCTGAGCCCCCGGCTGCCCAGGCCGGAGGGTGGAAGTGGAACACAAACCATCGTGGGCAAGCGCAGCTAGGGGAGCAGGCTCCAGGTGTGCAGACACACACAGAGCTTTAGGTTACAAGGGGGTTTTCCATCCACATGGCCTCACAGCTCCCTTGGCTCACCTGTCTTCCATCTGCAGGGCAAACGGACATCGTTGTCCACGTCACTGGTGAGCGTGTTGCTCCAGGTCCCCCAGCCTGACATAAAGCCGGGGCTGCGCTGTGTGCGCAGTCGCTTGTGTCCGATTCTTTGCGACCCCACGCACTGCAGCCCGCCAGGCTCCTCTGTCCATGCGATTTTCCAGGCACGAATACTGCAGTGCGTTGCCATTTCTAGACTCTAGTTATTTCTTTTTTTTATTGGAGTATAGTTATTTTAGAGTGTTGAGTTAGTTTCTACTGCACAGCAATGTGACTCAGCTGTGAAAGTGCAGTGTCAAGTCGTTCAGTCGTGTTTGACTCTTTGCCACCCCGTGGACTGTAGCCCTCCAGGCTCATCTGTCCATAGAATTTTCCAGGCAAGAATACTGGAGTGGGTAGCCATTCCCTTCTCCAGAGGATCTTCCTGACCCTGGGATCCAACCCTGGTCTGTTACATTACAGGAAGATTCTTTACCATCTGAGCCAATATAGTCCCTCTTTTTTGGATTTCCTTCCCTAGGTCACCATACAGCATTGACTAGAGTTCCCTGTGCTATTCAGTAGGTGCATGCATGCATGCTAAGTCACTTCAGTTGTATCTGACTCTTTGTGATGCCACGGACTGCAGCCTGCCAGGCTCCTCTGTCCATGGGATTCTCCAGGCAAATATACTGGAGTAGGTTGCCGTGTCCTCCTCCAGGGGATCTTCCCGACCCAGGTATGGAACCCACGTCTCTTACATCTCCTGCATTGGCAGGTGGGTTCTTTAACACTAGAGCCACCTGGGAAGCCCATCTGGTAGGTAGAACCTAATTATTTCTCACCTGGAATTCTCCACTGTCTCTCTGAGCAGTCAGGCTGCCTATGCCCCTGTGGGTGAGGTGGAAAGCCTCTTTGCCGAGGATTACGTTCCAAACCCCACATCAGTGGCTGTCGCTGCTCTGCTCACCTCCCCCATCCTCTCTTTTTGAGGCTCGCAGTCCCCGCACCCCACCAGGGGGCCTGGGGAAAGGGATGGGCTCACTTAGTCACCAGCTGGTGAGTGATGGGCCAGGACCGGAAGCCTGTGTTGTGCACTCTCACTGCTGAATGGGTGGTTAGAAGACTAGTGAGGAGTCCTGGGGCTAATGGGACAACCTGGAAGAACTGACCCCCTTTCCTTGCAAATAAAAAAGTAAAAAGAAACCTGTAACTACATCAGTTCAGTTCAGTTGCTCAGTCGTGTCCGACTCTTTGCGACCCCGTGGACTGCAGCACGCCAGGCCTCCCTGTCCATCACCAACTCCTGGAGTCTACTCAAACCCATATCCATTGAGTCGGTGATGCCATCCAACCATCTCATCCTCTGTCGTCCCCTTCCCCTCCCACCTTCAATCTTTCCCAGCATCAGGGTGTTTTCCCATGAGTCAGTTCTTCGCATCAGGTGGCCAAAGTATTGGAGTTTCAGCTTCAGCATCAGTCCTTCCAATGAACACCCAGGACTGATCTCCTTTAAGATAGACTGGTTGGATCTCCTTGCAGTCCAAGGGACTCTCAAGAGTCTTCTCCAACACCACAGTTCAAAAGCATCTATTCAAAAATAGAAAGGGTGCCTGCAGGCACAGAATTGGAGAGGGTTGGGAGAAAGTGGGGAG
>SJYV01033749.1:1228982-1245838 GCA_006410875.1 Neotragus pygmaeus
CATAGCTTTTCTTCCAAGGAGCAAGCGTGTTTTAATTTCATGGCTGCAGTCACCATCTGCAGTGATTTTGGAGCCCCCCAAAATAAAGTTTCTCACTGTTTCCACTGTTTCCCCATCTATTTCCCATGAAGTGATGGGACCAGATGCCATGATCTTCGTTTTCTGAATGTTGAGCTTTAAGCCAACTTTTTCACTCTCCTTTTTCACTTTCATCAAGAGGCTCTTTAGTTCTTCTTTACTTTCTGCCATAAGAGTGGTGTCATCTGCATATCTGAAGTTATTAATATTTCTCCCTGCAATCTTGATTCCAGCTTGTGCTTCCTCCAGCCCACCATTTCTCATGATGTTAACTGCATATAATTTAAATAAGCAGGGTGACAATATACAGCCTTGACGTACCCCCTTCCTGGTTTGGAACCAGTCTGTTGTCCCATGTATGGTTCTAACTATTGCCTCTTGACCTACATACAGATTTCTCAGGAGGCAGGTAAAGTCGTCTGGTATACCCATCTCTTTAAGAATTTTCTACAGTTTGTTGTGATCCACACAGTCAAAGAATTTAGCATAGTCAATAAAGTAGAAGTAGATGTTTTTCTGGAACTCTCTTGCTCTTTTGATGATCCAAGGGATGTTGGCAATTTGATCCCTGGTTCCTCTGCCTTTTCTAAATCCAGCTTGAACATCTGGAAGTTCACGGTTCATGTACTGTTGAAGCCTGGCTTGGAGAATTTTGAGCATTACTTTGCTAGTATGTGAGATGAGAGCAATTGTGCAGTAGTTTGAACACTCTTTGGCATTCATTGCCTTTCTTTGGGATTCTTTCATTGCCTTTGTTCAGGAGACAGAAGGCTGTCCCAAAATAGAATTAGATGAGCTGAAAACTTGCTCTGTCCAGTGGAAAACTGGACACAGAAATGAAAAATACACTCCTATTCCCACTCTGCAACCATTAGTATTTTACAGCACCATCCAGATTCTGTGTGTATATTTTGATACAATTAGAATCATGGTTATGTAGACCGTTTTAATGTTCTCTTCATTCCAACTAATTACATGCTTTGCATGTATGAGGCCCTGGATTCAATCCCGGCATCTCCACAGCGAGTGAACATGTTTATTTAGAGTCCCTGGAGTAGGAAATGGCAACATACTCCAGTATTCTTGCCTGGACAATCCCATGGACAGAGGAGCTTGGCAGGCTACGTAGGATAGTACAGAGCTGGACAAGACTGAGCATGCTCGCACATCCTTCCAACTAATTCCGTGAAGTATAGGAGGAGTTAAGAGCACCAGCCCAAGAGCCTGACTCCCCAAGTTCACTCTGTTATGTGATCTTGGCCAGCTCAGCAAACTGCTCCATACCTCACTTTCCCAACCTATAAAATGGAGATAATTATGATGCAATTAAATGTCTTTACATTAAGACTTATAAAGCACTCTGAATAATCTGTGCTGTCAGTTACTAACTTCATGGCATTTTCTATGTTGCTATCATAAGGAGCATTTTTAATGGCTGCAATATCCTACTCAGTGTCTACATTAGCTAATTTACATAAACGTCACTCTTGTTGTTTGTTTTTTCCAGTCATTCTATGTTATAAGTGACAGTGTCATAAATACCCTACAACATACCTTTTGGATATTTTTCATACATAGATTCCCAAAAGTAGAAGCATGAGGTCAAAGGGCAAAAACACTTTATGCCTTGGTTTATATTGGGAAATAGTTTTCCTAAAAGGACTGTAGCTCTTTAGAATGGAATGTGGGCTGGGACTTTACTCTTTTCCCTCCTCCCCCACCAGCCAGAGATAATATCGATTTCTTTTTGATTTGTATCATTTTAACCAGCCATGAACAATCCCAGTTGAATTTCCTTTTCTTTGATCATCCTAGATGCTTAGCATTGCCAGCTGCAGTTACTTTACTGTGACTCTGTCAGCATCCAAATCAGTGGTTTTAACAGAAGAAACTTGACATAAAGACTTGTGGATTATACATTAAAGAACTGAAAAGCCAAGAAGAAATACTAAGGATCTGCTACCACCCCCATAGGCTGGGGTAACATAGGAAAGATGAGGTAGGGAGCACTATGAGGTTAGTTCTAGAAGTAATGGACAAAGGGCAAAGTGGATTTAACCACTGCTTCTGGAACAAACTGCTGCTGTAAGAGTAAAAAAAAAAAAAAAAACCACACAACAACCAAGGCAATGGAGTTGCCAGATCTAGCAAAAACAAAAATGCAGATGATCAGCTAAATTTGAGTTTCAGACAAATAAGTTTTTAGAATATTTATACTAATAATGCATGGAAGACATGCTAAAAAAACATTACTTGTTTATCTAAAAATCAGATTTAACTGAATGTCTTACATTTTACCAAGCAATCTTCCAAGGTGGGGATGATGCTGAAAGAAGTGTTCTTTTCCTCCTCATTTAGCCTTTCGGTCACCCCCTGGCACCCCTTATTGGCAGAGCCCACCATAAAGCCAGCTGGTAAGGCTGAAAAGTGGTTTGCAGACCAGGGAGCAACAATTATCCAGTAACTGGCAGAGCCCACCCTTTTGGATGTTCAGCATCCCTGCACACCCATTCTAAACATTGATATTTCCAGATGACAATAGAAACAATTCTAACAAAATGCCTAATAAAATGCGACTATCTTTCCAACTGGTGCAGACATTCTTACCTTCTCCCTAAAATGGGGAGAGGTTGGAGAAGACTCTTGAGAGTCCCTTGGACTGCAAGGAGATCCAACCAGTCCATTCTGAAGGAGATCAGCCCTGGGATTTCTTTGGAAGGAATGATGCTAAAGCTGAAACTCCAGTACTTTGGCCACCTCATGCAAAGAATTGACTCATTGGAAAAGACCCTGATACTGGGAGGGATTGGGGGCAGGAGGAGAAGGGGATGACAGAGGATGAGATGGCTGGATGGCATCACGGACTCGGTGAACATTGAGTCTGAGTGAACTCCGGGAGTTGGTGATGGACAGGGAGGCCTGGCGTGCTGCGATTCATGGGGTCGCAAAGAGTCGGACACGACTGAGCGACTGAACTGAAAGTCTCCACAGTTCTTTTGTTTACCAGCTAAAGAATGTCACTCATCAACTGTTTCAACAAGAATGAAGTTGCTGGCCCCTGCAATCGCCAACCTTCAACACACCCTGAAAGGCGTTCAGGGCAGCAATAAGGGATGGAGTCCTCTGTGCCCTGGGAAAAACAGGCAGAACAGGCTTTCAGATAGTTGGATATTTTCAGGAGAAGATTTTATGAACCCAGTTTTTCTTGCATCTCGTCCTATCTAGAAAAGCATAAAAGCGTTAGTGGAGACATCTGCTTCTTGTGGCCAGGAATAACCTTCTCGTGACCAGCAGCAGCCTTCCTGCCAAAATGTGTACTTGACTGCAGTACCCTCTTCCCTAAAATCACATGTATACTGACCTCCTCCTCATCGCTTCCAAGCAGTTTCCGGAGCTATTTCAAAAGCTGTCTCCTGGGCTAAGGTCCTCATTTTGGCCCCCAGTAAGCATTAACTCTCAACTCTGACAGTGTGCACTTTTTTTTCAATCGACATATTTATATCTGGAAGATAGTCACAGTACCCAAATCTGGGCAAGATTAACTACTCTTCCAACTCAGTCATATTTGAAAACTCTGTTATCTAGAGGCTGAATTGTAGAATTAACCTTCAACAAAACTTATAAGAGGAAGAAAAAGGGAGAATAAATCAGTTAATATAAACCATTAAATCACATGATAGTCAAGGAAGAAAATTTCCATGGTTACCGCATCCCTCGTTTCTATCACCAGTCATGCAGCCGTGGTTGATGTTTATTTATTTCATCTGCAGTCCGTGCCATGTTTGCTTATCCTCAGACAAGACCTCGGCTTGCCAGTGTCCCTTAGTAAGATGACCCAGACCTTCATTTCTGAAGGATCTGCGCCCTCAGCAGCTCTGCCTCTCTTTCGTTGCAACAATATTTGTTAATATCTGCTCTGGAGCACTGGAGTGCTATGACACACCCCTGCATGCAGTTTTATGCGAAAGAGAGTTGCTGGACAACCTGCATGCCTGCAGGCTTGACTCTGTGAGGGCGAGGGAAAGCTGCTTGTTCCATCACAGGTTCTGGGTACAGAGAACCCTGCCAAGGCTCTTGGCGGTGGGGCCCGGGGGCCAGATGGTCCTCTCAGTCCACTCTGTTGCAGGCACAGCCTCTGTGGCTGTGGCAGGGATCCTGGCTGCTCTGCGGATCACCAAGAACAAGCTCTCCAACCACGTGTTTGTTTTCCAAGGTGCTGGTGAGGTGAGTCCCACCGAGGGCTCTCTACAGTCACTCCAGAAAGAGAATAAGAATACGGGGAGGAGAGATAGGAGGGTATGCCTTCTGGGCTCCGGAGGAGAGGAAACAGCCCAGAAGCATGATCATTTCACCCGCCTGGGCCCCACCATTTGGGTATCTCGAGACAGGGCCTTAACAAGGCCTCCTGGGAGGGGTGGGGGAAGAAGGGAGGATCTTGGCGAAGTGTCTGCTAAATCCTGAGTAGCTCTGGCCTTTTGTCTGAACACCATCTCGCAGGCAGCCATGGGCATTGCCCACCTCCTTGTCATGGCCCTAGAGAAAGAAGGTGTACCCAAAGCAGAGGCCACAAGGAAGATCTGGATGGTGGACTCCAAGGGGCTCATTGTCAAGGTACTGTCAGTCTGGAGACCTGTAACTATTGGAAGGGGACTGGAGGAGATCTTCCAGGGGGCAAACTGCTCAGACAGAATAGAGAGCAGGGCAGCAGTGTCCTGATCTCCACCGCAAATGACTCATCCCCCAGGAGCCTTAACCACTCTTGTCCGAAAGCTTTGAATGTGTGTGCGAGTGTGTCTGCCTCCTGCTCCCAGCCTCATCCCCCCACTTCCTGTCTTGCACTCACCTCCAGCCGTACTAAACCACAGTTGTCCCAAAGTGACATGCTCCCTCTCTTCCCCATCTTTGCATATGTTGTTCCTCTGCCTGGAGTGAGTGCCCATCTCCTTTCCCACATGCCCGCTCAGCCCCATCTGTCACCTCCTTCAAGCAGTGTTCCTTGAGCATCGAGGTCTCAGCTAGTTTCCTAGAGGAAACTGCCCTCTGCCCTTCATGTATTAATATTACACTCATCATGTTATGGGGCTGGCACCCCTCTGCTGGTCTCCCTCCCCGTGAGGCTGTAAGTCTTGATATCTGTGTCCAGCATGTGATAAGAACATAATTGATATCTGAGCCATTGGTGAAGGAATGAGTAAGGGAGACAGTCCAGCTTCTGACTGCAGTGTGCTGAGGGCCCAGCTGGATAGCCTCCTTCCTTCACTCGGAGCTCCATGTTTTAATTCCCCAAATTCCACTAACATAGAATGTGTCCATGAGAGATTTTTTTTTAAAGACAGAGATGGGAATAAGAGGGTCTCAGCCAAGAATAGTGGAGTCCCCTACAAGCAGCAACAGACCCTCTCAGGGCAGACTCCCACAGGAGGGGACCGGGACCTGGACCCCGCCTCCTGCCCCAGAGCCTTCCAGAGCGTGGTCCAGGCACGGGTGCAGGCCGCCACGCTTGCCTCTTGCCCACCTTTCATCATCACTTTGCTCAATTGAGCTCGCCCCTCCTCCACGGTCTATCAGAGCTGCCTTTCTCACTCCGGTTCTCGTGGGACCGATTGACCCAGGGGAGTCATCCTTGACCAGCCTGTGACCCACTGCCTCCTATGTGAAGAAATGGAAGGAATCTAACACAATGTGAAGTAAGTCAGACAGAGGAAGACAAATAGCACATATCACTCCTGTGTGTAATCTATTTTTTTAATATGACATACACACAAAATGAACTTATTTATAAAACAGAAACAGATTCACAGATTTGGAAAACAAATTTACCATCACCAAAGGGGAAATATGGGAGGGAGGGAAATATGGGAGGGAGTGAAAAATTAGGAGCTTGGGATTAACATGCAGACACTACTATGTATAAAATAGATAACCAACAAGGACCTATTGTATAGCACAAGTAACTCCACTCAATATTCTGTAATAACCTATATGGGAAATGAACCTGAAAAAGCATGAATATATGCATATGTCTAACTGAATCACTGTGCTGTATATCTGAAACTAACACAGCACTGCAAATAAACTAGACTCCAATAAAATCTGTAAAGGAAGAAGTGGAAAGAGTCTCGAGCTCACTGGGAGCAGCCAGCCACTGCAAGCCAGTTCTGGATCCCAGTTTATTCTTATTTAAGGGAGATTAATGAAAGAGAAAGTGTTAGTCTCTCAATCATGTCCCACTCTTTGCAACCCCGTGGTCTGTAGTCCACCAGGCTCCTCTGTCCATGGGATTCTCCAGGCAAGAATACTGGAGTGGGTTGCCATGCCCTGCTCTAGGGGATCTTCCTGAGTCAAGGACCAAACCCGGGTCTCCTGCGCTGCAGGCAGATTCTTTACCATCTGAGCCACCAGGGAGGCACTGGGGAGGTTAATTTCAGCTGCAGTTCAGTCACTCCATCGTGTGTCTGACTCCTTGCAACCCCGTGGGGAGGTTGATGGCTCTTATCAAGTACACCCTGATGCTGGATCACTTGGGTCCCCATCCCTCCCTGGGCCTATGTGCTGTATGTCTCAGGGTCAAGAGTCTCAATTAGACTCAGGCGTTTCCTCCGAGCCTTTCTGTCTTGGCCTGGGAAGCCACGACCCGAGCAGCTCAAAGAAAGGCTTTATTGGATTCTCCATATGTGGTTTATATTAAAGAAACACACACACACACACAACATTCACATTTCAAATCCTTAGGTTCCACCTTAGGTTCCGATCTAGAGGACGGGTCTCAACACTTCTGACAGCTCAGACCGAAGCACAGGGCACTGCAGGAAAGGTTCTGAGAGTCTCCAGAACATCCCCACCCTACCCAGTGGTTCTCAGCACCACAGCTGCATCGTGTTCTTCCTTTCCCTGCAGGGGAGGAGCCACCTGAACCACGAGAAGGAGATGTTTGCCCAGGACCACCCTGAAGTGAACTCTCTGGAGGAGGTGGTGAGGCTGGTGAAGCCCACAGCCATCATAGGTAGGAGAGGGGGCGGCCCCCTGCTCAGCCCAGCTAATTCTCTTGACTTGCAGGCGAAGACTGAGGCTCAACAAGGGGGCTTCAGCAACCCGTGGAGATGCAGCTCTTTCCCCTCATGTCCAATTCAGTGCTTTTATTGAGTTATTTTTATTGAGGTATTGCTGCATGTGAACCATAGAACGGAGGCACCATGCTGGGCTTCATGATGCAGAATTACTCCATAGAGTGGAAAAACGCAGGCTGGTCTCTCCGACCAAGATGAAATGAGCTCCTTGGAGGGGATCCTGGCATCACCCCTCTCCTGGGGCGAGCAGCCCACTCTAAAGGGCAGTGGCCAGGAATGCCTTACGGGTGTATCTTCACTGGCCAGGGGCCTGGGACAGACCAGTGGTCCCTTAGGACTTAATAGGGGTCTCAGCCACCTCAAGCAGGAAGGCCCTTTTCTCTCATCCTCCATTGTCCCCATGGCTGATGACACCCCACAAGACTCCTGAGCCTTCTGCGCTGTATCTAGTTGCCCACCAGCACCACCAGGAGAGGAATGGGGTGTTTATAAAGCGTAGGCATCCCCACCACCCCCCTTCTCCCCATAGGTGTTGCCGCCATCGCAGGAGCCTTCACGGAGCAGATCCTGAGGGACATGGCCTCCTTCCACGAGCACCCTATCATCTTTGCCCTGAGCAACCCCACCAGCAAGGCCGAGTGCACAGCTGAGAAGTGCTACCGGGTCACCGAGGTCAGCGGGGAGTGCTTCCTGCCCCAGGCTGAGAGGACTCAGTGACTATGAATCACCCTATGAGTAGGGTGGGGAGGAAAATGGGGCTGGCCCCCAAACCCAGGCCTGGCTCCAAAGCTCCTGCTCTTCCCATTATGCCTTGGTGCTCAGGGTCCCCTCACGTAGAGCTTTGGCCAGAACTCGGGGCGCTGGTAGCCTCTGCACCCCTGGCTTGGCTCTCTGGGGAGGTGACAAGTTAGAAAGGCACGCCTTCCCCTTCCGGTGGTTTTGTGGCCGCTGGGGAGCCCAGTGGGAGCTCGGCTTTCAGGTCAGATGAACAGGCCTGCTTTCAGCACCTGCAGCGTCCTCAGCAGAACGCCGAGCGCTCAGGAGAAGACGGAGAAGGGGTCAACGTTCGGGAGACCAGACTAGGCCACCATCACTCCCGCAACCCGTCTCCAAGCTCTGTCTCTGGTTTTCTTCCCACCCCCAGGGCCGAGGGATCTTTGCCAGTGGAAGTCCTTTTCCAAGCGTGACTCTGGAAGGTGGCAGGACCTTCTTTCCCGGGCAGGGCAACAACGCCTACGTGTTCCCCGGCGTGGCCCTGGGAGTCATCGCCGGCGGGATCCGGCACATCCCAGATGAGATCTTCCTCCTGACGGCAGAGGTATCCCTGTTCCCTGCTCCTGCATGCTCCCGGGAGGGCCTACGCTGGTCCCTGAAGATGCCTTGTCTTGTTTCTGCTGCTTCCTGCCCCCTAAGTCCTTCAGTGGTTCTGCAAAGGGCTCCAATGTCAAGCTTCTCTCAAGATCACCTGGAGGCTTGAACGTCTCTGAAAACACACACAGGGTTTCTAAGGGGCGTGAAGTGGGGTAAGGAAGAGTCAGTGGGAGGGGGTGTTGGCAGGAGGCCCTGGCACTGAGGGGACATACCTGGAGGAGTTCCCTGCCTCCCAGCAGTACCTGTGTGCCTGCCAAGAACAGAAATGCCACCAAAGCCACCTCGAACGATGGGCTCACGAACCATGACAAGCAGTCGATCCTTCCGACTGCGGGTGCCGACCGTGGGTGCTGGCCACTTTCCTGGTAACTGGGAGACAATAAGCCCCATAGGGCAGCTTTCTATCAGGAAGGTTGCAGGCTGGCTTGGCCTGCTCTGAGTACCCCATCTTGAGCACAGACGCGGGTGTACACCTGCCCCAGGTACCTTACTAGAAAAGCTCCCAGAAGGGCCCTTTACTGGGCACGGTGAAAACAATGAAACAATTCACGGAGAATGACAGCCCACGTTCAAAATAATGGTTTTTAATAACAGTTACGGTGGCCGACATTTATCAGTCGCTTACTAAATACCAGGTGCTTCACGTTCATCTTCACTCTGAGGAACCACGGCAATAGAAATGTTTCTGTTGGAAAGTTAAGCTAATCCGAACTATGTTGTTGTCATCGTTCAGTCGCTGAGTCGTGTCTGACGCTTTGCGACCCCATGGCCTGCAGAACACCAGGCTCCTCTGTCCTCCCCTATCTCCCAGAGTTTGCTCAAACTCATGTCCATTGAGTTGGTGATGCCATCCAACCATCTCATCCTCTGCCACCCCTTTCTCCTTTTGCCTTCAACCTTTCCCAGCATCAGGGTCTTTTCCAACGAGTCAGCTCTACACATCAGGTGGCCAAAGTATTAGAGCTTTAGCTTCAGCATCAGCCCTTATAGTGAATATTCAGGGTTGATTTCCTTTAGGATTGACTGGTTTGATCTCCTTACAGTCCAAAGGACTCTGAAAACTATAAACAAATGTCAAATACATTCATCCCCAGTGAGCTCCAAAGGCTCAACTGTGATCTCTGGCCTGTGTCTGCGCTCCCCTCTCACCAGGGCACTGGGGAGAGCCCTAAACCAGCATGACACAGAACGGCTTCCACACAGCCATACCCAGCCCTGCTCCTATGAGCCCCCCAAGAAACTTCACGCACCAAGTTCCTTCTTCCTATGTCTCCTGGAGGCCCGTCAGCCTCGCGCAAGTCTCGTGCACACTAGCTCTGGTTTTGTGCTGTGGTTCTCTGTCCCTCTTGTCTGAGTATTTTGTGTTTGTATTCCTTCTGGTTGCTCTGATTGGTGGTGGTGGTGTTTTGGTGATCATGGGCAGAACTGTCTGAAACTCCTTCTGCTTGGAGTTGGCCTGCAAGCAGGTTCCCTGTTGTGCAGAAACACGGTTGCCAGAGCCTTCCTCTGCAACTCCCAGAGACATCTGCCCAACCTCCACCTCGTGCTGTGGGACAGTTCCGCTCCGTAGTTTCCGGAATAGTGTCCATGAATTAAGCAGGAATCCCTCCTCAATCTACTTCTTAGTTACTTGCACAAGGCCCCTGTCCCTGGAACTGACAGCCTGGTCTTCAAAATCCTGGCAGGTTACATTTCTAAAAGGGTGCTTTTAAATTAAGATAACTTCAGTTGCATCTGATTTCCCTATATAAAAAGTAATGTGTACTTTAGGAGATTTACATGCACTATCTCATGTCGTCTTGACAGCCTGG
This sequence comes from Neotragus pygmaeus, assembly GCA_006410875.1. Taxonomy (NCBI): domain Eukaryota; kingdom Metazoa; phylum Chordata; class Mammalia; order Artiodactyla; family Bovidae; genus Neotragus; species Neotragus pygmaeus. The sequence continues at coordinate 1,239,310 of SJYV01033749.1, forward strand.
TAAAATACAGCGATCATCCTTGTGTTATAGACAAGGAAACAGGCACCAAGAGTTTAATTTGCTTGCCCCGGGTCACCTGGTTTGTGAGCAATGCGCCAGGAGGGCCCCAGGCAATTTGCCTTGAAGCTGCATCAGAGCATGGGCAATGCCCAGCGTCTTAGAAGCAACCACACCTACTGTGGTCTAACTCGTCACTGCAGGAGCTTTCTAGCTGCAGATCTATCCCTGGGAATCCTGCTTCCCTCTAATCAATCCATCCTTGACAGCTCCACAAAGAGGATCCTTCGAAGCCAGGAACAGGCCCTCTTGTCTCCTAAACTTCAGACTTTTATATGGCTCATTGGTGCTCCCAGGAAAGTCCAAACCCCTTCACGCAGTTCATCCCAGGCCCTCCTTCCCTCCCCCTGCCATCAGCCTATCCATCCTTTTCACAGTCATGCTCTCTCTCCCCTCCAAGAATTTTCATGTGCTATTCCTTCTCCTCTCTTCAAGGAATTCATATTTGGCCCTTCAGGTCTTAGCTTCTGTCTTTTCTTCTGGACGCCTTTTTTTTTTTTTATTAAGAGTGAGTTTGCACCTGGCTGTTCTCTCTGAACAGGGTCTTACCCTTCTCTCTCTGCTGCCTGCCTCTACCTCAGCTGCTCCATCTTCCTCTCCCACGTCACCAGCCTTGCCTCATTTTCTTTTTTTTGCCTCACCACGAGGCATGGATCTTAGTTCATGTAGGATCTTAGTTCCTCGACCAGGGACTGAACTTGCATCCACCTGTGTCTCCCACTTTGGAGGGCTTCCCTGGTGGCTCAGTGGGAAAGAATCCACCTGCCAACGCAGGAGACTCAGGTTCAGTCCCTGGGTTGGGAAGATCCCCTGTAGGAGGAAATGGCAAACCACTGCAATATTCTTGCCTGGAAAAGTCCATGAACAAGGAGCCTGGCAGACTATAGTCCATGGAGTCCCAAATGAGTCAGACACGACTTAGTGACTAAACAACAAAACCCCCTGCACTGGAAGCGTGGGGTCTCAACCACTGGACCGCCACGGGGGGCCCTGGAGGGCTGGGCCCTGCCCTCCTCTGTGCCTGTCTGTCCCTCTCCTTGCCGTCACTCTAATCATTCATTTTCCACTGCCGCCAGCCTCCAGGAAGGGAAAGACTGGCTTCTCGGCTGTGCCCTTCCACCCCTAACGCAGAGCCTGGCAAGCTGTAGGGCTCTGTGAAGGCTGGGCTGAGTGAACGGAGAGGAGAAAGCCATGCAGGAGAGCGTGGCCCATGTCCCTCCCGTCTACCAGATTCTAAGGCAAGACTGGCTACTTTCCCTGTCTGTTCTGGGACACAAGACTTCTCGTGTGGCTTTTCCCCAGATTTAAACTTGACACAAGAAGGCGGGGTGGGGGTGCATTCAGAGCCACATCAAAGAGGCTGTTCTGCAAGGCTGGCTGAGCACCAGGCCCCCAGCAGGAGGAAGAGGCTTGCGTGGGAGGGCTGCCCCTCAGAGAGCAGCCCTGGAGCAGGGAGGGCGTCCCAGGGTGAAGGTTCAGAGCATTTATGCAGGGAGCAGGTGCTGCCCGTTGTGGGGTCACTCTCTGGAGAAGCAGCCAGTCCTCACCGGGGCCAGGGCTGGGATGGTGAATCAAGGAGCCTTGAATACACAGACACGGGACGGTCATGATGGACGCCCGGGATGCTCCTAAGCGTGTGGAAGGGGCTGGAGCTCAGGAAGCGAGGGACTCAGGCATCCCAAGGCAACAGGCTAGGCCAGCCAGGGGGGTCCAGGAGTTGGCCTGTGCATGCGTCAAGTCCGACTCTTTGCGACCGCAGGGGCTGTAACCCACCGGGCTCCTCTGTCCATGGGATTCTGCAAGCAAGAATACCAGAGTGAGTCGGAATTTCCTTCTGCAGGGATCTTCCCAACCCAAGGATCAAATCCACCTATCTGCGTCTCCTGCACTGGCAGGCAGGTTCTTTACCAGGTGCTCTGCAATCCAGTCGTTTATTCATCTTGGCCCTAGTGATTTTCCTTCAGAATTCAGAGTGCCTCATGTTGTTTTAAGCCTCAGCTAGTCTCAAAGGACATAAAGGATGTGTCCTTGTTGTAAGCCTAAGCTTTAAGCACCCCAGGGCCACGAGGTGGCAAGACAAGAATGGAAACTGCAGTGACTGGCCACCTGTGAGGGGCAAGGTGCGTCTCCAGTGTACTAGGTCAGGCTTGTTCTGCTGCTGCTGCTGCTGCTGCTGCTAAGTCACTTCAGTTGTGTCTGACTCTGTGCAACCCCATAGACGGCAGCCCACCAGGCTCCCCCGTCCATGGGATTCTCCAGGCAAGAACACTGGAGTGAGTTGCCATTTCCTTCTCCAGTGCATGAAAGAGAAAAGTGAAAGTGAACTCGCTCAGTCGTATCCAACTCAGCGAACCCATGGACTGCAGCCTACCAGGCTCCTCTGTCCATAGGATTTTCCAGGCAAGAGTACTGGAAAGGCAGAAAATCAGCTTATTCCTCTCCCTTGTCTCTCCCCAGCAAATTGCCCAAGAGGTCTCTGAGCACCATCTGTCACAGGGGAGACTGTACCCGCCCCTCAGCACCATCCGAGACGTGTCTCTGAGAATCGCCATCAAAGTAAGGGGCTCCTCACCCCCTTAACATGGGTAGCGGTGTTTGTCAACTCTGTCTGACTTTAGGGGGACTGAGGGGAGGGCAGCGCTGGACACGTCCTGGCTCCCTGGCCTATATTGCATGCTCCCCAAAGGCTGCTGACAAACTCTGGCCTGTAGCTCGAGCCCCATCCCGACACCCACTCAGGGCAGTTCTGGGAAGCTCCTGCACTTCCCCTCAGACACCAGGCAGAAAGGTCATCAGAGTCCATGGTTTCGTGGACCAGAACGTGGGTGGGATTTTTAAAAAATGAATCATAAGTGCCCATTTATACAGAAAGGTCAACTTGTATAGCATCATGGAAAGAGCTTGGGCTGTGGAGTCCCAGCCCTGCCAGTCAGCAGCACAGGCTCCTCAGGACAATCACTGCACCTCCCTGAGCCTCAGTTTCCTTCTTTTCCAAAGAATTCCTCTCTCCCAGAGTTTTGAGTCTTCCCTGGTTGCTCAGTGGTTAGGAACCCACCTGCCAAGCAGAAGATGTGGGTTAGATCCCTGGGTTGGGAAAATTCTCTGGAGAAGGAGATGGCAAACCACTCCAGTATTCTTGTCTGGAGACTCCCATGGACAGAGGAGCCTGGCGGGCTACAGGGCACTGGGTCGCAGAGAACTGGACATGACTGAGCAACTAAACAACTCCCAGAGTTTTGGAGGACATTAAAGGAGAACAGCTTGAAAAAGCTCCACACTTGGCACCTTTCTGGCCAGAGTAGATGCTCATGCTTCCTCTTTCTCTCAGGATGGCTGGGCCTCGGGGTGATCAAGTTCATGGAATAGTCTAAGTATAAATGTCACCCAACAGACGATGCAGAGATGATGGGTATTCAGAGAACCAGAACATAGCACCCTAAAGACTGACCTGACACCGATAACTGTTGCATCTGGATGACAAATATGCGAGGGTTTATTATACCGTTATTTCTATTAATACATATTTTACATTTTCTATAAGTTTTAAGAGTAATTTCAGAAAACGCATTGCACGACAGACAGCATGCACTCCCCAAGAGTTGACCCATGTGGGTTCCAGAATCGACTGTGGGGCTTGTTGTCCTCAAGCCCAACTGTCCAGCTGATAGTCCAGCTCCACCCTGTCCAGTTCCTTCCTTTCAGGGATATCTAGCTTCATCCTCTTGTGAAGCCAAAGCTAATACCCAAAGAACATTATCCAAGCTGTTCTCCCAATTCAAGCCATGTTTAGGAGAGACAGAGTATCAGGCACTGAACATTTTTGCCTAATACCTAGCTTTATCCTCACACCATGCCAGAGGAAGCTGTCATTACCCCCACTTCACAGATGCGAGGACTGAGGCTCAGCCAGGATGGCATCACTAGCAAGGACCCACAGGCAGTCGGAAGCAGAAGCAGACTTTAGCCTGAAGCCTCTTGACCCAGACCATGTTTATCCCGCTGTGTCAGAGTTCCCTTACGAGGCAGAAAGCTAGAGCTCCAGTGGCTTCAGGGGCCACATTCCTGCTGCGGGTGTATCCCCTTCCACAAGCTCCTAAGTGAGGGTCTTCAGGCCGGCTCCTTCTTAGAGCCAGTTCCTCAGTCACACATATTTTTCCCTAGGTCCTCGACTTCGCGTACAAACACAACCTGGCCTCCTACTACCCAGAGCCCGAGGACAAGGAGGCTTTTGTAAGATCCCTGGTTTATACTCCAGAATATGACTCCTTTACGCTGGACAGCTACACTTGGCCTGAGGAAGCCATGAATATTCAGACCATCTGATGCAACCTCAAAGGCTGGGATAGGGCTGAATGAAGCCCAGGGTAACACTGACAATATAAATGGGTTCAAAAATGGCCATCCTTGTCATTGTGTTTTTCCTTTGAACTTTCTGGTGTGAGGGGAGAGGCCCAGGCATAAGATGAGTAAGAGCTTTGTCCCTGAAGGAGGCCTTGGGTTCACTTTTGTGTAACCCACCTCAGGCTTCCTTACCAAGAATTTCTTCATTCACCAATCGCCAACTTTTGGCTAGACCTTGTGGAAATCTAGAATCTGCCTTGACACGGTCTGGGGTCTAGTAGAGGAGCTGGGATATGGGCACAAGGCGTTTTGCCATCAGGGAGAAAGTGGTTAAGCCCCTGAAAGAACTGCAGATAAAGGTTGTTTGCTCAGAGAAGGGGGAGGATCCTTTCTATGAGGGCAGAAGAGAAGGCTTCATGGCGACCCACCCACCAGGGAGTTCAGTCTCTGCTGGACAAATACACACCCTTCAAGACTCAGAGGGCGTGAGGGCTGAGCGTCTGGCTCGAAGCAAGTCACGAGTCAGAAATGGTCACTGCCCTGTGGGTTGCTGAGTGTGGGCATGCCTTTGTGGTTATCACCAAAAGGAAAACCGGAGAAACGTGGGTGGGGACGGGCAGCAAACCAAGGAGGAAGCGAGGCTGTGAGGGGCAGGGCACTGTGGGGAGCGTGAGGGAAGACTTGATTTCCTGTTCCTGACTCAGGGATGAACTCTCCGGGCCTTCACACTCTGAAGCAGTTCAGCAAACTGGAACAGCTTTCCTGCAGAAGGCTGTCAGCCTGCCTGTCTCTTATACCAGGTTTGGTCATAGCCTTCACCTCCCTCGTGTCCTAATGTGTGCTAACATCTGCCGGCATGGCAGCATCCAGCCTCCACTTTCATTGAGTGACACCGGAACAATCCATGCCCAGAGAACTACCACTGCCGCCCTCCTGCTGCCGGCTCAGCCCGAGGGTCTCCACTGCCCACCATGAGCTGGCCCTACGTGCCACCCCTCAGTGACAGGCCAGGGGGGCGCCTGGGATCCTGGAAGAGTGACTAGCAGAGACATCACGTCACCCCCTGCCTAGGTCTTATTCTTCCAACACCTCCTTCCTGGGTGCCGGTGCTCGGCCAAAAATACCCTGAGGAGACATCCCTGTTCTGTAACCTGTGGCCTCACACCGAGAACCTCTCGTGATCAGAAGAGGAGTTGAACAGTGAAGCTGGAATCTGAACACCAGGGAGCCTTTCACATTATCCTTTCTACATCCTGTCCCACAGCTTCCTCTGTATCCCAGCTGCACCTTCTTTATACTCAATGTGACAGAAAAGAAAAACAGTAGAGAAAATCAGTGAAACCAAAACAAGTTGACAAGATCGACTAAAATGACCAACTTTAGCTATACTGATGGAAACAAAAAGAAGATAATGACATTTCCTGTGTTCCAAGCACAGGGATCACCTTGCTGGCCCTGAACACATGCGCTTTCAGGCCTGTGCCCTTACACATGCTTGGTCTCTACCTGAAAAGTCCTTCCCTCTGCTTCTCTGCCCTTTATCAGTTACATTTCAGTTCAACCAGCTTTCTGCCTGGAGACATCATTCATCATTGGAGTGCAAATACATTTGACTCCAGGAAGTCTTCTTGGATAGAGTTAATAACTAAATTAGAAATCAACAACAGTAAAAAAAGAAAATGGGAAGTTTCCAACTCTTTGGAAATTAAACAGTATATTTCTAAGTAAGTCATGGTAAGAAGAAATCACAAGATAAATTATGTATGTTGAATTAAATAAAAATAAAATTTAATGAGTTACAGCTAAAAATCGGAGAAGGCGATGGCACCCCACTCCAGTACGCTTGCCTGGAAAGTCCCATGGACGGAGGCACCTGGTGGGCTTGCAGTCCATTGGGTCGCGAAGAGTTGGACACGACTGAGCGACTTCCCTTTCACTTTCCACTTTTCACTTTCATGCACTGGAGAAGGAAATGGCAACCCACTCCAGTGTTCTTGCCTGGAGAATCCCAGGGACGGGTGAGCCTGGTGGGCTGCCGTCTATGGGGTCACACAGAGTCAGACACGACTGAAATGACTTAGCAGCAGCAGCAGCTAAAAGTAGTGCCTATATGAGGGAAATTTTAGAGCTT